>CATKSN020000875.1:0-206000 GCA_949782905.1 Rangifer tarandus platyrhynchus | reverse complement strand
TTAACCAGGGAAACCCACCTGTGACCATGGTAACCAAGGACACCCCTACCCACAGTCACTGGTAACCAAGGACAACTCTCCTTTGACCGTGGTTACCAGGACACGCACATATGACAGTCGGTGGTAACCAGGGACACGCATCTCTGACAGTCAGTGGTAACCAGGGAAACCCACCTGCGACCATGGTAACCAAGGACACCCCTCCTGTGACAGTCAGTGGTAACCAGGGAAACCCACCTGTGACCATGGTAACCAAGGACACCCCTCCAGTGACAATGGTACCCAGGGACAGCCCTCCTGTGACAGTCGGTGGTAACCAGGGAAACCCACCTGTGACCATGGTAACCAAGGACACCCCTACCCACAGTCACTGGTAACCAAGGACACTTCTCCTGTGACCGTGGTTACAAGGGACACGCATCTCTGACAGTCGGTGGTAACCAGGGAAACAACCTGTGACCATGGTAACCAAGGACACCCCTACCCACAGTCCCTGGTAACCATGGACACCTCTCCTGTGACCGTGGTTACCAGGACACGCACATATGACAGTCGTGGTAACCAGGGACACGCATCTCTGACAGTCAGTGGTAACCAGGGAAACCCACCTGCGACCATGGTAACCAAGGACAGCCCTCCTGTGACAGTCAGTGGTAACCAGGGAAACCCACCTCTGACCATGGTAACCAAGCACACCCCTACCCACAGTCACTGGTAACCAAGGACACCTCTCTTGTGACCGTGGTTACCAGGGACACGAATCTCTGACAGTTGGTGTTAACCAGGGAAACCCACCTGTGACCATGGTAACCAAGGACACCCCTCCTGTGACAACGGTACCCAGGGAGAGCTCTCCTGTGAGAGTCGGTGGTAACCAGGGAAACCCACCTGTGACCATGGTAACCAAGGACACCCCTACCCACAGTCACTGGTAACCAAGGACAACTCTCCTTTGACCGTGGTTACCAGGACACGCACATATGACAGTCGGTGGTAACCAGGGACACGCATCTCTGACAGTCAGTGGTAACCAGGGAAACCCACCTGCGACCATGGTAACCAAGGACACCCCGCCTGTGACAGTCAGTGGTAACCAGGGAAACCCACCTGTGACCATGGTAACCAAGGACACCCCTCCTGTGACAATGGTACCCAGGGACAGCCCTCCTGTGACAGTCGGTGGTAACCAGGGAAACCCACCTGTGACCATGGTAACCAAGGACACCCCTCCTGTGACAATGGTACCCAGGGACAGCCCTCCTGTGACAGTCGGTGGTAACCAGGGAAACCCACCTGTGACCATGGTAACCAAGGACACCCCTCCTGTGACAATGATACCCAGGGACAGCCCTCCTGTGACAGTCAGTGGTAACCATGTACACTCAACTGTGACAGTCGGTGGTAACCAGGGAAACCCACCTGTGACATTCAAAGTGCCCAGGGACACCTGACTGTGACAGTCGGTGGTAACCAGGGACACCCATTTCTGACAGTCTGTGGTAACCAGGGAAACCCACCTGTGACCATGGTAACCAAGGACACCCCTCCTGTGACAATGGTACCCAGGGACAGCCCTCCTGTGACAGTCGGTGGTAACCAGGGAAACCCACCTGTGACCATGGTAACCAAGCACACACCTACCCACAGTCACTGGTAACCAAGGACACCTCTCCTGTGACCGTGGTTACCAGGGACACGAATCTCTGACAGTTGGTGGTAACCAGGGAAACCCACCTGTGACCATGGTAACCAAGGACACCCCTCCTGTGACAATGGTACCCAGGGAGAGCTCTCCTGTGAGAGTCGGTGTTAACCAGGGAAACCCACCTGTGACCATGGTAACCAAGGACACCCCTACCCACAGTCACTGGTAACCAAGGACAACTCTCCTTTGACCGTGGTTACCAGGACACGCACATATGACAGTCGGTGGTAACCAGGGACACGCATCTCTGACAGTCAGTGGTAACCAGGGAAACCCACCTGCGACCATGGTAACCAAGGACACCCCTCCTGTGACAGTCAGTGGTAACCAGGGAAACCCACCTCTGACCATGGTAACCAAGCACACCCCTACCCACAGTCACTGGTAACCAAGGACACCTCTCTTGTGACCGTGGTTACCAGGGACACGAATCTCTGACAGTTGGTGTTAACCAGGGAAACCCACCTGTGACCATGGTAACCAAGGACACCCCTCCTGTGACAACGGTACCCAGGGAGAGCTCTCCTGTGAGAGTCGGTGGTAACCAGGGAAACCCACCTGTGACCATGGTAACCAAGGACACCCCTACCCACAGTCACTGGTAACCAAGGACAACTCTCCTTTGACCGTGGTTACCAGGACACGCACATATGACAGTCGGTGGTAACCAGGGACACGCATCTCTGACAGTCAGTGGTAACCAGGGAAACCCACCTGCGACCATGGTAACCAAGGACACCCCGCCTGTGACAGTCAGTGGTAACCAGGGAAACCCACCTGTGACCATGGTAACCAAGGACACCCCTCCTGTGACAATGGTACCCAGGGACAGCCCTCCTGTGACAGTCGGTGGTAACCAGGGAAACCCACCTGTGACCATGGTAACCAAGGACACCCCTCCTGTGACAATGGTACCCAGGGACAGCCCTCCTGTGACAGTCGGTGGTAACCAGGGAAACCCACCTGTGACCATGGTAACCAAGGACACCCCTCCTGTGACAATGATACCCAGGGACAGCCCTCCTGTGACAGTCAGTGGTAACCATGTACACTCAACTGTGACAGTCGGTGGTAACCAGGGAAACCCACCTGTGACATTCAAAGTGCCCAGGGACACCTGACTGTGACAGTCGGTGGTAACCAGGGACACCCATTTCTGACAGTCTGTGGTAACCAGGGAAACCCACCTGTGACCATGGTAACCAAGGACACCCCTCCTGTGACAATGGTACCCAGGGACAGCCCTCCTGTGACAGTCGGTGGTAACCAGGGAAACCCACCTGTGACCATGGTAACCAAGCACACACCTACCCACAGTCACTGGTAACCAAGGACACCTCTCCTGTGACCGTGGTTACCAGGGACACGAATCTCTGACAGTTGGTGGTAACCAGGGAAACCCACCTGTGACCATGGTAACCAAGGACACCCCTCCTGTGACAATGGTACCCAGGGAGAGCTCTCCTGTGAGAGTCGGTGTTAACCAGGGAAACCCACCTGTGACCATGGTAACCAAGGACACCCCTACCCACAGTCACTGGTAACCAAGGACAACTCTCCTTTGACCGTGGTTACCAGGACACGCACATATGACAGTCGGTGGTAACCAGGGACACGCATCTCTGACAGTCAGTGGTAACCAGGGAAACCCACCTGCGACCATGGTAACCAAGGACACCCCTCATGTGACAGTCAGTGGTAACCAGGGAAACCCACCTGTGACCATGGTAACCGAGGACACCCCTCCTGTGACAATGGTACCCAGGGACAGCCCTCCTGTGACAGTCGGTGGTAACCAGGGAAACCTACCTGTGACCATGGTAACCAAGGACACCCCTCCTGTGACAATGATACCCAGGGACAGCCCTCCTGTGACAGTCAGTGGTAAACATGTACACTCAACTGTGACAGTCGGTGGTAAACAGGGAAACCCACCTGTGACATTCAAAGTGCCCAGGGACACCTGAGTGTGACAGTCGGTGGTAAACAGGGACACCCATTTCTGACAGTCTGTGGTAACCAGGGAAACCCACCTGTGACCATGGTAACCAAGGACACCCCTCCAGTGACAATGGTACCCAGGGACAGCCCTCCTGTGACAGTCGGTGGTAACCAGGGAAACCCACCTGTGACCATGGTAACCAAGGACACCCCTACCCACAGTCACTGGTAACCAAGGACACTTCTCCTGTGACCGTGGTTACAAGGGACACGCATCTCTGACAGTCGGTGGTAACCAGGGAAACAACCTGTGACCATGGTAACCAAGGACACCCCTCCTGTGACAATGGTACCCAGGGACAGCCCTCCTGTGACAGTCAGTGGTAACCAGGCAAACCCACCTGTGACCATGGTAACCAAGCACACACCTACCCACAGTCACTGGTAACCAAGGACACCTCTCCTGTGACCGTGGTTACCAGGGACACGAATCTCTGACAGTTGGTGGTAACCAGGGAAACACACCTGTGACCATGGTAACCAAGGACACCGCTCCTGTCACAATGGTACCCAGGGACAGCCCTCCTGTGACAGTCGGTGGTAACCAGGGAAACACACCTGTGACCATGGTAACCAAGGACACCCCTCCTGTCACAATGGTACCCAGGGACAGCCCTCCTGTGACAGTGAGTGGTAACCATGTACACTCACTTGTGACAGTCGGTGGTAACCAGGGAAACCCACTTGTGACATTCACAGTGCCCAGGGACAGCCCTCCTGTGACAGTCGGTGGTAACAAGGGAAACCCACCTGTGACCATGGTAACCAAGGACACCCCTACCCACAGTCACTGGTAACCAAGGACACCTCTCCTGTGACCGTGGTTACCAGGGACACGCATCACTGTCAGTCGGTGGTAACCAGGGAAACCCACCTGTGACCATGGTAACCAAGGACACCCCTCCTGTGACAATGGTACCCAGGGACAGCTCTCCTGTGAGAGTCGGTGGTAACCAGGGAAACCCACCTGTGACCATGGTAACCAAGGACACCCCTACCCACAGTCACTGGTAACCAAGGACATCTCTCCTGTGACCGTGGTTACCAGGACACGTACATATGACAGTCGGTGGTAACCAGGGACACGCATCTCTGACAGTCAGTGGTAACCAGGGAAACCCACCTGCGACCATGTTTACCAAGGACACCCCTCCTGTGACAGTCAGTGGTAACCAGGGAAACCCACCTGTGACATTCACAGTGCCAAGGGTACCTGCCTGTGACAGTCGGTGGTAACCAGTGACACGCATCTCTGACAGTCGGTGGTAACCAGGGAAACCCACCTGTGACCATGGTAACCAAGGACACCCGTCCTGTGACAATGGTACCCAGGGACAGCCCTCCTGTGACAGTCGGTGGTAACCAGGGAAACCCACCTGTGACCATGGTAACCAAGGACACCCCTACCCACAGTCACTGGTAACCAAGGACACCTCTCCTGTGACCGTGGTTACAAGGGACACGCATCTCTGACAGTCGGTGGTAACCAGGGAAACCCACCTGTGACCATGGTAACCAAGGACACCCCTCCTGTGACAATGGTACCCAGGGACAACCCTCCTGTGACAGTCGGTGGTAACCAGGGAAACCCACCTGTGACCATGGTAACCAAGGACACCCCTCCTGTGACAATGATACCCAGGGACAGCCCTCCTGTGACAGTCAGTGGTAACCATGTACACTCAACTGTGACAGTCGGTGGTAACCAGGGAAACCCACCTGTGACATTCAAAGTGCCCAGGGACACCTGACTGTGACAGTCGGTGGTAAACAGGGACACCCATTTCTGACAGTCTGTGGTAACCAGGGAAACCCACCTGTGACCATGGTAACCAAGGACACCCCTCCTGTGACAATGGTACCCAGGGACAGCCCTCCTGTGACAGTCGGTGGTAACCAGGGAAACCCACCTGTGACCATGGTAACCAAGGACACCCCTGCTGTGACAATGGTACCCAGGGACAGCCCTCCTGTGACAGTCGGTTGTAACCAGGGAAACCGACCTGTGACCATGGTAACCAAGGACACCCCTACCCACAGTCACTGGTAACGAAGGACACCTCTCCTGTGACCGTGGTTACAAGGGACACGCATCTCTGACAGTCAGTGGTAACCAGGGAAACCCACCTGCGACCATGGTAACCAAGGACACCCCTCCTGTGACAGTCAGTGGTAACCAGGGAAACCCACCTCTGACCATGCTAACCAAGCACACCCCTACCCACAGTCACTGGTAACCAAGGACACCTCTCTTGTGACCGTGGTTACCAGGGACACGAATCTCTGACAGTTGGTGTTAACCAGGGAAACCCACCTGTGACCATGGTAACCAAGGACACCCCTCCTGTGACAACGGTACCCAGGGAGAGCTCTCCTGTGAGAGTCGGTGGTAACCAGGGAAACCCACCTGTGACCATGGTAACCAAGGACACCCCTACCCACAGTCACTGGTAACCAAGGACAACTCTCCTTTGACCGTGGTTACCAGGACACGCACATATGACAGTCGGTGGTAACCAGGGACACGCATCTCTGACAGTCAGTGGTAACCAGGGAAACCCACCTGCGACCATGGTAACCAAGGACACCCCTCCTGTGACAGTCAGTGGTAACCAGGGAATCCCACCTGTGACCATGGTAACCAAGGACACCCCTCCTGTGACAATGGTACCCAGGGACAGCCCTCCTGTGACAGTCGGTGGTAACCAGGGAAACCCACATGTGACCATGGTAACCAAGGACACCCCTCCTGTGACAATGGTACCCAGGGACAGCCCTCCTGTGACAGTCGGTGGTAACCAGGGAAACCCACCTGTGACCATGGTAACCAAGCACACACCTACCCACAGTCACTGGTAACCAAGGACACCTCTCCTGTGACCGTGGTTACCAGGGACACGAATCTCTGACAGTTGGTGGTAACCAGGGAAACCCACCTGTGACCATGGTAACCAAGGACACCCCTCCTGTGACAATGGTACCCAGGGAGAGCTCTCCTGTGAGAGTCGGTGTTAACCAGGGAAACCCACCTGTGACCATGGTAACCAAGGACACCCCTACCCACAGTCACTGGTAACCAAGGACAACTCTCCTTTGACCGTGGTTACCAGGACACGCACATATGACAGTCGGTGGTAACCAGGGACACGCATCTCTGACAGTCAGTGGTAACCAGGGAAACCCACCTGCGACCATGGTAACCAAGGACACCCCTCCTGTGACAGTCAGTGGTAACCAGGGAAACCCACCTGTGACCATGGTAACCAAGGACACCCCTCCAGTGACAATGGTACCCAGGGACAGCCCTCCTGTGACAGTCGGTGGTAACCAGGGAAACCCACCTGTGACCATGGTAACCAAGGACACCCCTACCCACAGTCACTGGTAACCAAGGACACTTCTCCTGTGACCGTGGTTACAAGGGACACGCATCTCTGACAGTCGGTGGTAACCAGGGAAACAACCTGTGACCATGGTAACCAAGGACACCCCTCCTGTGACAATGGTACCCAGGGACAGCCCTCCTGTGACAGTCAGTGGTAACCAGGCAAACCCACCTGTGACCATGGTAACCAAGCACACACCTACCCACAGTCACTGGTAACCAAGGACACCTCTCCTGTGACCGTGGTTACCAGGGACACGAATCTCTGACAGTTGGTGGTAACCAGGGAAACACACCTGTGACCATGGTAACCAAGGACACCGCTCCTGTCACAATGGTACCCAGGGACAGCCCTCCTGTGACAGTCGGTGGTAACCAGGGAAACACACCTGTGACCATGGTAACCAAGGACACCCCTCCTGTCACAATGGTACCCAGGGACAGCCCTCCTGTGACAGTGAGTGGTAACCATGTACACTCACTTGTGACAGTCGGTGGTAACCAGGGAAACCCACTTGTGACATTCACAGTGCCCAGGGACAGCCCTCCTGTGACAGTCGGTGGTAACAAGGGAAACCCACCTGTGACCATGGTAACCAAGGACACCCCTACCCACAGTCACTGGTAACCAAGGACACCTCTCCTGTGACCGTGGTTACCAGGGACACGCATCACTGTCAGTCGGTGGTAACCAGGGAAACCCACCTGTGACCATGGTAACCAAGGACACCCCTCCTGTGACAATGGTACCCAGGGACAGCTCTCCTGTGAGAGTCGGTGGTAACCAGGGAAACCCACCTGTGACCATGGTAACCAAGGACACCCCTACCCACAGTCACTGGTAACCAAGGACATCTCTCCTGTGACCGTGGTTACCAGGACACGTACATATGACAGTCGGTGGTAACCAGGGACACGCATCTCTGACAGTCAGTGGTAACCAGGGAAACCCACCTGCGACCATGTTTACCAAGGACACCCCTCCTGTGACAGTCAGTGGTAACCAGGGAAACCCACCTGTGACATTCACAGTGCCAAGGGTACCTGCCTGTGACAGTCGGTGGTAACCAGTGACACGCATCTCTGACAGTCGGTGGTAACCAGGGAAACCCACCTGTGACCATGGTAACCAAGGACACCCGTCCTGTGACAATGGTACCCAGGGACAGCCCTCCTGTGACAGTCGGTGGTAACCAGGGAAACCCACCTGTGACCATGGTAACCAAGGACACCCCTACCCACAGTCACTGGTAACCAAGGACACCTCTCCTGTGACCGTGGTTACAAGGGACACGCATCTCTGACAGTCGGTGGTAACCAGGGAAACCCACCTGTGACCATGGTAACCAAGGACACCCCTCCTGTGACAATGGTACCCAGGGACAACCCTCCTGTGACAGTCGGTGGTAACCAGGGAAACCCACCTGTGACCATGGTAACCAAGGACACCCCTCCTGTGACAATGATACCCAGGGACAGCCCTCCTGTGACAGTCAGTGGTAACCATGTACACTCAACTGTGACAGTCGGTGGTAACCAGGGAAACCCACCTGTGACATTCAAAGTGCCCAGGGACACCTGACTGTGACAGTCGGTGGTAAACAGGGACACCCATTTCTGACAGTCTGTGGTAACCAGGGAAACCCACCTGTGACCATGGTAACCAAGGACACCCCTCCTGTGACAATGGTACCCAGGGACAGCCCTCCTGTGACAGTCGGTGGTAACCAGGGAAACCCACCTGTGACCATGGTAACCAAGGACACCCCTGCTGTGACAATGGTACCCAGGGACAGCCCTCCTGTGACAGTCGGTTGTAACCAGGGAAACCGACCTGTGACCATGGTAACCAAGGACACCCCTCCTGTGACAATGGTACCCAGGGACAGCCCTCCTGTGACAGTCGGTGGTAACCAGGGAAACCCACCTGTGACCATGGTAACCAAGCACACACCTACCCACAGTCACTGGTAACCAAGGACACCTCTCCTGTGACCGTGGTTACCAGGGACACGAATCTCTGACAGTTGGTGGTAACCAGGGAAACCCACCTGTGACCATGGTAACCAAGGACACCCCTCCTGTGACAATGGTACCCAGGGAGAGCTCTCCTGTGAGAGTCGGTGTTAACCAGGGAAACCCACCTGTGACCATGGTAACCAAGGACACCCCTACCCACAGTCACTGGTAACCAAGGACAACTCTCCTTTGACCGTGGTTACCAGGACACGCACATATGACAGTCGGTGGTAACCAGGGACACGCATCTCTGACAGTCAGTGGTAACCAGGGAAACCCACCTGCGACCATGGTAACCAAGGACACCCCTCCTGTGACAGTCAGTGGTAACCAGGGAAACCCACCTGTGACCATGGTAACCGAGGACACCCCTCCTGTGACAATGGTACCCAGGGACAGCCCTCCTGTGACAGTCGGTGGTAACCAGGGAAACCTACCTGTGACCATGGTAACCAAGGACACCCCTCCTGTGACAATGATACCCAGGGACAGCCCTCCTGTGACAGTCAGTGGTAAACATGTACACTCAACTGTGACAGTCGGTGGTAAACAGGGAAACCCACCTGTGACATTCAAAGTGCCCAGGGACACCTGAGTGTGACAGTCGGTGGTAAACAGGGACACCCATTTCTGACAGTCTGTGGTAACCAGGGAAACCCACCTGTGACCATGGTAACCAAGGACACCCCTCCAGTGACAATGGTACCCAGGGACAGCCCTCCTGTGACAGTCGGTGGTAACCAGGGAAACCCACCTGTGACCATGGTAACCAAGGACACCCCTACCCACAGTCACTGGTAACCAAGGACACTTCTCCTGTGACCGTGGTTACAAGGGACACGCATCTCTGACAGTCGGTGGTAACCAGGGAAACAACCTGTGACCATGGTAACCAAGGACACCCCTCCTGTGACAATGGTACCCAGGGACAGCCCTCCTGTGACAGTCAGTGGTAACCAGGCAAACCCACCTGTGACCATGGTAACCAAGCACACACCTACCCACAGTCACTGGTAACCAAGGACACCTCTCCTGTGACCGTGGTTACCAGGGACACGAATCTCTGACAGTTGGTGGTAACCAGGGAAACACACCTGTGACCATGGTAACCAAGGACACCGCTCCTGTCACAATGGTACCCAGGGACAGCCCTCCTGTGACAGTCGGTGGTAACCAGGGAAACACACCTGTGACCATGGTAACCAAGGACACCCCTCCTGTCACAATGGTACCCAGGGACAGCCCTCCTGTGACAGTGAGTGGTAACCATGTACACTCACTTGTGACAGTCGGTGGTAACCAGGGAAACCCACTTGTGACATTCACAGTGCCCAGGGACAGCCCTCCTGTGACAGTCGGTGGTAACAAGGGAAACCCACCTGTGACCATGGTAACCAAGGACACCCCTACCCACAGTCACTGGTAACCAAGGACACCTCTCCTGTGACCGTGGTTACCAGGGACACGCATCACTGTCAGTCGGTGGTAACCAGGGAAACCCACCTGTGACCATGGTAACCAAGGACACCCCTCCTGTGACAATGGTACCCAGGGACAGCTCTCCTGTGAGAGTCGGTGGTAACCAGGGAAACCCACCTGTGACCATGGTAACCAAGGACACCCCTACCCACAGTCACTGGTAACCAAGGACATCTCTCCTGTGACCGTGGTTACCAGGACACGTACATATGACAGTCGGTGGTAACCAGGGACACGCATCTCTGACAGTCAGTGGTAACCAGGGAAACCCACCTGCGACCATGTTTACCAAGGACACCCCTCCTGTGACAGTCAGTGGTAACCAGGGAAACCCACCTGTGACATTCACAGTGCCAAGGGTACCTGCCTGTGACAGTCGGTGGTAACCAGTGACACGCATCTCTGACAGTCGGTGGTAACCAGGGAAACCCACCTGTGACCATGGTAACCAAGGACACCCGTCCTGTGACAATGGTACCCAGGGACAGCCCTCCTGTGACAGTCGGTGGTAACCAGGGAAACCCACCTGTGACCATGGTAACCAAGGACACCCCTACCCACAGTCACTGGTAACCAAGGACACCTCTCCTGTGACCGTGGTTACAAGGGACACGCATCTCTGACAGTCGGTGGTAACCAGGGAAACCCACCTGTGACCATGGTAACCAAGGACACCCCTCCTGTGACAATGGTACCCAGGGACAACCCTCCTGTGACAGTCGGTGGTAACCAGGGAAACCCACCTGTGACCATGGTAACCAAGGACACCCCTCCTGTGACAATGATACCCAGGGACAGCCCTCCTGTGACAGTCAGTGGTAACCATGTACACTCAACTGTGACAGTCGGTGGTAACCAGGGAAACCCACCTGTGACATTCAAAGTGCCCAGGGACACCTGACTGTGACAGTCGGTGGTAAACAGGGACACCCATTTCTGACAGTCTGTGGTAACCAGGGAAACCCACCTGTGACCATGGTAACCAAGGACACCCCTCCTGTGACAATGGTACCCAGGGACAGCCCTCCTGTGACAGTCGGTGGTAACCAGGGAAACCCACCTGTGACCATGGTAACCAAGGACACCCCTGCTGTGACAATGGTACCCAGGGACAGCCCTCCTGTGACAGTCGGTTGTAACCAGGGAAACCGACCTGTGACCATGGTAACCAAGGACACCCCTACCCACAGTCACTGGTAACGAAGGACACCTCTCCTGTGACCGTGGTTACAAGGGACACGCATCTCTGACAGTCAGTGGTAACCAGGGAAACCCACCTGCGACCATGGTAACCAAGGACACCCCTCCTGTGACAGTCAGTGGTAACCAGGGAAACCCACCTCTGACCATGCTAACCAAGCACACCCCTACCCACAGTCACTGGTAACCAAGGACACCTCTCTTGTGACCGTGGTTACCAGGGACACGAATCTCTGACAGTTGGTGTTAACCAGGGAAACCCACCTGTGACCATGGTAACCAAGGACACCCCTCCTGTGACAACGGTACCCAGGGAGAGCTCTCCTGTGAGAGTCGGTGGTAACCAGGGAAACCCACCTGTGACCATGGTAACCAAGGACACCCCTACCCACAGTCACTGGTAACCAAGGACAACTCTCCTTTGACCGTGGTTACCAGGACACGCACATATGACAGTCGGTGGTAACCAGGGACACGCATCTCTGACAGTCAGTGGTAACCAGGGAAACCCACCTGCGACCATGGTAACCAAGGACACCCCTCCTGTGACAGTCAGTGGTAACCAGGGAATCCCACCTGTGACCATGGTAACCAAGGACACCCCTCCTGTGACAATGGTACCCAGGGACAGCCCTCCTGTGACAGTCGGTGGTAACCAGGGAAACCCACATGTGACCATGGTAACCAAGGACACCCCTCCTGTGACAATGGTACCCAGGGACAGCCCTCCTGTGACAGTCGGTGGTAACCAGGGAAACCCACCTGTGACCATGGTAACCAAGCACACACCTACCCACAGTCACTGGTAACCAAGGACACCTCTCCTGTGACCGTGGTTACCAGGGACACGAATCTCTGACAGTTGGTGGTAACCAGGGAAACCCACCTGTGACCATGGTAACCAAGGACACCCCTCCTGTGACAATGGTACCCAGGGAGAGCTCTCCTGTGAGAGTCGGTGTTAACCAGGGAAACCCACCTGTGACCATGGTAACCAAGGACACCCCTACCCACAGTCACTGGTAACCAAGGACAACTCTCCTTTGACCGTGGTTACCAGGACACGCACATATGACAGTCGGTGGTAACCAGGGACACGCATCTCTGACAGTCAGTGGTAACCAGGGAAACCCACCTGCGACCATGGTAACCAAGGACACCCCTCCTGTGACAGTCAGTGGTAACCAGGGAAACCCACCTGTGACCATGGTAACCAAGGACACCCCTCCAGTGACAATGGTACCCAGGGACAGCCCTCCTGTGACAGTCGGTGGTAACCAGGGAAACCCACCTGTGACCATGGTAACCAAGGACACCCCTACCCACAGTCACTGGTAACCAAGGACACTTCTCCTGTGACCGTGGTTACAAGGGACACGCATCTCTGACAGTCGGTGGTAACCAGGGAAACAACCTGTGACCATGGTAACCAAGGACACCCCTCCTGTGACAATGGTACCCAGGGACAGCCCTCCTGTGACAGTCAGTGGTAACCAGGCAAACCCACCTGTGACCATGGTAACCAAGCACACACCTACCCACAGTCACTGGTAACCAAGGACACCTCTCCTGTGACCGTGGTTACCAGGGACACGAATCTCTGACAGTTGGTGGTAACCAGGGAAACACACCTGTGACCATGGTAACCAAGGACACCGCTCCTGTCACAATGGTACCCAGGGACAGCCCTCCTGTGACAGTCGGTGGTAACCAGGGAAACACACCTGTGACCATGGTAACCAAGGACACCCCTCCTGTCACAATGGTACCCAGGGACAGCCCTCCTGTGACAGTGAGTGGTAACCATGTACACTCACTTGTGACAGTCGGTGGTAACCAGGGAAACCCACTTGTGACATTCACAGTGCCCAGGGACAGCCCTCCTGTGACAGTCGGTGGTAACAAGGGAAACCCACCTGTGACCATGGTAACCAAGGACACCCCTACCCACAGTCACTGGTAACCAAGGACACCTCTCCTGTGACCGTGGTTACCAGGGACACGCATCACTGTCAGTCGGTGGTAACCAGGGAAACCCACCTGTGACCATGGTAACCAAGGACACCCCTCCTGTGACAATGGTACCCAGGGACAGCTCTCCTGTGAGAGTCGGTGGTAACCAGGGAAACCCACCTGTGACCATGGTAACCAAGGACACCCCTACCCACAGTCACTGGTAACCAAGGACATCTCTCCTGTGACCGTGGTTACCAGGACACGTACATATGACAGTCGGTGGTAACCAGGGACACGCATCTCTGACAGTCAGTGGTAACCAGGGAAACCCACCTGCGACCATGTTTACCAAGGACACCCCTCCTGTGACAGTCAGTGGTAACCAGGGAAACCCACCTGTGACATTCACAGTGCCAAGGGTACCTGCCTGTGACAGTCGGTGGTAACCAGTGACACGCATCTCTGACAGTCGGTGGTAACCAGGGAAACCCACCTGTGACCATGGTAACCAAGGACACCCGTCCTGTGACAATGGTACCCAGGGACAGCCCTCCTGTGAGAGTCGGTGGTAACCAGGGAAACCCACCTGTGACCATGGTAACCAAGGACACCCCTACCCACAGTCCCTGGTAACCATGGACACCTCTCCTGTGACCGTGGTTACCAGGACACGCACATATGACAGTCGTGGTAACCAGGGACACGCATCTCTGACAGTCAGTGGTAACCAGGGAAACCCACCTGCGACCATGGTAACCAAGGACACCCCTCCTGTGACAGTCAGTGGTAACCAGGGAAACCCACCTCTGACCATGGTAACCAAGCACACCGCTACCCACAGTCACTGGTAACCAAGGACACCTCTCCTGTGACCGTGGTTACCAGGGACACGAATCTCTGACAGTCGGTGGTAACCAGGGAAACCCACCTGTGACCATGGTAACCAAGGACACCCCTCCTGTGACAATGGTACCCAGGGAGAGCTCTCCTGTGAGAGTCGGTGGTAACCAGGGAAACCCACCTGTGACCATGGTAACCAAGGACACCCCTACCCACAGTCACTGGTAAACAAGGACAACTCTCCTTTGACCGTGGTTACCAGGACACGCACATATGACAGTCGGTGGTAACCAGGGACACGCATCTCTGACAGTCAGTGGTAACCAGGGAAACCCACCTGCGACCATGGTAACCAAGTACACCCCTCCTGTGACAGTCAGTGGTAACCAGGGAAACCCACCTGTGACCATGGTAACCAAGGACACCCCTCCTGTGACAATGGTACCCAGGGACAGCCCTCCTGTGACAGTCGGTGGTAACCAGGGAAACCCACCTGTGACCATGGTAACCAAGGACACCCCTACCCACAGTCACTGGTAACCAAGGACACCTCTCCTGTGACCGTGGTTACAAGGGACACGCATCTCTGACAGTCGGTGGTAACCAGGGAAACCCACCTGTGACCATGGTAACCAAGGACACCCCTCCTGTGACAATGGTACCCAGGGACAGCCCTCCTGTGACAGTCGGTGGTAACCAGGGAAACCCACCTGTGACCATGGTAACCAAGGACACCCCTCCTGTGACAATGATACCCAGGGACAGCCCTCCTGTGACAGTCAGTGGTAACCATGTACACTCAACTGTGACAGTCGGTGGTAACCAGGGAAACCCACCTGTGACATTCAAAGTGCCCAGGGACACCTGACTGTGACAGTCGGTGGTAAACAGGGACACCCATTTCTGACAGTCTGTGGTAACCAGGGAAACCCACCTGTGACCATGGTAACCAAGGACACCCCTCCTGTGACAATGGTACCCAGGGACAGCCCTCCTGTGACAGTCGGTGGTAACCAGGGAAACCCACCTGTGACCATGGTAACCAAGGACACCCCTGCTGTGACAATGGTACCCAGGGACAGCCCTCCTGTGACAGTCGGTTGTAACCAGGGAAACCGACCTGTGAACATGGTAACCAAGGACACCCCTACCCACAGTCACTGGTAACGAAGGACACCTCTCCTGTGACCGTGGTTACAAGGGACACGCATCTCTGACAGTCGGTGGTAACCAGGGAAACCCACCTGTGACCATGGTAACCAAGTACACCCCTCCTGTGACAATGGTACCCAGGGACAGCAATTCTGTGAGAGTCGGTGGTAACCAGGGAAACCCACCTGTGACCATGGTAACCAAGGACACCCCTACCCACAGTCACTGGTAAACAAGGACAACTCTCCTTTGACCGTGGTTACCAGGACACGCACATATGACAGTCGGTGGTAACCAGGGACACGCATCTCTGACAGTCAGTGGTAACCAGGGAAACCCACCTGCGACCATGGTAACCAAGGACACCCCTCCTGTGACAGTCAGTGGTAACCAGGGAATCCCACCTGTGACCATGGTAACCAAGGACACCCCTCCTGTGACAATGGTACCCAGGGACAGCCCTCCTGTGACAGTCGGTGGTAACCAGGGAAACCCACATGTGACCATGGTAACCAAGGACACCCCTACCCACAGTCACTGGTAACCAAGGACACCTCTCCTGTGACAGTGGTTACAAGGGACACGCATCTCTGACAGTCGGTGGTAACCAGGGAAACCCACCTGTGACCATGGTAACCAAGGACACCCCTCCTGTGACAATGGTACCCAGGGACAGCCCTCCTGTGACAGTCGGTGGTAACCAGGGAAACCCACCTGTGACCATGGTAACCAGGGACACCCCTCCTGTGACAATGATACCCAGGGACAGCCCTCCTGTGACAGTCAGTGGTAACCATGTACACTCAACTGTGACAGTCGGTGGTAACCAGGGAAACCCACCTGTGACATTCAACGTGCCCAGGGACACCTGACTGTGACAGTCGGTGGTAACCAGGAACACCCATTTCTGACAGTCTGTGGTAACCAGGGAAACCCACCTGTGACCATGGTAACCAAGGACACCCCTCCTGTGACAATGGTACCCAGGGACAGCCCTCCTGTGACAGTCGGTGGTAACCAGGGAAACCCACCTGTGACCATGGTAACCAAGGACACCCCTGCTGTGACAATGGTACCCAGGGACAGCCCTCCTGTGACAGTCGGTTGTAACCAGGGAAACCCACCTGTGACCATGGTAACCAAGGACACCCATACCCACAGTCACTGGTAACGAAGGACACCTCTCCTGTGACCGTGGTTACAAGGGACACGCATCTCTGACAGTCAGTGGTAACCAGGGAAACCCACCTGTGACCATGGTAACCAATGACACCCCTCCTGTGACAATGGTACCCAGGGAGAGCAATCCTGTGAGAGTCGGTGGTAACCAGGGAAACCCACCTGTGACCATGGTAACCAAGGACACCCCTACCCACAGTCCCTGGTAACCATGGACACCTCTCCTGTGACCGTGGTTACCAGGACACGCACATATGACAGTCGTGGTAACCAGGGACACGCATCTCTGACAGTCAGTGGTAACCAGGGAAACCCACCTGCGACCATGGTAACCAAGGACACCCCTCCTGTGACAGTCAGTGGTAACCAGGGAAACCCACCTCTGACCATGGTAACCAAGCACACCGCTACCCACAGTCACTGGTAACCAAGGACACCTCTCTTGTGACCGTGGTTACCAGGGACACGAATCTCTGACAGTTGGTGGTAACCAGGGAAACCCACCTGTGACCATGGTAACCAAGGACACCCCTCCTGTGACAATGGTACCCAGGGAGAGCTCTCCTGTGAGAGTCGGTGGTAACCAGGGAAACCCACCTGTGACCATGGTAACCAAGGACACCCCTACCCACAGTCACTGGTAACCAAGGACAACTCTCCTTTGACCGTGGTTACCAGGACACGCACATATGACAGTCGGTGGTAACCAGGGACACGCATCTCTGACAGTCAGTGGTAACCAGGGAAACCCACCTGCGACCATGGTAACCAAGGACACCCCTCCTGTGACAGTCAGTGGTAACCAGGGAAACCCACCTGTGACCATGGTAACCAAGGACACCCCTCCTGTGACAATGGTACCCAGGGACAGCCCTCCTGTGACAGTCGGTGGTAACCAGGGAAACCCACCTGTGACCATGGTAACCAAGGACACCCCTCCTGTGACAATGGTACCCAGGGACAGCCCTCCTGTGACAGTCGGTGGTAACCAGGGAAACCCACCTGTGACCATGGTAACCAAGGACACCCCTCCTGTGACAATGATACCCAGGGACAGCCCTCCTGTGACAGTCAGTGGTAACCATGTACACTCAACTGTGACAGTCGGTGGTAACCAGGGAAACCCACCTGTGACATTCAAAGTGCCCAGGGACACCTGACTGTGACAGTCGGTGGTAACCAGGGACACCCATTTCTGACAGTCTGTGGTAACCAGGGAAACCCACCTGTGACCATGGTAACCAAGGACACCCCTCCTGTGACAATGGTACCCAGGGACAGCCCTCCTGTGACAGTCGGTGGTAACCAGGGAAACCCACCTGTGACCATGGTAACCAAGCACACACCTACCCACAGTCACTGGTAACCAAGGACACCTCTCCTGTGACCGTGGTTACCAGGGACACGAATCTCTGACAGTTGGTGGTAACCAGGGAAACCCACCTGTGACCATGGTAACCAAGGACACCCCTCCTGTGACAATGGTACCCAGGGAGAGCTCTCCTGTGAGAGTCGGTGTTAACCAGGGAAACCCACCTGTGACCATGGTAACCAAGGACACCCCTACCCACAGTCACTGGTAACCAAGGACAACTCTCCTTTGACCGTGGTTACCAGGACACGCACATATGACAGTCGGTGGTAACCAGGGACACGCATCTCTGACAGTCAGTGGTAACCAGGGAAACCCACCTGCGACCATGGTAACCAAGGACACCCCTCCTGTGACAGTCAGTGGTAACCAGGGAAACCCACCTGTGACCATGGTAACCAAGGACACCCCTCCAGTGACAATGGTACCCAGGGACAGCCCTCCTGTGACAGTCGGTGGTAACCAGGGAAACCCACCTGTGACCATGGTAACCAAGGACACCCCTACCCACAGTCACTGGTAACCAAGGACACCTCTCCTGTGACCGTGGTTACAAGGGACACGCATCTCTGACAGTCGGTGGTAACCAGGGAAACAACCTGTGACCATGGTAACCAAGGACACCCCTCCTGTGACAATGGTACCCAGGGACAGCCCTCCTGTGACAGTCAGTGGTAACCAGGCAAACCCACCTGTGACCATGGTAACCAAGCACACACCTACCCACAGTCACTGGTAACCAAGGACACCTCTCCTGTGACCGTGGTTACCAGGGACACGAATCTCTGACAGTTGGTGGTAACCAGGGAAACACACCTGTGACCATGGTAACCAAGGACACCGCTCCTGTCACAATGGTACCCAGGGACAGCCCTCCTGTGACAGTCGGTGGTAACCAGGGAAACACACCTGTGACCATGGTAACCAAGGACACCCCTCCTGTCACAATGGTACCCAGGGACAGCCCTCCTGTGACAGTGAGTGGTAACCATGTACACTCACTTGTGACAGTCGGTGGTAACCAGGGAAACCCACTTGTGACATTCACAGTGCCCAGGGACAGCCCTCCTGTGACAGTCGGTGGTAACAAGGGAAACCCACCTGTGACCATGGTAACCAAGGACACCCCTACCCACAGTCACTGGTAACCAAGGACACCTCTCCTGTGACCGTGGTTACCAGGGACACGCATCACTGTCAGTCGGTGGTAACCAGGGAAACCCACCTGTGACCATGGTAACCAAGGACACCCCTCCTGTGACAATGGTACCCAGGGACAGCTCTCCTGTGAGAGTCGGTGGTAACCAGGGAAACCCACCTGTGACCATGGTAACCAAGGACACCCCTACCCACAGTCACTGGTAACCAAGGACATCTCTCCTGTGACCGTGGTTACCAGGACACGTACATATGACAGTCGGTGGTAACCAGGGACACGCATCTCTGACAGTCAGTGGTAACCAGGGAAACCCACCTGCGACCATGTTTACCAAGGACACCCCTCCTGTGACAGTCAGTGGTAACCAGGGAAACCCACCTGTGACATTCACAGTGCCAAGGGTACCTGCCTGTGACAGTCGGTGGTAACCAGTGACACGCATCTCTGACAGTCGGTGGTAACCAGGGAAACCCACCTGTGACCATGGTAACCAAGGACACCCGTCCTGTGACAATGGTACCCAGGGACAGCCCTCCTGTTCCAGTCGGTGGTAACCAGGGAAACCCACCTGTGACAATGGTAACCAAGGACACCCCTACCCACAGTCACTGGTAACTAAGGACACCTCTCCTGTGACCGTGTCTACCCGGGACACACATCTCTGACAGTCGGTGTTAAACAGGGAAACCCACCTGTGACCATGGTAACCAAGGACACCCCTACCCACAGTCACTGGTAACCAAGGACACCTCTCCTGTGACCGTGTCTACCCGGGACACGCATCTCTGACAGTCGGTGTTAAACAGGGAAACCCACCTCTGACCATGGTAACCAAGGACACCGCTCCTGTGACAATGGTACCCAGCGACAGCCCTCCTGTGACAGTCGGTGGTAACCAGGGAAACCCACCTGTGACCATGGTAACCAAGGACACCCCTACGCACAGTCACTGGTAACCAAGGACACCTCTCCTGTGACCGTGGTTACAAGGGACACACATCTCTGAGAGTCGGTGGTAACCACGAAACCCACCTGTGACCATGGTAACCAAGGACACCCCTCCTGTGACAATGGTACCCAGGGACAGCCCACCTGTGACAGTCGGTGGTTACCAGGGCCACCCACCTGTGACCATGGTAACCAAGGACACCCCTAGCCACAGTCACTGGTAACCAAGGACACCTCTCCTGTGACCGTGGTTACAAGGGACACGCATCTCTGACAGTCGGTGGTAACCAGGGAAACCCACCTGTGACCATGGTAACCAAGGACACCCCTCCTATGACAATGGTACCCAGGGACAGCCCTCCTTTGACAGTCGGTGGTAACCAGGGAAACCCACCTGTGACCATGGTAACCAAGGACACCCCTACCCACAGTCAGTGGTAACCAAGGACACCTCTCCTGTGACCGTGGTTACAAGGGACACGCATCTCTGACAGTCTTTGGTAACCAGGGAAACCCACCTGTGACCATGGTAACCAAGTACACCCCTCCTGTGACAATGGTACCCAGGGACAGCCCTCCTGTGACAGTCGGTTGTAACCAGGGAAACACACCTGTGACCATGGTAACCAAGGACACCCCTCCTGTCACAATGGTACCCAGGGACAGCCCTCCTGTGACAGTGAGTGGTAACCATGTACACTCACTTGTGACAGTCGGTGGTAACCAGGGAAACCCACTTGTGACATTCACAGTGCCCAGGGACAGCCCTCCTGTGACAGTCGGTGGTAACAAGGGAAACCCACCTGTGACCATGGTAACCAAGGACACCCCTACCCACAGTCACTGGTAACCAAGGACACCTCTCCTGTGACCGTGGTTACCAGGGACACGCATCACTGTCAGTCGGTGGTAACCAGGGAAACCCACCTGTGACCATGGTAACCAAGGACACCCCTCCTGTGACAATGGTACACAGGGACAGCTCTCCTGTGAGAGTCGGTGGTAACCAGGGAAACCCACCTGTGACCATGGTAACCAAGGACACCCCTACCCACAGTCACTGGTAACCAAGGACATCTCTCCTGTGACCGTGGTTACCAGGACACGCACATATGACAGTCGGTGGTAACCAGGGACACGCATCTCTGACAGTCAGTGGTAACCAGGGAAACCCACCTGCGACCATGTTTACCAAGGACACCCCTCCTGTGACAGTCAGTGGTAACCAGGGAAACCCACCTCTGACCATGGTAACCAAGCACACCCCTACCCACAGTCACTGGTAACCAAGGACACCTCTCTTGTGACCGTGGTTACCAGGGACACGAATCTCTGACAGTTGGTGGTAACCAGGGAAACCCACCTGTGACCATGGTAACCAAGGACACCCCTCCTGTGACAATGGTACCCAGGGAGAGCTCTCCTGTGAGAGTCGGTGGTAACCAGGGAAACCCACCTGTGACCATGGTAACCAAGGACACCCCTACGCACAGTCACTGGTAACCAAGGACACCTCTCCTGTGACCGTGGTTACAAGGGACACACATCTCTGAGAGTCGGTGGTAACCACGAAACCCACCTGTGACCATGGTAACCAAGGACACAACTCCTGTGACAATGGTACCCAGGGACAGCCCTCCTTTGACAGTCGGTGGTAACCAGGGAAACCCACCTGTGACCATGGTAACCAAGGACACCCCTACCCACAGTCACTGGTAACCAAGGACACCTCTCCTGTGACCGTGGTTACAAGGGACACGCATCTCTGACAGTCTTTGGTAACCAGGGAAACCCACCTGTGACCATGGTAACCAAGGACACCCCTCCTGTGACAATGGTACCCAGGGACAGCCCTCCTGTGACAGTCGGTGGTAACCAGGGAAACACACCTGTGACCATGGTAACCAAGGACACCCCTCCTGTCACAATGGTACCCAGGGACAGCCCTCCTGTGACAGTGAGTGGTAACCATGTACACTCACTTGTGACAGTCGGTGGTAACCAGGGAAACCCACTTGTGACATTCACAGTGCCCAGGGACAGCCCTCCTGTGACAGTCGGTGGTAACAAGGGAAACCCACCTGTGACCATGGTAACCAAGGACACCCCTACCCACAGTCACTGGTAACCAAGGACACCTCTCCTGTGACCGTGGTTACCAGGGACACGCATCACTGTCAGTCGGTGGTAACCAGGGAAACCCACCTGTGACCATGGTAACCAAGGACACCCCTCCTGTGACAATGGTACACAGGGACAGCTCTCCTGTGAGAGTCGGTGGTAACCAGGGAAACCCACCTGTGACCATGGTAACCAAGGACACCCCTACCCACAGTCACTGGTAACCAAGGACATCTCTCCTGTGACCGTGGTTACCAGGACACGCACATATGACAGTCGGTGGTAACCAGGGACACGCATCTCTGACAGTCAGTGGTAACCAGGGAAACCCACCTGCGACCATGTTTACCAAGGACACCCCTCCTGTGACAGTCAGTGGTAACCAGGGAAACCCACCTCTGACCATGGTAACCAAGCACACCCCTACCCACAGTCACTGGTAACCAAGGACACCTCTCTTGTGACCGTGGTTACCAGGGACACGAATCTCTGACAGTTGGTGGTAACCAGGGAAACCCACCTGTGACCATGGTAACCAAGGACCCCCCTCCTGTGACAATGGTACCCAGGGAGAGCTCTCCTGTGAGAGTCGGTGGTAACCAGGGAAACCCACCTGTGACCATGGTAACCAAGGACACCCCTACGCACAGTCACTGGTAACCAAGGACACCTCTCCTGTGACCGTGGTTACAAGGGACACACATCTCTGAGAGTCGGTGGTAACCACGAAACCCACCTGTGACCATGGTAACCAAGGACACCCCTCCTGTGACAATGGTACCCAGGGACAGCCCACCTGTGACAGTCGGTGGTTACCAGGGACACCCACCTGTGACCATGGTAACCAAGGACACCCCTAGCCACAGTCACTTGTAACCAAGGACACCTCTCCTGTGACCGTGGTTACAAGGGACACGCATCTCTGACAGTCGGTGGTAACCAGGGAAACCCACCTGTGACCATGGTAACCAAGGACACCCCTCCTATGACAATGGTACCCAGGGACAGCCCTCCTTTGACAGTCGGTGGTAACCAGGGAAACCCACCTGTGACCATGGTAACCAAGGACACCCCTACCCACAGTCACTGGTAACCAAGGACACCTCTCCTGTGACCGTGGTTACAAGGGACACGCATCTCTGACAGTCTTTGGTAACCAGGGAAACCCACCTGTGACCATGGTAACCAAGGACACCCCTCCTGTGACAATGGTACCCAGGGACAGCCCTCCTGTGACAGTCGGTGGTAACCAGGGAAACACACCTGTGACCATGGTAACCAAGGACACCCCTCCTGTCACAATGGTACCCAGGGACAGCCCTCCTGTGACAGTGAGTGGTAACCATGTACACTCACTTGTGACAGTCGGTGGTAACCAGGGAAACCCACTTGTGACATTCACAGTGCCCAGGGACAGCCCTCCTGTGACAGTCGGTGGTAACAAGGGAAACCCACCTGTGACCATGGTAACCAAGGACACCCCTACCCACAGTCACTGGTAACCAAGGACACCTCTCCTGTGACCGTGGTTACCAGGGACACGCATCACTGTCAGTCGGTGGTAACCAGGGAAACCCACCTGTGACCATGGTAACCAAGGACACCCCTCCTGTGACAATGGTACACAGGGACAGCTCTCCTGTGAGAGTCGGTGGTAACCAGGGAAACCCACCTGTGACCATGGTAACCAAGGACACCCCTACCCACAGTCACTGGTAACCAAGGAAATCTCTCCTGTGACCGTGGTTACCAGGACACGCACATATGACAGTCGGTGGTAACCAGGGACACGCATCTCTGACAGTCAGTGGTAACCAGGGAAACCCACCTGCGACCATGTTTACCAAGGACACCCCTCCTGTGACAGTCAGTGGTAACCAGGGAAACCCACCTCTGACCATGGTAACCAAGCACACCCCTACCCACAGTCACTGGTAACCAAGGACACCTCTCTTGTGACCGTGGTTACCAGGGACACGAATCTCTGACAGTTGGTGGTAACCAGGGAAACCCACCTGTGACCATGGTAACCAAGGACACCCCTCCTGTGACAATGGTACCCAGGGAGAGCTCTCCTGTGAGAGTCGGTGGTAACCAGGGAAACCCACCTGTGACCATGGTAACCAAGGACACCCCTACCCACAGTCACTGGTAACCAAGGACAACTCTCCTTTGACCGTGGTTACCAGGACACGCACATATGACAGTCGGTGGTAACCAGGGACACGCATCTCTGACAGTCAGTGGTAACCAGGGAAACCCACCTGCGACCATGGTAACCAAGGACACCCCTCCTGTGACAGTCAGTGGTAACCAGGGAAACCCACCTGTGACCATGGTAACCAAGGACACCCCTCCAGTGACAATGGTACCCAGGGACAGCCCTCCTGTGACAGTCGGTGGTAACCAGGGAAACCCACCTGTGACCATGGTAACCAAGGACACCCCTACCCACAGTCACTGGTAACCAAGAACACCTCTCCTGTGACCGTGGTTACAAGGGACACGCATCTCTGACAGTCGGTGGTAACCAGGGAAACAACCTGTGACCATGGTAACCAAGGACACCCCTCCTGTGACAATGGTACCCAGGGACAGCCCTCCTGTGACAGTCAGTGGTAACCAGGCAAACCCACCTGTGACCATGGTAACCAAGCACACACCTACCCACAGTCACTGGTAACCAAGGACACCTCTCCTGTGACCGTGGTTACCAGGGACACGAATCTCTGACAGTTGGTGGTAACCAGGGAAACACACCTGTGACCATGGTAACCAAGGACACCCCTCCTGTCACAATGGTACCCAGGGACAGCCCTCCTGTGACAGTCGGTGGTAACCAGGGAAACACACCTGTGACCATGGTAACCAAGGACACCCCTCCTGTCACAATGGTACCCAGGGACAGCCCTCCTGTGACAGTGAGTGGTAACCATGTACACTCACTTGTGACAGTCGGTGGTAACCAGGGAAACCCACTTGTGACATTCACAGTGCCCAGGGACAGCCCTCCTGTGACAGTCGGTGGTAACAAGGGAAACCCACCTGTGACCATGGTAACCAAGGACACCCCTACCCACAGTCACTGGTAACCAAGGACACCTCTCCTGTGACCGTGGTTACCAGGGACACGCATCACTGTCAGTCGGTGGTAACCAGGGAAACCCACCTGTGACCATGGTAACCAAGGACACCCCTCCTGTGACAATGGTACCCAGGGACAGCTCTCCTGTGAGAGTCGGTGGTAACCAGGGAAACCCACCTGTGACCATGGTAACCAAGGACACCCCTACCCACAGTCACTGGTAACCAAGGACATCTCTCCTGTGACCGTGGTTACCAGGACACGTACATATGACAGTCGGTGGTAACCAGGGACACGCATCTCTGACAGTCAGTGGTAACCAGGGAAACCCACCTGCGACCATGTTTACCAAGGACACCCCTCCTGTGACAGTCAGTGGTAACCAGGGAAACCCACCTCTGACCATGGTAACCAAGCACACCCCTACCCACAGTCACTGGTAACCAAGGACACCTCTCTTGTGACCGTGGTTACCAGGGACACGAATCTCTGACAGTTGGTGGTAACCAGGGAAACCCACCTGTGACCATGGTAACCAAGGACACCCCTCCTGTGACAATGGTACCCAGGGAGAGCTCTCCTGTGAGAGTCGGTGGTAACCAGGGAAACCCACCTGTGACCATGGTAACCAAGGACACCCCTACGCACAGTCACTGGTAACCAAGGACACCTCTCCTGTGACCGTGGTTACAGGGACACACATCTCTGAGAGTCGGTGGTAACCACGAAACCCACCTGTGACCATGGTAACCAAGGACACCCCTCCTGTGACAATGGTACCCAGGGACAGCCCTCCTTTGACAGTCGGTGGTAACCAGGGAAACCCACCTGTGACCATGGTAACCAAGGACACCCCTACCCACAGTCACTGGTAACCAAGGACACCTCTCCTGTGACCGTGGTTACAAGGGACACGCATCTCTGACAGTCTTTGGTAACCAGGGAAACCCACCTGTGACCATGGTAACCAAGGACACCCCTCCTGTGACAATGGTACCCAGGGACAGCCCTCCTGTGACAGTCGGTGGTAACCAGGGAAACCCACCTGTGACCATGGTAACCAAGGACACCCCTCCTGTCACAATGGTACCCAGGGACAGCCCTCCTGTGACAGTGAGTGGTAACCATGTACACTCACTTGTGACAGTCGGTGGTAACCAGGGAAACCCACTTGTGACATTCACAGTGCCCAGGGACAGCCCTCCTGTGACAGTCGGTGGTAACAAGGGAAACCCACCTGTGACCATGGTAACCAAGGACACCCCTACCCACAGTCACTGGTAACCAAGGACACCTCTCCTGTGACCGTGGTTACCAGGGACACGCATCACTGTCAGTCGGTGGTAACCAGGGAAACCCACCTGTGACCATGGTAACCAAGGACACCCCTCCTGTGACAATGGTACACAGGGACAGCTCTCCTGTGAGAGTCGGTGGTAACCAGGGAAACCCACCTGTGACCATGGTAACCAAGGACACCCCTACCCACAGTCACTGGTAACCAAGGACATCTCTCCTGTGACCGTGGTTACCAGGACACGCACATATGACAGTCGGTGGTAACCAGGGACACGCATCTCTGACAGTCAGTGGTAACCAGGGAAACCCACCTGCGACCATGTTTACCAAGGACACCCCTCCTGTGACAGTCAGTGGTAACCAGGGAAACCCACCTCTGATCATGGTAACCAAGCACACCCCTACCCACAGTCACTGGTAACCAAGGACACCTCTCTTGTGACCGTGGTTACCAGGGACACGAATCTCTGACAGTTGGTGGTAACCAGGGAAACCCACCTGTGACCATGGTAACCAAGGACACCCCTCCTGTGACAATGGTACCCAGGGAGAGCTCTCCTGTGAGAGTCGGTGGTAACCAGGGAAACCCACCTGTGACCATGGTAACCAAGGACACCCCTACGCACAGTCACTGGTAACCAAGGACACCTCTCCTGTGACCGTGGTTACAAGGGACACACATCTCTGAGAGTCGGTGGTAACCACGAAACCCACCTGTGACCATGGTAACCAAGGACACCCCTCCTGTGACAATGGTACCCAGGGACAGCCCACCTGTGACAGTCGGTGGTTACCAGGGACACCCACCTGTGACCATGGTAACCAAGGACACCCCTAGCCACAGTCACTGGTAACCAAGGACACCTCTCCTGTGACCGTGGTTACAAGGGACACGCATCTCTGACAGTCGGTGGTAACCAGGGAAACCCACCTGTGACCATGGTAACCAAGGACACCCCTCCTATGACAATGGTACCCAGGGACAGCCCTCCTGTGACAGTCGGTGGTAACCAGGGAAACACACCTGTGACCATGGTAACCAAGGACACCCCTCCTGTCACAATGGTACCTAGGGACAGCCCTCCTGTGACAGTGAGTGGTAACCATGTACACTCACTTGTGACAGTCGGTGGTAACCAGGGAAACCCACTTGTGACATTCACAGTGCCCAGGGACAGCCCTCCTGTGACAGTCGGTGGTAACAAGGGAAACCCACCTGTGACCATGGTAACCAAGGACACCCCTACCCACAGTCACTGGTAACCAAGGACACCTCTCCTGTGACCGTGGTTACCAGGGACACGCATCACTGTCAGTTGGTGGTAACCAGGGAAACCCACCTGTGACCATGGTAACCAAGGACACCCCTCCTGTGACAATGGTACCCAGGGACAGCTCTCCTGTGAGAGTCGGTGGTAACCAGGGAAACCCACCTGTGACCATGGTAACCAAGGACACCCCTACCCACAGTCACTGGTAACCAAGGACATCTCTCCTGTGACCGTGGTTACCAGGACACGCACATATGACAGTCGGTGGTAACCAGGGACACGCATCTCTGACAGTCAGTGGTAACCAGGGAAACCCACCTGCGACCATGTTTACCAAGGACACCCCTCCTGTGACAGTCAGTGGTAACCAGGGAAACCCACCTCTGACCATGGTAACCAAGCACACCCCTACCCACAGTCACTGGTAACCAAGGACACCTCTCTTGTGACCGTGGTTACCAGGGACATGAATCTCTGACAGTTGGTGGTAACCAGGGAAACCCACCTGTGACCATGGTAACCAAGGACACCCCTCCTGTGACAATGGTACCCAGGGAGAGCTCTCCTGTGAGAGTCGGTGGTAACCAGGGAAACCCACCTGTGACCATGGTAACCAAGGACACCCCTACCCACAGTCACTGGTAACCAAGGACAACTCTCCTTTGACCGTGGTTACCAGGACACGCACATATGACAGTCGGTGGTAACCAGGGACACGCATCTCTGACAGTCAGTGGTAACCAGGGAAACCCACGTGCGACCATGGTAACCAAGGACACCCCTCCTGTGACAGTCAGTGGTAACCAGGGAAACCCACCTGTGACCATGGTAATCAAGGACACCCCTCCTGTGACAATGGTACCCAGGGACAGCCCTCCTGTGACAGTCGGTGGTAACCAGGGAAACCTACCTGTGACCATGTTAACCAAGGACACCCCTCCTGTGACAATGGTACCCAGGGACAGCCCTCCTGTGACAGTCGGTGGTAACCAGGGAAACCCACCTGTGACCATGGTAACCAAGGACACCCCTACCCACAGTCACTGGTAACCAAGGACAACTCTCCTTTGACCGTGGTTACCAGGACACGCACATATGACAGTCGGTGGTAACCAGGGACACGCATCTCTGACAGTCAGTGGTAACCAGGGAAACCCACCTGCGACCATGGTAACCAAGGACACCCCTCCTGTGACAGTCAGTGGTAACCAGGGAAACCCACCTGTGACCATGGTAACCAAGGACACCCCTCCTGTGACAATGGTACCCAGGGACAGCCCTCCTGTGACAGTCGGTGGTAACCAGGGAAACCCACCTGTGACCATGGTAACCAAGGACACCCCTCCTGTGACAATGGTACCCAGGGACAGCCCTCCTGTGACAGTCGGTGGTAACCAGGGAAACCCACCTGTGACCATGGTAACCAAGGACACCCCTCCTGTGACAATGATACCCAGGGACAGCCCTCCTGTGACAGTCAGTGGTAACCATGTACACTCAACTGTGACAGTCGGTGGTAACCAGGGAAACCCACCTGTGACATTCAAAGTGCCCAGGGACACCTGACTGTGACAGTCGGTGGTAACCAGGGACACCCATTTCTGACAGTCTGTGGTAACCAGGGAAACCCACCTGTGACCATGGTAACCAAGGACACCCCTCCTGTGACAATGGTACCCAGGGACAGCCCTCCTGTGACAGTCGGTGGTAACCAGGGAAACCCACCTGTGACCATGGTAACCAAGCACACACCTACCCACAGTCACTGGTAACCAAGGACACCTCTCCTGTGACCGTGGTTACCAGGGACACGAATCTCTGACAGTTGGTGGTAACCAGGGAAACCCACCTGTGACCATGGTAACCAAGGACACCCCTCCTGTGACAATGGTACCCAGGGAGAGCTCTCCTGTGAGAGTCGGTGTTAACCAGGGAAACCCACCTGTGACCATGGTAACCAAGGACACCCCTACCCACAGTCACTGGTAACCAAGGACAACTCTCCTTTGACCGTGGTTACCAGGACACGCACATATGACAGTCGGTGGTAACCAGGGACACGCATCTCTGACAGTCAGTGGTAACCAGGGAAACCCACCTGCGACCATGGTAACCAAGGACACCCCTCCTGTGACAGTCAGTGGTAACCAGGGAAACCCACCTGTGACCATGGTAACCAAGGACACCCCTCCAGTGACAATGGTACCCAGGGACAGCCCTCCTGTGACAGTCGGTGGTAACCAGGGAAACCCACCTGTGACCATGGTAACCAAGGACACCCCTACCCACAGTCACTGGTAACCAAGGACACCTCTCCTGTGACCGTGGTTACAAGGGACACGCATCTCTGACAGTCGGTGGTAACCAGGGAAACAACCTGTGACCATGGTAACCAAGGACACCCCTCCTGTGACAATGGTACCCAGGGACAGCCCTCCTGTGACAGTCAGTGGTAACCAGGCAAACCCACCTGTGACCATGGTAACCAAGCACACACCTACCCACAGTCACTTGTAACCAAGGACACCTCTCCTGTGACCGTGGTTACCAGGGACACGAATCTCTGACAGTTGGTGGTAACCAGGGAAACACACCTGTGACCATGGTAACCAAGGACACCCCTCCTGTGACAATGGTACCCAGCGACAGCCCTCCTGTGACAGTCGGTGGTAACCAGGGAAACACACCTGTGACCATGGTAACCAAGGACACCCCTCCTGTCACAATGGTACCCAGGGACAGCCCTCCTGTGACAGTGAGTGGTAACCATGTACACTCACTTGTGACAGTCGGTGGTAACCAGGGAAACCCACTTGTGACATTCACAGTGCCCAGGGACAGCCCTCCTGTGACAGTCGGTGGTAACAAGGGAAACCCACCTGTGACCATGGTAACCAAGGACACCCCTACCCACAGTCACTGGTAACCAAGGACACCTCTCCTGTGACCGTGGTTACCAGGGACACGCATCACTGTCAGTCGGTGGTAACCAGGGAAACCCACCTGTGACCATGGTAACCAAGGACACCCCTCCTGTGACAATGGTACCCAGGGACAGCTCTCCTGTGAGAGTCGGTGGTAACCAGGGAAACCCACCTGTGACCATGGTAACCAAGGACACCCCTACCCACAGTCACTGGTAACCAAGGACATCTCTCCTGTGACCGTGGTTACCAGGACACGTACATATGACAGTCGGTGGTAACCAGGGACACGCATCTCTGACAGTCAGTGGTAACCAGGGAAACCCACCTGCGACCATGTTTACCAAGGACACCCCTCCTGTGACAGTCAGTGGTAACCAGGGAAACCCACCTGTGACATTCACAGTGCCAAGGGTACCTGCCTGTGACAGTCGGTGGTAACCAGTGATACGCATCTCTGACAGTCGGTGGTAACCAGGGAAACCCACCTGTGACCATGGTAACCAAGGACACCCGTCCTGTGACAATGGTACCCAGGGACAGCCCTCCTGTTCCAGTCGGTGGTAACCAGGGAAACCCACCTGTGACAATGGTAACCAAGGACACCCCTACCCACAGTCACTGGTAACTAAGGTCACCTCTCCTGTGACCGTGTCTACCCGGGACACACATCTCTGACAGTCGGTGTTAAACAGGGAAACCCACCTGTGACCATGGTAACCAAGGACACCCCTACCCACAGTCACTGGTAACCAAGGACACCTCTCCTGTGACCGTGTCTACCCGGGACACGCATCTCTGACAGTCGGTGTTAAACAGGGAAACCCACCTCTGACCATGGTAACCAAGGACACCGCTCCTGTGACAATGGTACCCAGGGACAGCCCACCTGTGACAGTCGGTGGTTACCAGGGCCACCCACCTGTGACCATGGTAACCAAGGACACCCCTAGCCACAGTCACTGGTAACCAAGGACACCTCTCCTGTGACCGTGGTTACAAGGGACACGCATCTCTGACAGTCGGTGGTAACCAGGGAAACCCACCTGTGACCATGGTAACCAAGGACACCCCTCCTATGACAATGGTACCCAGGGACAGCCCTCCTTTGACAGTCGGTGGTAACCAGGGAAACCCACCTGTGACCATGGTAACCAAGGACACCCCTACCCACAGTCACTGGTAACCAAGGACACCTCTCCTGTGACCGTGGTTACAAGGGACACGCATCTCTGACAGTCTTTGGTAACCAGGGAAACCCACCTGTGACCATGGTAACCAAGGACACCCCTCCTGTGACAATGGTACCCAGGGACAGCCCTCCTGTGACAGTCTGTGGTAACCAGGGAAACACACCTGTGACCATGGTAACCAAGGACACCCCTCCTGTCACAATGGTACCCAGGGACAGCCCTCCTGTGACAGTGAGTGGTAACCATGTACACTCACTTGTGACAGTCGGTGGTAACCAGGGAAACCCACTTGTGACATTCACAGTGCCCAGGGACAGCCCTCCTGTGACAGTCGGTGGTAACAAGGGAAACCCACCTGTGACCATGGTAACCAAGGACACCCCTACCCACAGTCACTGGTAACCAAGGACACCTCTCCTGTGACCGTGGTTACCAGGGACACGCATCACTGTCAGTCGGTGGTAACCAGGGAAACCCACCTGTGACCATGGTAACCAAGGACACCCCTCCTGTGACAATGGTACACAGGGACAGCTCTCCTGTGAGAGTCGGTGGTAACCAGGGAAACCCACCTGTGACCATGGTAACCAAGGACACCCCTACCCACAGTCACTGGTAACCAAGGACATCTCTCCTGTGACCGTGGTTACCAGGACACGCACATATGACAGTCGGTGGTAACCAGGGACACGCATCTCTGACAGTCAGTGGTAACCAGGGAAACCCACCTGCGACCATGTTTACCAAGGACACCCCTCCTGTGACAGTCAGTGGTAACCAGGGAAACCCACCTCTGACCATGGTAACCAAGCACACCCCTACCCACAGTCACTGGTAACCAAGGACACCTCTCTTGTGACCGTGGTTACCAGGGACACAAATCTCTGACAGTTGGTGGTAACCAGGGAAACCCACCTGTGACCATGGTAACCAAGGACACCCCTCCTGTGACAATGGTACCCAGGGAGAGCTCTCCTGTGAGAGTCGGTGGTAACCAGGGAAACCCACCTGTGACCATGGTAACCAAGGACACCCCTACGCACAGTCACTGGTAACCAAGGACACCTCTCCTGTGACCGTGGTTACAAGGGACACACATCTCTGAGAGTCGGTGGTAACCACGAAACCCACCTGTGACCATGGTAACCAAGGACACCCCTCCTGTGACAATGGTACCCAGGGACAGCCCTCCTTTGACAGTCGGTGGTAACCAGGGAAACCCACCTGTGACCATGGTAACCAAGGACACCCCTACCCACAGTCACTGGTAACCAAGGACACCTCTCCTGTGAACGTGGTTACAAGGGACACGCATCTCTGACAGTCTTTGGTAACCAGGGAAACCCACCTGTGACCATGGTAACCAAGGACACCCCTCCTGTGACAATGGTACCCAGGGACAGCCCTCCTGTGACAGTCGGTGGTAACCAGGGAAACACACCTGTGACCATGGTAACCAAGGACACCCCTCCTGTCACAATGGTACCCAGGGACAGCCCTCCTGTGACAGTGAGTGGTAACCATGTACACTCACTTGTGACAGTCGGTGGTAACCAGGGAAACCCACTTGTGACATTCACAGTGCCCAGGGACAGCCCTCCTGTGACAGTCGGTGGTAACAAGGGAAACCCACCTGTGACCATGGTAACCAAGGACACCCCTACCCACAGTCACTGGTAACCAAGGACACCTCTCCTGTGACCGTGGTTACCAGGGACACGCATCACTGTCAGTCGGTGGTAACCAGGGAAACCCACCTGTGACCATGGTAACCAAGGACACCCCTCCTGTGACAATGGTACACAGGGACAGCTCTCCTGTGAGAGTCGGTGGTAACCAGGGAAACCCACCTGTGACCATGGTAACCAAGGACACCCCTACCCACAGTCACTGGTAACCAAGGACATCTCTCCTGTGACCGTGGTTACCAGGACACGCACATATGACAGTCGGTGGTAACCAGGGACACGCATCTCTGACAGTCAGTGGTAACCAGGGAAACCCACCTGCGACCATGTTTACCAAGGACACCCCTCCTGTGACAGTCAGTGGTAACCAGGGAAACCCACCTCTGACCATGGTAACCAAGCACACCCCTACCCACAGTCACTGGTAACCAAGGACACCTCTCTTGTGACCGTGGTTACCAGGGACACGAATCTCTGACAGTTGGTGGTAACCAGGGAAACCCACCTGTGACCATGGTAACCAAGGACACCACTCCTGTGACAATGGTACCCAGGGAGAGCTCTCCTGTGAGAGTCGGTGGTAACCAGGGAAACCCACCTGTGACCATGGTAACCAAGGACACCCCTACGCACAGTCACTGGTAACCAAGGACACCTCTCCTGTGACCGTGGTTACAAGGGACACACATCTCTGAGAGTCGGTTGTAACCACGAAACCCACCTGTGACCATGGTAACCAAGGACACCCCTCCTGTGACAATGGTACCCAGGGACAGCCCACCTGTGACAGTCGGTGGTTACCAGGGACACCCACCTGTGACCATGGTAACCAAGGACACCCCTAGCCACAGTCACTGGTAACCAAGGACACCTCTCCTGTGACCGTGGTTACAAGGGACACGCATCTCTGACAGTCGGTGGTAACCAGGGAAACCCACCTGTGACCATGGTAACCAAGGACACCCCTCCTATGACAATGGTACCCAGGGACAGCCCTCCTTTGACAGTCGGTGGTAACCAGGGAAACCCACCTGTGACCATGGTAACCAAGGACACCCCTACCCACAGTCACTGGTAACCAAGGACACCTCTCCTGTGACCGTGGTTACAAGGGACACGCATCTCTGACAGTCTTTGGTAACCAGGGAAACCCACCTGTGACCATGGTAACCAAGGACACCCCTCCTGTGACAATGGTACCCAGGGACAGCCCTCCTGTGACAGTCGGTGGTAACCAGGGAAACACACCTGTGACCATGGTAACCAAGGACACCCCTCCTGTCACAATGGTACCTAGGGACAGCCCTCCTGTGACAGTGAGTGGTAACCATGTACACTCACTTGTGACAGTCGGTGGTAACGAGGGAAACCCACTTGTGACATTCACAGTGCCCAGGGACAGCCCTCCTGTGACAGTCGGTGGTAACAAGGGAAACCCACCTGTGACCATGGTAACCAAGGACACCCCTACCCACAGTCACTGGTAACCAAGGACACCTCTCCTGTGACCGTGGTTACCAGGGACACGCATCACTGTCAGTTGGTGGTAACCAGGGAAACCCACCTGTGACCATGGTAACCAAGGACACCCCTCCTGTGACAATGGTACCCAGGGACAGCTCTCCTGTGAGAGTCGGTGGTAACCAGGGAAACCCACCTGTGACCATGGTAACCAAGGACACCCCTACCCACAGTCACTGGTAACCAAGGACATCTCTCCTGTGACCGTGGTTACCAGGACACGCACATATGACAGTCGGTGGTAACCAGGGACACGCATCTCTGACAGTCAGTGGTAACCAGGGAAACCCACCTGCGACCATGTTTACCAAGGACACCCCTCCTGTGACAGTCAGTGGTAACCAGGGAAACCCACCTCTGACCATGGTAACCAAGCACACCCCTACCCACAGTCACTGGTAACCAAGGACACCTCTCTTGTGACCGTGGTTACCAGGGACATGAATCTCTGACAGTTGGTGGTAACCAGGGAAACCCACCTGTGACCATGGTAACCAAGGACACCCCTCCTGTGACAATGGTACCCAGGGAGAGCTCTCCTGTGAGAGTCGGTGGTAACCAGGGAAACCCACCTGTGACCACGGTAACCAAGGACACCCCTACCCACAGTCACTGGTAACCAAGGACAACTCTCCTTTGACCGTGGTTACCAGGACACGCACATATGACAGTCGGTGGTAACCAGGGACACGCATCTCTGACAGTCAGTGGTAAGCAGGGAAACCCACCTGCGACCATGGTAACCAAGGACACCCCTCCTGTGACAGTCAGTGGTAACCAGGGAAACCCACCTGTGACCATGGTAATCAAGGACACCCCTCCTGTGACAATGGTACCCAGGGACAGCCCTCCTGTGACAGTCGGTGGTAACCAGGGAAACCTACCTGTGACCATGGTAACCAAGGACACCCCTCCTGTGACAATGATACCCAGGGACAGCCCTCCTGTGACAGTCAGTGGTAACCATGTACACTCAACTGTGACAGCCGGTGGTAACCAGGGAAACCCACCTGTGACATTCAAAGTGCCCAGGGACACCTGACTGTGACAGTCGGTGGTAAACAGGGACACCCATTTCTGACAGTCTGTGGTAACCAGGGAAACCCACCTGTGACCATGGTAACCAAGGACACCCCTCCTGTCACAATGGTACCCAGGGACAGCCCTCCTGTGACAGTCGGTGGTAACCAGGGAAACCCACCTGTGACCATGGTAACCAAGGACACCCCTGCTGTGACAATGGTACCCAGGGACAGCCCTCCTGTGACAGTCGGTTGTAACCAGGGAAACCGACCTGTGACCATGGTAACCAAGGACACCCCTACCCACAGTCACTGGTAACGAAGGACACCTCTCCTGTGACCGTGGTTACAAGGTACACGCATCTCTGACAGTCGGTGGTAACCAGGGAAACCCACCTGTGACCATGGTAACCAAGGACACCCCTCCTGTGACAATGGTACCCAGGGACAGCAATCCTGTGAGAGTCGGTGGTAACCAGGGAAACCCACCTGTGACCATGGTAACCAAGGACACCCCTACCCACAGTCCCTGGTAAACATGGACACCTCTCCTGTGACCGTGGTTACCAGGACACGCACATATGACAGTCGTGGTAACCAGGGACACGCATCTCTGACAGTCAGTGGTAACCAGGGAAACCCACCTGCGACCATGGTAACCAAGGACACCCCTCCTGTGACAGTCAGTGGTAACCAGGGAAACCCACCTCTGACCATGGTAACCAAGCACACCCCTACCCACAGTCACTGGTAACCAAGGACACCTCTCTTGGGACCGTGGTTACCAGGGACACGAATCTCTGACAGTTGGTGGTAACCAGGGAAACCCACCTGTGACCATGGTAACCAAGGACACCCCTCCTGTGACAATGGTACCCAGGGAGAGCTCTCCTGTGAGAGTCGGTGGTAACCAGGGAAACCCACCTGTGACCATGGTAACCAAGGACACCCCTACCCACAGTCACTGGTAACCAAGGACAACTCTCCTTTGACCGTGGTTACCAGGACACGCACATATGACAGTCGGTGGTAACCAGGGACACGCATCTCTGACAGTCAGTGGTAACCAGGGAAACCCACCTGCGACCATGGTAACCAAGGACACCCCTCCTGTGACAGTCAGTGGTAACCAGGGAAACCCACCTGTGACCATGGTAACCAAGGACACCCCTAGCCACAGTCACTGGTAACCAAGGACACCTCTCCTGTGACCGTGGTTACAAGGGACACGCATCTCTGACAGTCGGTGTTAACCAGGGAAACCCACCTGTGACCATGGTAACCAAGGACACCCCTCCTATGACAATGGTACCCAGGGACAGCCCTCCTTTGACAGTCGGTGGTAACCAGGGAAACCCACCTGTGACCATGGTAACCAAGGACACCCCTACCCACAGTCACTGGTAACCAAGGACACCTCTCCTGTGACCGTGGTTACAAGGGACACGCATCTCTGACAGTCTTTGGTAACCAGGGAAACCCACCTGTGACCATGGTAACCAAGGACACCCCTCCTGTGACAATGGTACCCAGGGACAGCCCTCCTGTGACAGTCGGTGGTAACCAGGGAAACACACCTGTGACCATGGTAACCAAGGACACCCCTCCTGTCACAATGGTACCCAGGGACAGCCCTCCTGTGACAGTGAGTGGTAACCATGTACACTCACTTGTGACAGTCGGTGGTAACCAGGGAAACCCACTTGTGACATTCACAGTGCCCAGGGACAGCCCTCCTGTGACAGTCGGTGGTAACAAGGGAAACCCACCTGTGACCATGGTAACCAAGAACACCCCTACCCACAGTCACTGGTAACCAAGGACACCTCTCCTGTGACCGTGGTTACCAGGGACACGCATCACTGTCAGTCGGTGGTAACCAGGGAAACCCACCTGTGACCATGGTAACCAAGGACACCCCTCCTGTGACAATGGTACACAGGGACAGCTCTCCTGTGAGAGTCGGTGGTAACCAGGGAAACCCACCTGTGACCATGGTAACCAAGGACACCCATACCCACAGTCACTGGTAACAAAGGACATCTCTCCTGTGACCGTGGTTACCAGGACACGCACATATGACAGTCGGTGGTAACCAGGGACACGCATCTCTGACAGTCAGTGGTAACCAGGGAAACCCACCTGCGACCATGTTTACCAAGGACACCCCTCCTGTGACAGTCAGTGGTAACCAGGGAAACCCACCTCTGACCATGGTAACCAAGCACACCCCTACCCACAGTCACTGGTAACCAAGGACACCTCTCTTGTGACCGTGGTTACCAGGGACACGAATCTCTGACAGTTGGTGGTAACCAGGGAAACCCACCTGTGACCATGGTAACCAAGGACACCCCTCCTGTGACAATGGTACCCAGGGAGAGCTCTCCTGTGAGAGTCGGTGGTAACCAGGGAAACCCACCTGTGACCATGGTAACCAAGGACACCCCTACGCACAGTCACTGGTAACCAAGGACACCTCTCCTGTGACCGTGGTTACAAGGGACACACATCTCTGAGAGTCGGTGGTAACCACGAAACCCACCTGTGACCATGGTAACCAAGGACACCCCTCCTGTGACAATGGTACCCAGGGACAGCCCTCCTTTGACAGTCGGTGGTAACCAGGGAAACCCACCTGTGACCATGGTAACCAAGGACACCCCTACCCACAGTCACTGGTAACCAAGGACACCTCTCCTGTGACCGTGGTTACAAGGGACACGCATCTCTGACAGTCTTTGGTAACCAGGGAAACCCACCTGTGACCATGGTAACCAAGGACACCCCTCCTGTGACAATGGTACCCAGGGACAGCCCTCCTGTGACAGTCGGTGGTAACCAGGGAAACACACCTGTGACCATGGTAACCAAGGACACCCCTCCTGTCACAATGGTACCCAGGGACAGCCCTCCTGTGACAGTGAGTGGTAACCATGTACACTCACTTGTGACAGTCGGTGGTAACCAGGGAAACCCACTTGTGACATTCACAGTGCCCAGGGACAGCCCTCCTGTGACAGTCGGTGGTAACAAGGGAAACCCACCTGTGACCATGGTAACCAAGGACACCTCTACCCACAGTCACTGGTAACAAAGGACACCTCTCCTGTGACCGTGGTTACCAGGGACACGCATCACTGTCAGTCGGTGGTAACCAGGGAAACCCACCTGTGACCATGGTAACCAAGGACACCCCTCCTGTGACAATGGTACACAGGGACAGCTCTCCTGTGAGAGTCGGTGGTAACCAGGGAAACCCACCTGTGACCATGGTAACCAAGGACACCCCTACCCACAGTCACTGGTAACCAAGGACATCTCTCCTGTGACCGTGGTTACCAGGACACGCACATATGACAGTCGGTGGTAACCAGGGACACGCATCTCTGACAGTCAGTGGTAACCAGGGAAACCCACCTGCGACCATGTTTACCAAGGTCACCCCTCCTGTGACAGTCAGTGGTAACCAGGGAAACCCACCTCTGACCATGGTAACCAAGCACACCCCTACCCACAGTCACTGGTAACCAAGGACACCTCTCTTGTGACCGTGGTTACCAGGGACACGAATCTCTGACAGTTGGTGGTAACCAGGGAAACCCACCTGTGACCATGGTAACCAAGGACACCCCTCCTGTGACAATGGTACCCAGGGAGAGCTCTCCTGTGAGAGTCGGTGGTAACCAGGGAAACCCACCTGTGACCATGGTAACCAAGGACACCCCTACGCACAGTCACTGGTAACCAAGGACACCTCTCCTGTGACCGTGGTTACAAGGGACACACATCTCTGAGAGTCGGTGGTAACCACGAAACCCACCTGTGACCATGGTAACCAAGGACACCCCTCCTGTGACAATGGTACCCAGGGACAGCCCTCCTTTGACAGTCGGTGGTAACCAGGGAAACCCACCTGTGACCATGGTAACCAAGGACACCCCTACCCACAGTCACTGGTAACCAAGGACACCTCTCCTGTGACCGTGGTTACAAGGGACACGCATCTCTGACAGTCTTTGGTAACCAGGGAAACCCACCTGTGACCATGGTAACCAAGGACACCCCTCCTGTGACAATGGTACCCAGGGACAGCCCTCCTGTGACAGTCGGTGGTAACCAGGGAAACACACCTGTGACCATGGTAACCAAGGACACCCCTCCTGTCACAATGGTACCCAGGGACAGCCCTCCTGTGACAGTGAGTGGTAACCATGTACACTCACTTGTGACAGTCGGTGGTAACCAGGGAAACCCACTTGTGACATTCACAGTGCCCAGGGACAGCCCTCCTGTGACAGTCGGTGGTAACAAGGGAAACCCACCTGTGACCATGGTAACCAAGGACACCTCTACCCACAGTCACTGGTAACAAAGGACACCTCTCCTGTGACCGTGGTTACCAGGGACACGCATCACTGTCAGTCGGTGGTAACCAGGGAAACCCACCTGTGACCATGGTAACCAAGGACACCCCTCCTGTGACAATGGTACACAGGGACAGCTCTCCTGTGAGAGTCGGTGGTAACCAGGGAAACCCACCTGTGACCATGGTAACCAAGGACACCCCTACCCACAGTCACTGGTAACCAAGGACATCTCTCCTGTGACCGTGGTTACCAGGACACGCACATATGACAGTCGGTGGTAACCAGGGACACGCATCTCTGACAGTCAGTGGTAACCAGGGAAACCCACCTGCGACCATGTTTACCAAGGACACCCCTCCTGTGACAGTCAGTGGTAACCAGGGAAACCCACCTCTGACCATGGTAACCAAGCACACCCCTACCCACAGTCACTGGTAACCAAGGACACCTCTCTTGTGACCGTGGTTACCAGGGACACGAATCTCTGACAGTTGGTGGTAACCAGGGAAACCCACCTGTGACCATGGTAACCAAGGACACCCCTCCTGTGACAATGGTACCCAGGGAGAGCTCTCCTGTGAGAGTCGGTGGTAACCAGGGAAACCCACCTGTGACCATGGTAACCAAGGACACCCCTACGCACAGTCACTGGTAACCAAGGACACCTCTCCTGTGACCGTGGTTACAAGGGACACACATCTCTGAGAGTCGGTGGTAACCACGAAACCCACCTGTGACCCTGGTAACCAAGGACACCCCTCCTGTGACAATGGTACCCAGGGACAGCCCACCTGTGACAGTCGGTGGTTACCAGGGACACCCACCTGTGACCATGGTAACCAAGGACACCCCTAGCCACAGTCACTGGTAACCAAGGACACCTCTCCTGTGACCGTGGTTACCAGGGACACGCATCTCTGACAGTCGGTGGTAACCAGGGAAACCCACCTGTGACCATGGTAACCAAGGACACCCCTCCTATGACAATGGTACCCAGGGACAGCCCTCCTTTGACAGTCGGTGGTAACCAGGGAAACCCCCCTGTGACCATGGTAACCAAGGACACCCCTACCCACAGTCACTGGTAACCAAGGACACCTCTCCTGTGACCGTGGTTACAAGGGACACGCATCTCTGACAGTCTTTGGTAACCAGGGAAACCTACCTGTGACCATGGTAACCAAGGACACCCCTCCTGTGACAATGGTACCCAGGGACAGCCCTCCTGTGACAGTCGGTGGTAACCAGGGAAACACACCTGTGACCATGGTAACCAAGGACACCCCTCCTGTCACAATGGTACCCAGGGACAGCCCTCCTGTGACAGTGAGTGGTAACCATGTACACTCACTTGTGACAGTCGGTGGTAACCAGGGAAACCCACTTGTGACATTCACAGTGCCCAGGGACAGCCCTCCTGTGACAGTCGGTGGTAACAAGGGAAACCCACCTGTGACCATGGTAACCAAGGACACCCCTACCCACAGTCACTGGTAACCAAGGACACCTCTCCTGTGACCGTGGTTACCAGGGACACGCATCACTGTCAGTCGGTGGTAACCAGGGAAACCCACCTGTGACCATGGTAACCAAGGACACCCCTCCTGTGACAATGGTACACAGGGACAGCTCTCCTGTGAGAGTCGGTGGTAACCAGGGAAACCCACCTGTGACCATGGTAACCAAGGACACCCCTACCCACAGTCACTGGTAACAAAGGACATCTCTCCTGTGACCGTGGTTACCAGGACACGCACATATGACAGTCGGTGGTAACCAGGGACACGCATCTCTGACAGTCAGTGGTAACCAGGGAAACCCACCTGCGACCATGTTTACCAAGGACACCCCTCCTGTGACAGTCAGTGGTAACCAGGGAAACCCACCTCTGACCATGGTAACCAAGCACACCCCTACCCACAGTCACTGGTAACCAAGGACACCTCTCTTGTGACCGTGGTTACCAGGGACACGAATCTCTGACAGTTGGTGGTAACCAGGGAAACCCACCTGTGACCATGGTAACCAAGGACACCCCTCCTGTGACAATGGTACCCAGGGAGAGCTCTCCTGTGAGAGTCGGTGGTAACCAGGGAAACCCACCTGTGACCATGGTAACCAAGGACACCCCTACGCACAGTCACTGGTAACCAAGGACACCTCTCCTGTGACCGTGGTTACAAGGGACACACATCTCTGAGAGTCGGTGGTAACCACGAAACCCACCTGTGACCATGGTAACCAAGGACACCCCTCCTGTGACAATGGTACCCAGGGACAGCCCTCCTTTGACAGTCGGTGGTAACCAGGGAAACCCACCTGTGACCATGGTAACCAAGGACACCCCTACCCACAGTCACTGGTAACCAAGGACACCTCTCCTGTGACCGTGGTTACAAGGGACACGCATCTCTGACAGTCTTTGGTAACCAGGGAAACCCACCTGTGACCATGGTAACCAAGGACACCCCTCCTGTGACAATGGTACCCAGGGACAGCCCTCCTGTGACAGTCGGTGGTAACCAGGGAAACACACCTGTGACCATGGTAACCAAGGACACCCCTCCTGTCACAATGGTACCCAGGGACAGCCCTCCTGTGACAGTGAGTGGTAACCATGTACACTCACTTGTGACAGTCGGTGGTAACCAGGGAAACCCACTTGTGACATTCACAGTGCCCAGGGACAGCCCTCCTGTGACAGTCGGTGGTAACAAGGGAAACCCACCTGTGACCATGGTAACCAAGGACACCTCTACCCACAGTCACTGGTAACAAAGGACACCTCTCCTGTGACCGTGGTTACCAGGGACACGCATCACTGTCAGTCGGTGGTAACCAGGGAAACCCACCTGTGACCATGGTAACCAAGGACACCCCTCCTGTGACAATGGTACACAGGGACAGCTCTCCTGTGAGAGTCGGTGGTAAACAGGGAAACCCACCTGTGACCATGGTAACCAAGGACACCCCTACCCACAGTCACTGGTAACCAAGGACATCTCTCCTGTGACCGTGGTTACCAGGACACGCACATATGACAGTCGGTGGTAACCAGGGAAACCCACCTGTGACCATGGTAACCAAGGACACCCCTCCTGTGACAATGGTACACAGGGACAGCTCTCCTGTGAGAGTCGGTGGTAACCAGGGAAACCCACCTGTGACCATGGTAACCAAGGACACCCCTCCTATGACAATGGTACCCAGGGACAGCCCTCCTTTGACAGTCGGTGGTAACCAGGGAAACCCACCTGTGACCATGGTAACCAAGGACACCCCTACCCACAGTCACTGGTAACCAAGGACACCTCTCCTGTGACCGTGGTTACAAGGGACACGCATCTCTGACAGTCTTTGGTAACCAGGGAAACCTACCTGTGACCATGGTAACCAAGGACACCCCTCCTGTGACAATGGTACCCAGGGACAGCCCTCCTGTGACAGTCGGTGGTAACCAGGGAAACACACCTGTGACCATGGTAACCAAGGACACCCCTCCTGTCACAATGGTACCCAGGGACAGCCCTCCTGTGACAGTGAGTGGTAACCATGTACACTCACTTGTGACAGTCGGTGGTAACCAGGGAAACCCACTTGTGACATTCACAGTGCCCAGGGACAGCCCTCCTGTGACAGTCGGTGGTAACAAGGGAAACCCACCTGTGACCATGGTAACCAAGGACACCCCTACCCACAGTCACTGGTAACCAAGGACACCTCTCCTGTGACCGTGGTTACCAGGGACACGCATCACTGTCAGTCGGTGGTAACCAGGGAAACCCACCTGTGACCATGGTAACCAAGGACACCCCTCCTGTGACAATGGTACACAGGGACAGCTCTCCTGTGAGAGTCGGTGGTAACCAGGGAAACCCACCTGTGACCATGGTAACCAAGGACACCCCTACCCACAGTCACTGGTAACAAAGGACATCTCTCCTGTGACCGTGGTTACCAGGACACGCACATATGACAGTCGGTGGTAACCAGGGACACGCATCTCTGACAGTCAGTGGTAACCAGGGAAACCCACCTGCGACCATGTTTACCAAGGACACCCCTCCTGTGACAGTCAGTGGTAACCAGGGAAACCCACCTCTGACCATGGTAACCAAGCACACCCCTACCCACAGTCACTGGTAACCAAGGACACCTCTCTTGTGACCGTGGTTACCAGGGACACGAATCTCTGACAGTTGGTGGTAACCAGGGAAACCCACCTGTGACCATGGTAACCAAGGACACCCCTCCTGTGACAATGGTACCCAGGGAGAGCTCTCCTGTGAGAGTCGGTGGTAACCAGGGAAACCCACCTGTGACCATGGTAACCAAGGACACCCCTACGCACAGTCACTGGTAACCAAGGACACCTCTCCTGTGACCGTGGTTACAAGGGACACACATCTCTGAGAGTCGGTGGTAACCACGAAACCCACCTGTGACCATGGTAACCAAGGACACCCCTCCTGTGACAATGGTACCCAGGGACAGCCCTCCTTTGACAGTCGGTGGTAACCAGGGAAACCCACCTGTGACCATGGTAACCAAGGACACCCCTACCCACAGTCACTGGTAACCAAGGACACCTCTCCTGTGACCGTGGTTACAAGGGACACGCATCTCTGACAGTCTTTGGTAACCAGGGAAACCCACCTGTGACCATGGTAACCAAGGACACCCCTCCTGTGACAATGGTACCCAGGGACAGCCCTCCTGTGACAGTCGGTGGTAACCAGGGAAACACACCTGTGACCATGGTAACCAAGGACACCCCTCCTGTCACAATGGTACCCAGGGACAGCCCTCCTGTGACAGTGAGTGGTAACCATGTACACTCACTTGTGACAGTCGGTGGTAACCAGGGAAACCCACTTGTGACATTCACAGTGCCCAGGGACAGCCCTCCTGTGACAGTCGGTGGTAACAAGGGAAACCCACCTGTGACCATGGTAACCAAGGACACCTCTACCCACAGTCACTGGTAACAAAGGACACCTCTCCTGTGACCGTGGTTACCAGGGACACGCATCACTGTCAGTCGGTGGTAACCAGGGAAACCCACCTGTGACCATGGTAACCAAGGACACCCCTCCTGTGACAATGGTACACAGGGACAGCTCTCCTGTGAGAGTCGGTGGTAACCAGGGAAACCCACCTGTGACCATGGTAACCAAGGACACCCCTACCCACAGTCACTGGTAACCAAGGACATCTCTCCTGTGACCGTGGTTACCAGGACACGCACATATGACAGTCGGTGGTAACCAGGGACACGCATCTCTGACAGTCAGTGGTAACCAGGGAAACCCACCTGCGACCATGTTTACCAAGGACACCCCTCCTGTGACAGTCAGTGGTAACCAGGGAAACCCACCTCTGACCATGGTAACCAAGCACACCCCTACCCACAGTCACTGGTAACCAAGGACACCTCTCTTGTGACCGTGGTTACCAGGGACACGAATCTCTGACAGTTGGTGGTAACCAGGGAAACCCACCTGTGACCATGGTAACCAAGGACACCCCTCCTGTGACAATGGTACCCAGGGAGAGCTCTCCTGTGAGAGTCGGTGGTAACCAGGGAAACCCACCTGTGACCATGGTAACCAAGGACACCCCTACGCACAGTCACTGGTAACCAAGGACACCTCTCCTGTGACCGTGGTTACAAGGGACACACATCTCTGAGAGTCGGTGGTAACCACGAAACCCACCTGTGACCCTGGTAACCAAGGACACCCCTCCTGTGACAATGGTACCCAGGGACAGCCCACCTGTGACAGTCGGTGGTTACCAGGGACACCCACCTGTGACCATGGTAACCAAGGACACCCCTAGCCACAGTCACTGGTAACCAAGGACACCTCTCCTGTGACCTTGGTTACCAGGGACACGCATCTCTGACAGTCGGTGGTAACCAGGGAAACCCACCTGTGACCATGGTAACCAAGGACACCCCTCCTATGACAATGGTACCCAGGGACAGCCCTCCTTTGACAGTCGGTGGTAACCAGGGAAACCCACCTGTGACCATGGTAACCAAGGACACCCCTACCCACAGTCACTGGTAACCAAGGACACCTCTCCTGTGACCGTGGTTACAAGGGACACGCATCTCTGACAGTCTTTGGTAACCAGGGAAACCTACCTGTGACCATGGTAACCAAGGACACCCCTCCTGTGACAATGGTACCCAGGGACAGCCCTCCTGTGACAGTCGGTGGTAACCAGGGAAACACACCTGTGACCATGGTAACCAAGGACACCCCTCCTGTCACAATGGTACCCAGGGACAGCCCTCCTGTGACAGTGAGTGGTAACCATGTACACTCACTTGTGACAGTCGGTGGTAACCAGGGAAACCCACTTGTGACATTCACAGTGCCCAGGGACAGCCCTCCTGTGACAATCGGTGGTAACAAGGGAAACCAACCTGTGACCATGGTAACCAAGGACACCCCTACCCACAGTCACTGGTAACCAAGGACACCTCTCCTGTGACCGTGGTTACCAGGGACACGCATCACTGTCAGTTGGTGGTAACCAGGGAAACCCACCTGTGACCATGGTAACCAAGGACACCCCTCCTGTGACAATGGTACCCAGGGACAGCTCTCCTGTGAGAGTCGGTGGTAACCAGGGAAACCCACCTGTGACCATGGTAACCAAGGACACCCCTACCCACAGTCACTGGTAACCAAGGACATCTCTCCTGTGACCGTGGTTACCAGGACACGCACATATGACAGTCGGTGGTAACCAGGGACACGCATCTCTGACAGTCAGTGGTAACCAGGGAAACCCACCTGCGACCATGTTTACCAAGGACACCCCTCCTGTGACAGTCAGTGGTAACCGGGGAAACCCACCTGCGACCATGGTAACCAAGGACACCCCTCCTGTGACAGTCAGTGGTAACCAGGGAAACCCACCTGTGACCATGGTAATCAAGGACACCCCTCCTGTGACAATGGTACCCAGGGACAGCCCTCCTGTGACAGTCGGTGGTAACCAGGGAAACCTACCTGTGACCATGGTAACCAAGGACACCCCTCCTGTGACAATGATACCCAGGGACAGCCCTCCTGTGACAGTCAGTGGTAACCATGTACACTCAACTGTGACAGCCGGTGGTAACCAGGGAAACCCACCTGTGACATTCAAAGTGCCCAGGGACACCTGACTGTGACAGTCGGTGGTAAACAGGGACACCCATTTCTGACAGTCTGTGGTAACCAGGGAAACTCACCTGTGACCATGGTAACCAAGGACACCCCTCCTGTCACAATGGTACCCAGGGACAGCCCTCCTGTGACAGTCGGTGGTAACCAGGGAAACCCACCTGTGACCATGGTAACCAAGGACACCCCTGCTGTGACAATGGTACCCAGGGACAGCCCTCCTGTGACAGTCGGTTGTAACCAGGGAAACCGACCTGTGACCATGGTAACCAAGGACACCCCTACCCACAGTCACTGGTAACGAAGGACACCTCTCCTGTGACCGTGGTTACAAGGTACACGCATCTCTGACAGTCGGTGGTAACCAGGGAAACCCACCTGTGACCATGGTAACCAAGGACACCCCTCCTGTGACAATGGTACCCAGGGACAGCAATCCTGTGAGAGTCGGTGGTAACCAGGGAAACCCACCTGTGACCATGGTAACCAAGGACACCCCTACCCACAGTCCCTGGTAAACATGGACACCTCTCCTGTGACCGTGGTTACCAGGACACGCACATACGACAGTCGTGGTAAGCAGGGACACGCATCTCTGACAGTCAGTGGTAACCAGGGAAACCCACCTGCGACCATGGTAACCAAGGACACCCCTCCTGTGACAGTCAGTGGTAACCAGGGAAACCCACCTCTGACCATGGTAACCAAGCACACCCCTACCCACAGTCACTGGTAACCAAGGACACCTCTCTTGGGACCGTGGTTACCAGGGACACGAATCTCTGACAGTTGGTGGTAACCAGGGAAACCCACCTGTGACCATGGTAACCAAGGACACCCCTCCTGTGACAATGGTACCCAGGGAGAGCTCTCCTGTGAGAGTCGGTGGTAACCAGGGAAACCCACCTGTGACCATGGTAACCAAGGACACCCCTACCCACAGTCACTGGTAACCAAGGACAACTCTCCTTTGACCGTGGTTACCAGGACACGCACATATGACAGTCGGTGGTAACCAGGGACACGCATCTCTGACAGTCAGTGGTAACCAGGGAAACCCACCTGCGACCATGGTAACCAAGGACACCCCTCCTGTGACAGTCAGTGGTAACCAGGGAAACCCACCTGTGACCATGGTAACCAAGGACACCCCTCCTGTGACAATGGTACCCAGGGACAGCCCTCCTGTGACAGTCGGTGGTAACCAGGGAAACCCACCTGTGACCATGGTAACCAAGGACACCCCTACCCACAGTCACTGGTAACCAAGGACACCTCTCCTGTGACCGTGGTTACAAGGGACACGCATCTCTGACAGTCGGTGGTAACCAGGGAAACCCACCTGTGACCATGGTAACCAAGGACACCCCTCCTGTGACAATGGTACCCAGGGAGAGCTCTCCTGTGAGAGTCGGTGGTAACCAGGGAAACCCACCTGTGACCATGGTAACCAAGGACACCCCTACCCACAGTCACTGGTAACCAAGGACAACTCTCCTTTGACCGTGGTTACCAGGACACGCACATATGACAGTCGGTGGTAACCAGGGACACGCATCTCTGACAGTCAGTGGTAACCAGGGAAACCCACCTGCGACCATGGTAACCAAGGACACCCCTCCTGTGACAGTCAGTGGTAACCAGGGAAACCCACCTGTGACCATGGTAACCAAGGACACCCCTCCTGTGACAATGGTACCCAGGGACAGCCCTCCTGTGACAGTCGGTGGTAACCAGGGAAACCCACCTGTGACCATGGTAACCAAGGACACCCCTACCCACAGTCACTGGTAACCAAGGACACCTCTCCTGTGACCGTGGTTACAAGGGACACGCATCTCTGACAGTCGGTGGTAACCAGGGAAACCCACCTGTGACCATGGTAACCAAGGACACCCCTCCTGTGACAATGGTACCCAGGGACAGCCCTCCTGTGACAGTCGGTGGTAACCAGGGAAACCCACCTGTGACCATGGTAACCAAGGACACCCCTCCTGTGACAATGATACCCAGGGACAGCCCTCCTGTGACAGTCAGTGGTAACCATGTACACTCAACTGTGACAGTCGGTGGTAACCAGGGAAACCCACCTGTGACATTCAAAGTGCCCAGGGACACCTGACTGTGACAGTCGGTGGTAAACAGGGACACCCATTTCTGACAGTCTGTGGTAACCAGGGAAACCCACCTGTGACCATGGTAACCAAGGACACCCCTCCTGTGACAATGGTACCCAGGGACAGCCCTCCTGTGACAGTCGGTGGTAACCAGGGAAACCCACCTGTGACCATGGTAACCAAGGACACCCCTGCTGTGACAATGGTACCCAGGGACAGCCCTCCTGTGACAGTCGGTTGTAACCAGGGAAACCGACCTGTGACCATGGTAACCAAGGACACCCCTACCCACAGTCACTGGTAACGAAGGACACCTCTCCTGTGACCGTGGTTACAAGGGACACGCATCTCTGACAGTCGGTGGTAACCAGGGAAACCCACCTGTGACCATGGTAACCAAGGACACCCCTCCTGTGACAATGGTACCCAGGGACAGCAATTCTGTGAGAGTCGGTGGTAACCAGGGAAACCCACCTGTGACCATGGTAACCAAGGACACCCCTACCCACAGTCCCTGGTAACCATGGACACCTCTCCTGTGACCGTGGTTACCAGGACACGCACATATGACAGTCGTGGTAACCAGGGACACGCATCTCTGACAGTCAGTGGTAACCAGGGAAACCCACCTGCGACCATGGTAACCAAGGACACCCCTCCTGTGACAGTCAGTGGTAACCAGGGAAACCCACCTCTGACCATGGTAACCAAGCACACCCCTACCCACAGTCACTGGTAACCAAGGACACCTCTCTTGTGACCGTGGTTACCAGGGACACGAATCTCTGACAGTTGGTGTTAACCAGGGAAACCCACCTGTGACCATGGTAACCAAGGACACCCCTCCTGTGACAACGGTACCCAGGGAGAGCTCTCCTGTGAGAGTCGGTGGTAACCAGGGAAACACACCTGTGACCATGGTAACCAAGGACACCCCTACCCACAGTCACTGGTAACCAAGGACAACTCTCCTTTGACCGTGGTTACCAGGACACGCACATATGACAGTCGGTGGTAACCAGGGACACGCATCTCTGACAGTCAGTGGTAACCAGGGAAACCCACCTGCGACCATGGTAACCAAGGACACCCCTCCTGTGACAGTCAGTGGTAACCAGGGAATCCCACCTGTGACCATGGTAACCAAGGACACCCCTCCTGTGACAATGGTACCCAGGGACAGCCCTCCTGTGACAGTCGGTGGTAACCAGGGAAACCCACATGTGACCATGGTAACCAAGGACACCCCTACCCACAGTCACTGGTAACCAAGGACACCTCTCCTGTGACCGTGGTTACAAGGGACACGCATCTCTGACAGTCGGTGGTAACCAGGGAAACCCACCTGTGACCATGGTAACCAAGGACACCCCTCCTGTGACAATGGTACCCAGGGACAGCCCTCCTGTGACAGTCGGTGGTAACCAGGGAAACCCACCTGTGACCATGGTAACCAGGGACACCCCTCCTGTGACAATGATACCCAGGGACAGCCCTCCTGTGACAGTCAGTGGTAACCATGTACACTCAACTGTGACAGTCGGTGGTAACCAGGGAAACCCACCTGTGACATTCAAAGTGCCCAGGGACACCTGACTGTGACAGTCGGTGGTAACCAGGAACACCCATTTCTGACAGTCTGTGGTAACCAGGGAAACCCACCTGTGACCATGGTAACCAAGGACACCCCTCCTGTGACAATGGTACCCAGGGACAGCCCTCCTGTGACAGTCGGTGGTAACCAGGGAAACCCACCTGTGACCATGGTAACCAAGGACACCCCTGCTGTGACAATGGTACCCAGGGACAGCCCTCCTGTGACAGTCGGTTGTAACCAGGGAAACCCACCTGTGACCATGGTAACCAAGGACACCCATACCCACAGTCACTGGTAACGAAGGACACCTCTCCTGTGACTGTGGTTACAAGGGACACGCATCTCTGACAGTCAGTGGTAACCAGGGAAACCCACCTGTGACCATGGTAACCAAGGACACCCCTCCTGTGACAATGGTACCCAGGGAGAGCAATCCTGTGAGAGTCGGTGGTAACCAGGGAAACCCACCTGTGACCATGGTAACCAAGGACACCCCTACCCACAGTCCCTGGTAACCATGGACACCTCTCCTGTGACCGTGGTTACCAGGACACGCACATATGACAGTCGTGGTAACCAGGGACACGCATCTCTGACAGTCAGTGGTAACCAGGGAAACCCACCTGCGACCATGGTAACCAAGGACACCCCTCCTGTGACAGTCAGTGGTAACCAGGGAAACCCACCTCTGATCATGGTAACCAAGCACACCGCTACCCACAGTCACTGGTAACCAAGGACACCTCTCTTGTGACCGTGGTTACCAGGGACACGAATCTCTGACAGTTGGTGGTAACCAGGGAAACCCACCTGTGACCATGGTAACCAAGGACACCCCTCCTGTGACAATGGTACCCAGGGAGAGCTCTCCTGTGAGAGTCGGTGGTAACCAGGGAAACCCACCTGTGACCATGGTAACCAAGGACACCCCTACCCACAGTCACTGGTAACCAAGGACAACTCTCCTTTGACCGTGGTTACCAGGACACGCACATATGACAGTCGGTGGTAACCAGGGACACGCATCTCTGACAGTCAGTGGTAACCAGGGAAACCCACCTGCGACCATGGTAACCAAGGACACCCCTCCTGTGACAGTCAGTGGTAACCAGGGAAACCCACCTGTGACCATGGTAACCAAGGACACCCCTCCTGTGACAATGGTACCCAGGGACAGCCCTCCTGTGACAGTCGGTGGTAACCAGGGAAACCCACCTGTGACCGTGGTAACCAAGGACACCCCTCCTGTGACAATGGTACCCAGGGACAGCCCTCCTGTGACAGTCGGTGGTAACCAGGGAAACCCACCTGTGACCATGGTAACCAAGGACACCCCTCCTGTGACAATGATACCCAGGGACAGCCCTCCTGTGACAGTCAGTGGTAACCATGTACACTCAACTGTGACAGTCGGTGGTAACCAGGGAAACCCACCTGTGACATTCATAGTGCCCAGGGACACCTGACTGTGACAGTCGGTGGTAACCAGGGACACCCATTTCTGACAGTCTGTGGTAACCAGGGAAACCCACCTGTGACCATGGTAACCAAGGACACCCCTCCTGTGACAATGGTACCCAGGGACAGCCCTCCTGTGACAGTCGGTGGTAACCAGGGAAACCCACCTGTGACCATGGTAACCAAGCACACACCTACCCACAGTCACTGGTAACCAAGGACACCTCTCCTGTGACCGTGGTTACCAGGGACACGAATCTCTGACAGTTGGTGGTAACCAGGGAAACCCACCTGTGACCATGGTAACCAAGGACACCCCTCCTGTGACAATGGTACCCAGGGAGAGCAATCCTGTGAGAGTCGGTGGTAACCAGGGAAACCCACCTGTGACCATGGTAACCAAGGACACCCCTACCCACAGTCCCTGGTAACCATGGACACCTCTCCTGTGACCGTGGTTACCAGGACACGCACATATGACAGTCGTGGTAACCAGGGACACGCATCTCTGACAGTCAGTGGTAACCAGGGAAACCCACCTGCGACCATGGTAACCAAGGACACCCCTCCTGTGACAGTCAGTGGTAACCAGGGAAACCCACCTCTGATCATGGTAACCAAGCACACCGCTACCCACAGTCACTGGTAACCAAGGACACCTCTCTTGTGACCGTGGTTACCAGGGACACGAATCTCTGACAGTTGGTGGTAACCAGGGAAACCCACCTGTGACCATGGTAACCAAGGACACCCCTCCTGTGACAATGGTACCCAGGGAGAGCTCTCCTGTGAGAGTCGGTGGTAACCAGGGAAACCCACCTGTGACCATGGTAACCAAGGACACCCCTACCCACAGTCACTGGTAACCAAGGACAACTCTCCTTTGACCGTGGTTACCAGGACACGCACATATGACAGTCGGTGGTAACCAGGGACACGCATCTCTGACAGTCAGTGGTAACCAGGGAAACCCACCTGCGACCATGGTAACCAAGGACACCCCTCCTGTGACAGTCAGTGGTAACCAGGGAAACCCACCTGCGACCATGGTAACCAAGGACACCCCTCCTGTGACAGTCAGTGGTAACCAGGGAAACCCACCTGTGACCATGGTAACCAAGGACACCCCTCCAGTGACAATGGTACCCAGGGACAGCCCTCCTGTGACAGTCGGTGGTAACCAGGGAAACCCACCTGTGACTATGGTAACCAAGGACACCCCTACCCACAGTCACTGGTAACCAAGGACACCTCTCCTGTGACCGTGGTTACAAGGGACACGCATCTCTGACAGTCGGTGGTAACCAGGGAAACAACCTGTGACCATGGTAACCAAGGACACCCCTCCTGTGACAATGGTACCCAGGGACAGCCCTCCTGTGACAGTCAGTGGTAACCAGGCAAACCCACCTGTGACCATGGTAACCAAGCACACACCTACCCACAGTCACTGGTAACCAAGGACACCTCTCCTGTGACCGTGGTTACCAGGGACACGAATCTCTGACAGTTGGTGGTAACCAGGGAAACCCACCTGTGACCATGGTAACCAAGGACACCCCTCCTGTGACAATGGTACCCAGGGAGAGCTCTCCTGTGAGAGTCGGTGGTAACCAGGGAAACCCACCTGTGACCATGGTAACCAAGGACACCCCTCCTGTGACAATGGTACCCAGGGACAGCAATCCTGTGAGTGTCGGTGGTAACCAGGGAAACCCACCTGTGACCATGGTAACCAAGGACACCCCTACCCACAGTCCCTGGTAACCATGGACACCTCTCCTGTGACCGTGGTTACCAGGACACGCACATATGACAGTCGTGGTAACCAGGGACACGCATCTCTGACAGTCAGTGGTAACCAGGGAAACCCACCTGCGACCATGGTAACCAAGGACACCCCTCCTGTGACAGTCAGTGGTAACCAGGGAAACCCACCTATGACCATGGTAACCAAGCACACCCCTACCCACAGTCACTGGTAACCAAGGACACCTCTCTTGTGACCGTGGTTACCAGGGACACGAATCTCTGACAGTTGGTTGTAACCAGGGAAACCCACCTGTGACCATGGTAACCAAGGACACCCCTCCTGTGACAATGGTACCCAGGGAGAGCTCTCCTGTGAGAGTCGGTGGTAACCAGGGAAACCCACCTGTGACCATGGTAACCAAGGACACCCCTACCCACAGTCACTGGTAACCAAGGACACCTCTCCTGTGACCGTGGTTACAAGGGACACGCATCTCTGACAGTCGGTGGTAACCAGGGAAACCCACCTGTGACCATGGTAACCAAGGACACCCTTCCTGTGACAATGGTACCCAGGGACAGCCCTCCTGTGACAGTCGGTGGTAACCAGGGAAACCCACCTGTGACCATGGTAACCAAGGACACCCCTCCTGTGACAATGATACCCAGGGACAGCCCTCCTGTGACAGTCAGTGGTAACCATGTACACTCAACTGTGACAGTCGGTGGTAACCAGGGAAACCCACCTGTGACATTCAAAGTGCCCAGGGACACCTGACTGTGACAGTCGGTGGTAAACAGGGACACCCATTTCTGACAGTCTGTGGTAACCAGGGAAACCCACCTGTGACCATGGTAACCAAGGACACCCCTCCTGTGACAATGGTACCCAGGGACAGCCCTCCTGTGACAGTCGGTGGTAACCAGGGAAACCCACCTGTGACCATGGTAACCAAGGACACCCCTGCTGTGACAATGGTACCCAGGGACAGCCCTCCTGTGACAGTCGGTTGTAACCAGGGAAACCGACCTGTGACCATGGTAACCAAGGACACCCCTCCCCACAGTCACTGGTAACGAAGGACACCTCTCCTGTGACCGTGGTTACAAGGTACACGCATCTCTGACAGTCGGTGGTAACCAGGGAAACCCACCTGTGACCATGGTAACCAAGGACACCCCTCCTGTGACAATGGTACCCAGGGACAGCAATCCTGTGAGAGTCGGTGGTAACCAGGGAAACCCACCTGTGACCATGGTAACCAAGGACACCCCTACCCACAGTCCCTGGTAACCATGGACACCTCTCCTGTGACCGTGGTTACCAGGACACGCACATATGACAGTCGTGGTAACCAGGGACACGCATCTCTGACAGTCAGTGGTAACCAGGGAAACCCACCTGCGACCATGGTAACCAAGGACACCCCTCCTGTGACAGTCAGTGGTAACCAGGGAAACCCACCTCTGACCATGGTAACCAAGCACACCCCTACCCACAGTCACTGGTAACCAAGGACACCTCTCTTGTGACCGTGGTTACCAGGGACACGAATCTCTGACAGTTGGTGGTAACCAGGGAAACCCACCTGTGACCATGGTAACCAAGGACACCCCTCCTGTGACAACGGTACCCAGGGAGAGCTCTCCTGTGAGAGTCGGTGGTAACCAGGGAAACCCACCTGTGACCATGGTAACCAAGGACACCCCTACCCACAGTCACTGGTAACCAAGGACAACTCTCCTTTGACCGTGGTTACCAGGACACGCACATATGACAGTCGGTGGTAACCAGGGACACGCATCTCTGACAGTCAGTGGTAACCAGGGAAACCCACCTGCGACCATGGTAACCAAGGACACCCCTCCTGTGACAGTCAGTGGTAACCAGGGAATCCCACCTGTGACCATGGTAACCAAGGACACCCCTACCCACAGTCACTGGTAACGAAGGACACCTCTCCTGTGACCGTAGTTACAAGGGACACGCATCTCTGACAGTCGGCGGTAACCAGGGAAACCCACCTGTGACCATGGTAACCAAGGACACCCCTCCTGTGACAATGGTACCCAGGGACAGCAATCCTGTGAGAGTCGGTGGTAACCAGGGAAACCCACCTGTGACCATGGTAACCAAGGACACCCCTACCCACAGTCCCTGGTAAACATGGACACCTCTCCTGTGACCGTGGTTACCAGGACACGCACATATGACAGTCGTGGTAACCAGGGACACGCATCTCTGACAGTCAGTGGTAACCAGGGAAACCCACCTGCGACCATGGTAACCAAGGACACCCCTCCTGTGACAGTCAGTGGTAACAAGGGAAACCCACCTCTGACCATGGTAACCAAGCACACCCCTACCCACAGTCACTGGTAACCAAGGACACCTCTCTTGTGACCGTGGTTACCAGGGACACGAATCTCTGACAGTTGGTGGTAATCAGGGAAACCCACCTGTGACCATGGTAACCAAGGACACCCCTCCTGTGACAATGGTACCCAGGGACAGCCCTCCTGTGACAGTCGGTGGTAACCAGGGAAACCCACCTGTGACCATGGTAACCAAGGACACCCCTACCCACAGTCACTGGTAACCAAGGACACCTCTCCTGTGACCGTGGTTACAAGGGACACGCATCTCTGACAGTCGGTGGTAACCAGGGAAACCCACCTGTGACCATGGTAACCAAGGACACCCCTCCTGTGACAATGGTACCCAGGGAGAGCTCTCCTGTGAGAGTCGGTGGTAACCAGGGAAACCCACCTGTGACCATGGTAACCAAGGACACCCCTACCCACAGTCACTGGTAACCAAGGACAACTCTCCTTTGACCGTGGTTACCAGGACACGCACATATGACAGTCGGTGGTAACCAGGGACACGCATCTCTGACAGTCAGTGGTAACCAGGGAAACCCACCTGCGACCATGGTAACCAAGGACACCCCTCCTGTGACAATGGTACCCAGGGACAGCCCTCCTGTGACAGTCGGTGGTAACCAGGGAAACCCACCTGTGACCATGGTAACCAAGGACACCCCTGCTGTGACAATGGTACCCAGGGACAGCCCTCCTGTGACAGTCGGTTGTAACCAGGGAAACCGACCTGTGACCATGGTAACCAAGGACACCCCTACCCACAGTCACTGGTAACGAAGGACACCTCTCCTGTGACCGTGGTTACAAGGGACACGCATCTCTGACAGTCGGTGGTAACCAGGGAAACCCACCTGTGACCATGGTAACCAAGGACACCCCTCCTGTGACAGTCAGTGGTAACCAGGGAAACCCACCTCTGACCATGGTAACCAAGCACACCCCTACCCACAGTCACTGGTAACCAAGGACACCTCTCTTGTGACCGTGGTTACCAGGGACACGAATCTCTGACAGTTGGTGGTAACCAGGGAAACCCACCTGTGACCATGGTAACCAAGGACACCCCTCCTGTGACAATGGTACCCAGGGAGAGCTCTCCTGTGAGAGTCGGTGGTAACCAGGGAAACCCACCTGTGACCATGGTAACCAAGGACACCCCTACCCACAGTCACTGGTAACCAAGGACAACTCTCCTTTGACCGTGGTTACCAGGACACGCACATATGACAGTCGGTGGTAACCAGGGACACGCATCTCTGACAGTCAGTGGTAACCAGGGAAACCCACCTGCGACCATGGTAACCAAGGACACCCCTCCTGTGACAGTCAGTGGTAACCAGGGAAACCCACCTGTGACCATGGTAACCAAGGACACCCCTCCTGTGACAATGGTACCCAGGGACATCCCTCCTGTGACAGTCGGTGGTAACCAGGGAAACCTACCTGTGACCATGGTAACCAAGGACACCCCTCCTGTGACAATGATACCCAGGGACAGCCCTCCTGTGACAGTCAGTGGTAAACATGTACACTCAACTGTGACAGTCGGTGGTAAACAGGGAAACCCACCTGTGACATTCAAAGTGCCCAGGGACACCTGACTGTGACAGTCGGTGGTAAACAGGGACACCCATTTCTGACAGTCTGTGGTAACCAGGGAAACCCACCTGTGACCATGGTAACCAAGGACACCCCTCCTGTGACAATGGTACCCAGGGACAGCCCTCCTGTGACAGTCGGTGGTAACCAGGGAAACCCACCTGTGACCATGGTAACCAAGGACACCCCTGCTGTGACAATGGTACCCAGGGACAGCCCTCCTGTGACAGTCGGTTGTAACCAGGGAAACCGACCTGTGACCATGGTAACCAAGGACACCCCTACCCACAGTCACTGGTAACGAAGGACACCTCTCCTGTGACCGTAGTTACAAGGGACACGCATCTCTGACAGTCGGCGGTAACCAGGGAAACCCACCTGTGACCATGGTAACCAAGGACACCCCTCCTGTGACAATGGTACCCAGGGACAGCAATCCTGTGAGAGTCGGTGGTAACCAGGGAAACCCACCTGTGACCATGGTAACCAAGGACACCCCTACCCACAGTCCCTGGTAAACATGGACACCTCTCCTGTGACCGTGGTTACCAGGACACGCACATATGACAGTCGTGGTAACCAGGGACACGCATCTCTGACAGTCAGTGGTAACCAGGGAAACCCACCTGCGACCATGGTAACCAAGGACACCCCTCCTGTGACAGTCAGTGGTAACAAGGGAAACCCACCTCTGACCATGGTAACCAAGCACACCCCTACCCACAGTCACTGGTAACCAAGGACACCTCTCTTGTGACCGTGGTTACCAGGGACACGAATCTCTGACAGTTGGTGGTAACCAGGGAAACCCACCTGTGACCATGATAACCAAGGACACCCCTCCTGTGACAATGGTACCCAGGGACAGCCCTCCTGTGACAGTCGGTGGTAACCAGGGAAACCCACCTGTGACCATGGTAACCAAGGACACCCCTACCCACAGTCACTGGTAACCAAGGACACCTCTCCTGTGACCGTGGTTACAAGGGACACGCATCTCTGACAGTCGGTGGTAACCAGGGAAACCCACCTGTGACCATGGTAACCAAGGACACCCCTCCTGTGACAATGGTACCCAGGGAGAGCTCTCCTGTGAGAGTCGGTGGTAACCAGGGAAACCCACCTGTGACCATGGTAACCAAGGACACCCCTACCCACAGTCACTGGTAACCAAGGACAACTCTCCTTTGACCGTGGTTACCAGGACACGCACATATGACAGTCGGGGGTAACCAGGGACACGCATCTCTGACAGTCAGTGGTAACCAGGGAAACCCACCTGCGACCATGGTAACCAAGGACACCCCTCCTGTGACAATGGTACCCAGGGACAGCCCTCCTGTGACAGTCGGTGGTAACCAGGGAAACCCACCTGTGACCATGGTAACCAAGGACACCCCTGCTGTGACAATGGTACCCAGGGACAGCCCTCCTGTGACAGTCGGTTGTAACCAGGGAAACCGACCTGTGACCATGGTAACCAAGGACACCCCTACCCACAGTCACTGGTAACGAAGGACACCTCTCCTGTGACCGTGGTTACAAGGGACACGCATCTCTGACAGTCGGTGGTAACCAGGGAAACCCACCTGTGACCATGGTAACCAAGGACACCCCTCCTGTGACAATGGTACCCAGGGACAGCAATCCTGTGAGAGTCGGTGGTAACCAGGGAAACCCACGTGTGACCATGGTAACCAAGGACACCCCTACCCACAGTCAATGGTAACCAAGGACACCTCTCCTGTGACCGTGGTTACAAGGGACACGCATCTCTGACAGTCGGTGGTAACCAGGGAAACCCACCTGTGACCATGGTAACCAAGGACACCCCTCCTGTGACAATGGTACCCAGGGACAGCCCTCCTGTGACAGTCGGTGGTAACCAGGGAAACCCACCTGTGACCATGGTAACCAAGGACACCCCTCCTGTGACAGTGATACCCAGGGACAGCCCTCCTGTGACAGTCAGTGGTAACCATGTACACTCAACTGTGACAGTCGGTGGTAACCAGGGAAACCCACCTGTGACATTCAAAGTGCCCAGGGACACCTGACTGTGACAGTCGGTGGTAAACAGGGACACCCATTTCTGACAGTCTGTGGTAACCAGGGAAACCCACCTGTGACCATGGTAACCAAGGACACCCCTCCTGTGACAATGGTACCCAGGGACAGCCCTCCTGTGACAGTCGGTGGTAACCAGGGAAACCCACCTGTGACCATGGTAACCAAGGACACCCCTGCTGTGACAATGGTACCCAGGGACAGCCCTCCTGTGACATTCGGTTGTAACCAGGGAAACCGACCTGTGACCATGGTAACCAAGGACACCCCTCCCCACAGTCACTGGTAACGAAAGACACCTCTCCTGTGACCGTGGTTACAAGGGACACGCATCTCTGACAGTCGGTGGTAACCAGGGAAACCCACCTGTGACCATGGTAACCAAGGGCACCCCTCCTGTGACAATGGTACCCAGGGACAGCAATCCTGTGAGAGTCGGTGGTAACCAGGGAAACCCACCTGTGACCATGGTAACCAAGGACACCCCTACCCACAGTCCCTGGTAACCATGGACACCTCTCCTGTGACCGTGGTTACCAGGACACGCACATATGACAGTCGTGGTAACGAGGGACACGCATCTCTGACAGTCAGTGGTAACCAGGGAAACCCACCTGCGACCATGGTAACCAAGGACACCCCTCCTGTGACAGTCAGTGGTAACCAGGGAAACCCACCTCTGACCATGGTAACCAAGCACACCCCTACCCACAGTCACTGGTAACCAAGGACACCTCTCTTGTGACCGTGGTTACCAGGGACACGAATCTCTGACAGTTGGTGGTAACCAGGGAAACCCACCTGTGACCATGGTAACCAAGGACACCCCTCCTGTGACAACGGTACCCAGGGAGAGCTCTCCTGTGAGAGTCGGTGGTAACCAGGGAAACCCACCTGTGACCATGGTAACCAAGGACACCCCTACCCACAGTCACTGGTAACCAAGGACAACTCTCCTTTGACCGTGGTTACCAGGACACGCACATATGACAGTCGGTGGTAACCAGGGACACGCATCTCTGACAGTCAGTGGTAACCAGGGAAACCCACCTGCGACCATGGTAACCAAGGACACCCCTCCTGTGACAGTCAGTGTTAACCAGGGAAACCCACCTGTGACCATGGTAACCAAGGACACCCCTCCTGTGACAATGGTACCCAGGGACAGCCCTCCTGTGACAGTCGGTGGTAACCAGGGAAACCCACATGTGACCATGGTAACCAAGGACACCCCTACCCACAGTCACTGGTAACCAAGGACACCTCTCCTGTGACCGTGGTTACAAGGGACACGCATCTCTGACAGTCGGTGGTAACCAGGGAAACCCACCTGTGACCATGGTAACCAAGAACACCCCTCCTGTGACAATGGTACCCAGGGACAGCCCTCCTGTGACAGTCGGTGGTAACCAGGAAAACCCACCTGTGACCATGGTAACCAAGGACACCCCTCCTGTGACAATGATACCCAGGGACAGCCCTCCTGTGACAGTCAGTGGTAAACATGTACACTCAAATGTGACAGTCGGTGGTAACCAGGGAAACCCACCTGTGACATTCAAAGTGCCCAGGGACACCTGACTGTGACAGTCGGTGGTAACCAGGGACACCCATTTCTGACAGTCTGTGGTAACCAGGGAAACCCACCTGTGACCATGGTAACCAAGGACACCCCTCCTGTGACAATGTTACCCAGGGACAGCTCTCCTGTGAGAGTCGGTGGTAACCAGGGAAACCCACCTGTGACCATGGTAACCAAGGACACCCCTACCCACAGTCACTGGTAACCAAGGACAACTCTCCTTTGACCATGGTTACCAGGACACGCACATATGACAGTCGGTGGTAACCAGGGACACGCATCTCTGACAGTCGGTGGTAACCAGGGAAACCCACCAGTGACCATGGTAACCAACGACACCCCTACGCACAGTCACTGGTAACCAAGGACACCTCTCCTGTGACCGTGGTTACAAAGGACACACATCTCTGAGAGTCGGTGGTAACCACGAAACCCACCTGTGACCATGGTAACCAAGGACACCCCTCCTGTGACAATGGTACCCAGGGACAGCCCACCTGTGACAGTCGGTGGTTACCAGGGACACCCACCTGTGACCATGGTAACCAAGGACACCCCTAGCCACAGTCACTGGTAACCAAGGACACCTCTCCTGTGACCGTGGTTACAAGGGACACGCATCTCTGACAGTCAGTGGTAACCAGGGAAACCCACCTGTGACCATGGTAACCAAGGACACCCCTCCTATGACAATGGTACCCAGGGACAGCCCTCCTTTGACAGTCGGTGGTAACCAGGGAAACCCACCTGTGACCATGGTAACCAAGGACACCCCTACCCACAGTCACTGGTAACCAAGGACACCTCTCCTGTGACCGTGGTTACAAGGGACACGCATCTCTGACAGTCTTTGGTAACCAGGGAAACCCACCTGTGACCATGGTAACCAAGGACACCCCTCCTGTGACAATGGTACCCAGGGACAGCCCTCCTGTGACAGTCGGTGGTAACCAGGGAAACACACCTGTGACCATGGTAACCAAGGACACCCCTCCTGTCACAATGGTACCCAGGGACAGCCCTCCTGTGACAGTGAGTGGTAACCATGTACACTCACTTGTGACAGTCGGTGGTAACCAGGGAAACCCACTTGTGACATTCACAGTGCCCAGGGACAGCCCTCCTGTGACAGTCGGTGGTAACAAGGGAAACCCACCTGTGACCATGGTAACCAAGGACACCCCTACCCACAGTCACTGGTAACCAAGGACACCTCTCCTGTGACCGTGGTTACCAGGGACACGCATCACTGTCAGTCGGTGGTAACCAGGGAAACCCACCTGTGACCATGGTAACCAAGGACACCCCTCCTGTGACAATGGTACCCAGGGACAGCTCTCCTGTGAGAGTCGGTGGTAACCAGGGAAACCCGCCTGTGACCATGGTAACCAAGGACACCCCTACCCACAGTCACTGGTAACCAAGGACATCTCTCCTGTGACCGTGGTTACCAGGACACGCACATATGACAGTCGGTGGTAACCAGGGACACGCATCTCTGACAGTCAGTGGTAACCAGGGAAACCCACCTGCGACCATGTTTACCAAGGACACCCCTCCTGTGACAGTCAGTGGTAACCAGGGAAACCCACCTGTGACATTCACAGTGCCAAGGGTACCTGCCTGTGACAGTCGGTGGTAACCAGTGACACGCATCTCTGACAGTCGGTGGTAACCAGGGAAACCCACCTGTGACCATGGCAACCAAGGACACCCGTCCTGTGACAATGGTACCCAGGGACAGCCCTCCTGTTCCAGTCGGTGGTAAACAGGGAAACCCACCTGTGACAATGGTAACCAAGGACACCCCTACCCACAGTCACTGGTAACCAAGGACACCTCTCCTGTGACCGTGTCTACCCGGGACACACATCTCTGACAGTCGGTGTTAAACAGGGAAACCCACCTGTGACCATGGTAACCAAGGACACCCCTACCCACAGTCACTGGTAACCAAGGACACCTCTCCTGTGACCGTGTCTACCCGGGACACGCATCTCTGACAGTCGGTGTTAAACAGGGAAACCCACCTGTGACCATGGTAACCAAGGACACCCCTACCCACAGTCACTGGTAACCAAGGACATCTCTCCTGTGACCGTAGTTACAAGGGACACGCATCTCTGACAGTCGGCGGTAACCAGGGAAACCCACCTGTGACCATGGTAACCAAGGACACCCCTCCTGTGACAATGGTACCCAGGGACAGCAATCCTGTGAGAGTCGGTGGTAACCAGGGAAACCCACCTGTGACCATGGTAACCAAGGACACCCCTACCCACAGTCCCTGGTAAACATGGACACCTCTCCTGTGACCGTGGTTACCAGGACACGCACATATGACAGTCGTGGTAACCAGGGACACGCATCTCTGACAGTCAGTGGTAACCAGGGAAACCCACCTGCGACCATGGTAACCAAGGACACCCCTCCTGTGACAGTCAGTGGTAACAAGGGAAACCCACCTCTGACCATGGTAACCAAGCACACCCCTACCCACAGTCACTGGTAACCAAGGACACCTCTCTTGTGACCGTGGTTACCAGGGACACGAATCTCTGACAGTTGGTGGTAACCAGGGAAACCCACCTGTGACCATGATAACCAAGGACACCCCTCCTGTGACAATGGTACCCAGGGACAGCCCTCCTGTGACAGTCGGTGGTAACCAGGGAAACCCACCTGTGACCATGGTAACCAAGGACACCCCTACGCACAGTCACTGGTAACCAAGGACACCTCTCCTGTGACCGTGGTTACAAGGGACACGCATCTCTGACAGTCGGTGGTAACCAGGGAAACCCACCTGTGACCATGGTAACCAAGGACACCCCTCCTGTGACAATGGTACCCAGGGAGAGCTCTCCTGTGAGAGTCGGTGGTAACCAGGGAAACCCACCTGTGACCATGGTAACCAAGGACACCCCTACCCACAGTCACTGGTAACCAAGGACAACTCTCCTTTGACCGTGGTTACCAGGACACGCACATATGACAGTCGGGGGTAACCAGGGACACGCATCTCTGACAGTCAGTGGTAACCAGGGAAACCCACCTGCGACCATGGTAACCAAGGACACCCCTCCTGTGACAATGGTACCCAGGGACAGCCCTCCTGTGACAGTCGGTGGTAACCAGGGAAACCCACCTGTGACCATGGTAACCAAGGACACCCCTGCTGTGACAATGGTACCCAGGGACAGCCCTCCTGTGACAGTCGGTTGTAACCAGGGAAACCGACCTGTGACCATGGTAACCAAGGACACCCCTACCCACAGTCACTGGTAACGAAGGACACCTCTCCTGTGACCGTGGTTACAAGGGACACGCATCTCTGACAGTCGGTGGTAACCAGGGAAACCCACCTGTGACCATGGTAACCAAGGACACCCCTCCTGTGACAATGGTACCCAGGGACAGCAATCCTGTGAGAGTCGGTGGTAACCAGGGAAACCCACGTGTGACCATGGTAACCAAGGACACCCCTACCCACAGTCAATGGTAACCAAGGACACCTCTCCTGTGACCGTGGTTACAAGGGACACGCATCTCTGACAGTCGGTGGTAACCAGGGAAACCCACCTGTGACCATGGTAACCAAGGACACCCCTCCTGTGACAATGGTACCCAGGGACAGCCCTCCTGTGACAGTCGGTGGTAACCAGGGAAACCCACCTGTGACCATGGTAACCAAGGACACCCCTCCTGTGACAGTGATACCCAGGGACAGCCCTCCTGTGACAGTCAGTGGTAACCATGTACACTCAACTGTGACAGTCGGTGGTAACCAGGGAAACCCACCTGTGACATTCAAAGTGCCCAGGGACACCTGACTGTGACAGTCGGTGGTAAACAGGGACACCCATTTCTGACAGTCTGTGGTAACCAGGGAAACCCACCTGTGACCATGGTAACCAAGGACACCCCTCCTGTGACAATGGTACCCAGGGACAGCCCTCCTGTGACAGTCGGTGGTAACCAGGGAAACCCACCTGTGACCATGGTAACCAAGGACACCCCTGCTGTGACAATGGTACCCAGGGACAGCCCTCCTGTGACATTCGGTTGTAACCAGGGAAACCGACCTGTGACCATGGTAACCAAGGACACCCCTCCCCACAGTCACTGGTAACGAAAGACACCTCTCCTGTGACCGTGGTTACAAGGGACACGCATCTCTGACAGTCGGTGGTAACCAGGGAAACCCACCTGTGACCATGGTAACCAAGGACACCCCTCCTGTGACAATGGTACCCAGGGACAGCAATCCTGTGAGAGTCGGTGGTAACCAGGGAAACCCACCTGTGACCATGGTAACCAAGGACACCCCTACCCACAGTCCCTGGTAACCATGGACACCTCTCCTGTGACCGTGGTTACCAGGACACGCACATATGACAGTCGTGGTAACGAGGGACACGCATCTCTGACAGTCAGTGGTAACCAGGGAAACCCACCTGCGACCATGGTAACCAAGGACACCCCTCCTGTGACAGTCAGTGGTAACCAGGGAAACCCACCTCTGACCATGGTAACCAAGCACACCCCTACCCACAGTCACTGGTAACCAAGGACACCTCTCTTGTGACCGTGGTTACCAGGGACACGAATCTCTGACAGTTGGTGGTAACCAGGGAAACCCACCTGTGACCATGGTAACCAAGGACACCCCTCCTGTGACAACGGTACCCAGGGAGAGCTCTCCTGTGAGAGTCGGTGGTAACCAGGGAAACCCACCTGTGACCATGGTAACCAAGGACACCCCTACCCACAGTCACTGGTAACCAAGGACAACTCTCCTTTGACCGTGGTTACCAGGACACGCACATATGACAGTCGGTGGTAACCAGGGACACGCATCTCTGACAGTCAGTGGTAACCAGGGAAACCCACCTGCGACCATGGTAACCAAGGACACCCCTCCTGTGACAGTCAGTGTTAACCAGGGAAACCCACCTGTGACCATGGTAACCAAGGACACCCCTCCTGTGACAATGGTACCCAGGGACAGCCCTCCTGTGACAGTCGGTGGTAACCAGGGAAACCCACATGTGACCATGGTAACCAAGGACACCCCTACCCACAGTCACTGGTAACCAAGGACACCTCTCCTGTGACCGTGGTTACAAGGGACACGCATCTCTGACAGTCGGTGGTAACCAGGGAAACCCACCTGTGACCATGGTAACCAAGAACACCCCTCCTGTGACAATGGTACCCAGGGACAGCCCTCCTGTGACAGTCGGTGGTAACCAGGAAAACCCACCTGTGACCATGGTAACCAAGGACACCCCTCCTGTGACAATGATACCCAGGGACAGCCCTCCTGTGACAGTCAGTGGTAAACATGTACACTCAAATGTGACAGTCGGTGGTAACCAGGGAAACCCACCTGTGACATTCAAAGTGCCCAGGGACACCTGACTGTGACAGTCGGTGGTAACCAGGGACACCCATTTCTGACAGTCTGTGGTAACCAGGGAAACCCACCTGTGACCATGGTAACCAAGGACACCCCTCCTGTGACAATGTTACCCAGGGACAGCTCTCCTGTGAGAGTCGGTGGTAACCAGGGAAACCCACCTGTGACCATGGTAACCAAGGACACCCCTACCCACAGTCACTGGTAACCAAGGACAACTCTCCTTTGACCATGGTTACCAGGACACGCACATATGACAGTCGGTGGTAACCAGGGACACGCATCTCTGACAGTCGGTGGTAACCAGGGAAACCCACCAGTGACCATGGTAACCAACGACACCCCTACGCACAGTCACTGGTAACCAAGGACACCTCTCCTGTGACCGTGGTTACAAAGGACACACATCTCTGAGAGTCGGTGGTAACCACGAAACCCACCTGTGACCATGGTAACCAAGGACACCCCTCCTGTGACAATGGTACCCAGGGACAGCCCACCTGTGACAGTCGGTGGTTACCAGGGACACCCACCTGTGACCATGGTAACCAAGGACACCCCTAGCCACAGTCACTGGTAACCAAGGACACCTCTCCTGTGACCGTGGTTACAAGGGACACGCATCTCTGACAGTCGGTGGTAACCAGGGAAACCCACCTGTGACCATGGTAACCAAGGACACCCCTCCTATGACAATGGTACCCAGGGACAGCCCTCCTTTGACAGTCGGTGGTAACCAGGGAAACCCACCTGTGACCATGGTAACCAAGGACACCCCTACCCACAGTCACTGGTAACCAAGGACACCTCTCCTGTGACCGTGGTTACAAGGGACACGCATCTCTGACAGTCTTTGGTAACCAGGGAAACCCACCTGTGACCATGGTAACCAAGGACACCCCTCCTGTGACAATGGTACCCAGGGACAGCCCTCCTGTGACAGTCGGTGGTAACCAGGGAAACACACCTGTGACCATGGTAACCAAGGACACCCCTCCTGTCACAATGGTACCCAGGGACAGCCCTCCTGTGACAGTGAGTGGTAACCATGTACACTCACTTGTGACAGTCGGTGGTAACCAGGGAAACCCACTTGTGACATTCACAGTGCCCAGGGACAGCCCTCCTGTGACAGTCGGTGGTAACAAGGGAAACCCACCTGTGACCATGGTAACCAAGGACACCCCTACCCACAGTCACTGGTAACCAAGGACACCTCTCCTGTGACCGTGGTTACCAGGGACACGCATCACTGTCAGTCGGTGGTAACCAGGGAAACCCACCTGTGACCATGGTAACCAAGGACACCCCTCCTGTGACAATGGTACCCAGGGACAGCTCTCCTGTGAGAGTCGGTGGTAACCAGGGAAACCCGCCTGTGACCATGGTAACCAAGGACACCCCTACCCACAGTCACTGGTAACCAAGGACATCTCTCCTGTGACCGTGGTTACCAGGACACGCACATATGACAGTCGGTGGTAACCAGGGACACGCATCTCTGACAGTCAGTGGTAACCAGGGAAACCCACCTGCGACCATGTTTACCAAGGACACCCCTCCTGTGACAGTCAGTGGTAACCAGGGAAACCCACTTGTGACATTCACAGTGCCAAGGGTACCTGCCTGTGACAGTCGGTGGTAACCAGTGACACGCATCTCTGACAGTCGGTGGTAACCAGGGAAACCCACCTGTGACCATGGCAACCAAGGACACCCGTCCTGTGACAATGGTACCCAGGGACAGCCCTCCTGTTCCAGTCGGTGGTAAACAGGGAAACCCACCTGTGACAATGGTAACCAAGGACACCCCTACCCACAGTCACTGGTAACCAAGGACACCTCTCCTGTGACCGTGTCTACCCGGGACACACATCTCTGACAGTCGGTGTTAAACAGGGAAACCCACCTGTGACCATGGTAACCAAGGACACCCCTACCCACAGTCACTGGTAACCAAGGACACCTCTCCTGTGACCGTGTCTACCCGGGACACGCATCTCTGACAGTCGGTGTTAAACAGGGAAACCCACCTGTGACCATGGTAACCAAGGACACCCCTACCCACAGTCACTGGTAACCAAGGACATCTCTCCTGTGACCGTAGTTACAAGGGACACGCATCTCTGACAGTCGGCGGTAACCAGGGAAACCCACCTGTGACCATGGTAACCAAGGACACCCCTCCTGTGACAATGGTACCCAGGGACAGCAATCCTGTGAGAGTCGGTGGTAACCAGGGAAACCCACCTGTGACCATGGTAACCAAGGACACCCCTACCCACAGTCCCTGGTAAACATGGACACCTCTCCTGTGACCGTGGTTACCAGGACACGCACATATGACAGTCGTGGTAACCAGGGACACGCATCTCTGACAGTCAGTGGTAACCAGGGAAACCCACCTGCGACCATGGTAACCAAGGACACCCCTCCTGTGACAGTCAGTGGTAACAAGGGAAACCCACCTCTGACCATGGTAACCAAGCACACCCCTACCCACAGTCACTGGTAACCAAGGACACCTCTCTTGTGACCGTGGTTACCAGGGACACGAATCTCTGACAGTTGGTGGTAACCAGGGAAACCCACCTGTGACCATGATAACCAAGGACACCCCTCCTGTGACAATGGTACCCAGGGACAGCCCTCCTGTGACAGTCGGTGGTAACCAGGGAAACCCACCTGTGACCATGGTAACCAAGGACACCCCTACCCACAGTCACTGGTAACCAAGGACACCTCTCCTGTGACCGTGGTTACAAGGGACACGCATCTCTGACAGTCGGTGGTAACCAGGGAAACCCACCTGTGACCATGGTAACCAAGGACACCCCTCCTGTGACAATGGTACCCAGGGAGAGCTCTCCTGTGAGAGTCGGTGGTAACCAGGGAAACCCACCTGTGACCATGGTAACCAAGGACACCCCTACCCACAGTCACTGGTAACCAAGGACAACTCTCCTTTGACCGTGGTTACCAGGACACGCACATATGACAGTCGGGGGTAACCAGGGACACGCATCTCTGACAGTCAGTGGTAACCAGGGAAACCCACCTGCGACCATGGTAACCAAGGACACCCCTCCTGTGACAATGGTACCCAGGGACAGCCCTCCTGTGACAGTCGGTGGTAACCAGGGAAACCCACCTGTGACCATGGTAACCAAGGACACCCCTGCTGTGACAATGGTACCCAGGGACAGCCCTCCTGTGACAGTCGGTTGTAACCAGGGAAACCGACCTGTGACCATGGTAACCAAGGACACCCCTACCCACAGTCACTGGTAACGAAGGACACCTCTCCTGTGACCGTGGTTACAAGGGACACGCATCTCTGACAGTCGGTGGTAACCAGGGAAACCCACCTGTGACCATGGTAACCAAGGACACCCCTCCTGTGACAATGGTACCCAGGGACAGCAATCCTGTGAGAGTCGGTGGTAACCAGGGAAACCCACGTGTGACCATGGTAACCAAGGACACCCCTACCCACAGTCAATGGTAACCAAGGACACCTCTCCTGTGACCGTGGTTACAAGGGACACGCATCTCTGACAGTCGGTGGTAACCAGGGAAACCCACCTGTGACCATGGTAACCAAGGACACCCCTCCTGTGACAATGGTACCCAGGGACAGCCCTCCTGTGACAGTCGGTGGTAACCAGGGAAACCCACCTGTGACCATGGTAACCAAGGACACCCCTCCTGTGACAGTGATACCCAGGGACAGCCCTCCTGTGACAGTCAGTGGTAACCATGTACACTCAACTGTGACAGTCGGTGGTAACCAGGGAAACCCACCTGTGACATTCAAAGTGCCCAGGGACACCTGACTGTGACAGTCGGTGGTAAACAGGGACACCCATTTCTGACAGTCTGTGGTAACCAGGGAAACCCACCTGTGACCATGGTAACCAAGGACACCCCTCCTGTGACAATGGTACCCAGGGACAGCCCTCCTGTGACAGTCGGTGGTAACCAGGGAAACCCACCTGTGACCATGGTAACCAAGGACACCCCTGCTGTGACAATGGTACCCAGGGACAGCCCTCCTGTGACATTCGGTTGTAACCAGGGAAACCGACCTGTGACCATGGTAACCAAGGACACCCCTCCCCACAGTCACTGGTAACGAAAGACACCTCTCCTGTGACCGTGGTTACAAGGGACACGCATCTCTGACAGTCGGTGGTAACCAGGGAAACCCACCTGTGACCATGGTAACCAAGGACACCCCTCCTGTGACAATGGTACCCAGGGACAGCAATCCTGTGAGAGTCGGTGGTAACCAGGGAAACCCACCTGTGACCATGGTAACCAAGGACACCCCTACCCACAGTCCCTGGTAACCATGGACACCTCTCCTGTGACCGTGGTTACCAGGACACGCACATATGACAGTCGTGGTAACGAGGGACACGCATCTCTGACAGTCAGTGGTAACCAGGGAAACCCACCTGCGACCATGGTAACCAAGGACACCCCTCCTGTGACAGTCAGTGGTAACCAGGGAAACCCACCTCTGACCATGGTAACCAAGCACACCCCTACCCACAGTCACTGGTAACCAAGGACACCTCTCTTGTGACCGTGGTTACCAGGGACACGAATCTCTGACAGTTGGTGGTAACCAGGGAAACCCACCTGTGACCATGGTAACCAAGGACACCCCTCCTGTGACAACGGTACCCAGGGAGAGCTCTCCTGTGAGAGTCGGTGGTAACCAGGGAAACCCACCTGTGACCATGGTAACCAAGGACACCCCTACCCACAGTCACTGGTAACCAAGGACAACTCTCCTTTGACCGTGGTTACCAGGACACGCACATATGACAGTCGGTGGTAACCAGGGACACGCATCTCTGACAGTCAGTGGTAACCAGGGAAACCCACCTGCGACCATGGTAACCAAGGACACCCCTCCTGTGACAGTCAGTGTTAACCAGGGAAACCCACCTGTGACCATGGTAACCAAGGACACCCCTCCTGTGACAATGGTACCCAGGGACAGCCCTCCTGTGACAGTCGGTGGTAACCAGGGAAACCCACATGTGACCATGGTAACCAAGGACACCCCTACCCACAGTCACTGGTAACCAAGGACACCTCTCCTGTGACCGTGGTTACAAGGGACACGCATCTCTGACAGTCGGTGGTAACCAGGGAAACCCACCTGTGACCATGGTAACCAAGAACACCCCTCCTGTGACAATGGTACCCAGGGACAGCCCTCCTGTGACAGTCGGTGGTAACCAGGAAAACCCACCTGTGACCATGGTAACCAAGGACACCCCTCCTGTGACAATGATACCCAGGGACAGCCCTCCTGTGACAGTCAGTGGTAAACATGTACACTCAAATGTGACAGTCGGTGGTAACCAGGGAAACCCACCTGTGACATTCAAAGTGCCCAGGGACACCTGACTGTGACAGTCGGTGGTAACCAGGGACACCCATTTCTGACAGTCTGTGGTAACCAGGGAAACCCACCTGTGACCATGGTAACCAAGGACACCCCTCCTGTGACAATGTTACCCAGGGACAGCTCTCCTGTGAGAGTCGGTGGTAACCAGGGAAACCCACCTGTGACCATGGTAACCAAGGACACCCCTACCCACAGTCACTGGTAACCAAGGACAACTCTCCTTTGACCATGGTTACCAGGACACGCACATATGACAGTCGGTGGTAACCAGGGACACGCATCTCTGACAGTCGGTGGTAACCAGGGAAACCCACCAGTGACCATGGTAACCAACGACACCCCTACGCACAGTCACTGGTAACCAAGGACACCTCTCCTGTGACCGTGGTTACAAAGGACACACATCTCTGAGAGTCGGTGGTAACCACGAAACCCACCTGTGACCATGGTAACCAAGGACACCCCTCCTGTGACAATGGTACCCAGGGACAGCCCACCTGTGACAGTCGGTGGTTACCAGGGACACCCACCTGTGACCATGGTAACCAAGGACACCCCTAGCCACAGTCACTGGTAACCAAGGACACCTCTCCTGTGACCGTGGTTACAAGGGACACGCATCTCTGACAGTCGGTGGTAACCAGGGAAACCCACCTGTGACCATGGTAACCAAGGACACCCCTCCTATGACAATGGTACCCAGGGACAGCCCTCCTTTGACAGTCGGTGGTAACCAGGGAAACCCACCTGTGACCATGGTAACCAAGGACACCCCTACCCACAGTCACTGGTAACCAAGGACACCTCTCCTGTGACCGTGGTTACAAGGGACACGCATCTCTGACAGTCTTTGGTAACCAGGGAAACCCACCTGTGACCATGGTAACCAAGGACACCCCTCCTGTGACAATGGTACCCAGGGACAGCCCTCCTGTGACAGTCGGTGGTAACCAGGGAAACACACCTGTGACCATGGTAACCAAGGACACCCCTCCTGTCACAATGGTACCCAGGGACAGCCCTCCTGTGACAGTGAGTGGTAACCATGTACACTCACTTGTGACAGTCGGTGGTAACCAGGGAAACCCACTTGTGACATTCACAGTGCCCAGGGACAGCCCTCCTGTGACAGTCGGTGGTAACAAGGGAAACCCACCTGTGACCATGGTAACCAAGGACACCCCTACCCACAGTCACTGGTAACCAAGGACACCTCTCCTGTGACCGTGGTTACCAGGGACACGCATCACTGTCAGTCGGTGGTAACCAGGGAAACCCACCTGTGACCATGGTAACCAAGGACACCCCTCCTGTGACAATGGTACCCAGGGACAGCTCTCCTGTGAGAGTCGGTGGTAACCAGGGAAACCCACCTGTGACCATGGTAACCAAGGACACCCCTACCCACAGTCACTGGTAACCAAGGACATCTCTCCTGTGACCGTGGTTACCAGGACACGCACATATGACAGTCGGTGGTAACCAGGGACACGCATCTCTGACAGTCAGTGGTAACCAGGGAAACCCACCTGCGACCATGTTTACCAAGGACACCCCTCCTGTGACAGTCAGTGGTAACCAGGGAAACCCACCTGTGACATTCACAGTGCCAAGGGTACCTGCCTGTGACAGTCGGTGGTAACCAGTGACACGCATCTCTGACAGTCGGTGGTAACCAGGGAAACCCACCTGTGACCATGGCAACCAAGGACACCCGTCCTGTGACAATGGTACCCAGGGACAGCCCTCCTGTTCCAGTCGGTGGTAAACAGGGAAACCCACCTGTGACAATGGTAACCAAGGACACCCCTACCCACAGTCACTGGTAACCAAGGACACCTCTCCTGTGACCGTGTCTACCCGGGACACACATCTCTGACAGTCGGTGTTAAACAGGGAAACCCACCTGTGACCATGGTAACCAAGGACACCCCTACCCACAGTCACTGGTAACCAAGGACACCTCTCCTGTGACCGTGTCTACCCGGGACACGCATCTCTGACAGTCGGTGTTAAACAGGGAAACCCACCTGTGACCATGGTAACCAAGGACACCCCTACCCACAGTCACTGGTAACCAAGGACATCTCTCCTGTGACCGTGGTTACCAGGACACGCACATATGACAGTCGGTGGTAACCAGGGACACGCATCTCTGACAGTCAGTGGTAACCAGGGAAACCCACCTGCGACCATGTTTACCAAGGACACCCCTCCTGTGACAGTCAGTGGTAACCAGGGAAACCCACCTGTGACATTCACAGTGCCAAGGGTACCTGCCTGTGACAGTCGGTGGTAACCAGTGACACGCATCTCTGACAGTCGGTGGTAACCAGGGAAACCCACCTGTGACCATGGTAACCAAGGACACCCGTCCTTTGACAATGGTACCCAGGGACAGCCCTCCTGTTCCAGTCGGTGATAAACAGGGAAACCCACCTGTGACAATGGTAACCAAGGACACCCCTACCCACAGTCACTGGTAACCAAGGACAACTCTCCTGTGACCGTGTCTACCCGGGACACGCATCTCTGACAGTTGGTGGTAACCAGAGAAACCCACCTGTGACCATGGTAACCAAGGACACCCCTCCTGTGACAATGGTACCCAGGGACAGCAATCCTGTGAGAGTCGGTGGTAACCAGGGAAACCCACCTGTGACCATGGTAACCAAGGACACCCCTACCCACAGTCCCTGGTAACCATGGACACCTCTCCTGTGACCGTGGTTACCAGGACACGCACATATGACAGTCGTGGTAACCAGGGACACGCATCTGTGACAGTCAGTGGTAACCAGGGAAACACACCTGTGACCATGGTAACCAAGGACACCCCTCCTGTGACAGTCAGTGGTAACCAGGGAAACCCACCTCTGACCATGGTAACCAAGCACACACCTACCCACAGTCACTGGTAACCAAGGACACCTCTCCTGTGACCGTGGTTACCAGGGACACGAATCTCTGACAGTTGGCGGTAACCAGGGAAACCCACCTGTGACCATGGTAACCAAGGACACCCCTCCTGTGACAATGGTACCCAGGGAGAGCTCTCCTGTGAGAGTCGGTGTTAACCAGGGAAACCCACCTGTGACCATGGTAACCAAGGACACCCCTACCCACAGTCACTGGTAACCAAGGACAACTCTCCTTTGACCGTGGTTACCAGGACACGCACATATGACAGTCGGGGGTAACCAGGGACACGCATCTCTGACAGTTGGTGGTAACCAGGGAAACCCACCTGTGACCATGATAACCAAGGACACCCCTCCTGTGACAATGGTACCCAGGGACAGCCCTCCTGTGACAGTCGGTGGTAACCAGGGAAACCCACCTGTGACCATGGTAACCAAGGACACCCCTACCCACAGTCACTGGTAACCAAGGACACCTCTCCTGTGACCGTGGTTACCAGGGACACGCATCTCTGACAGTTGGTGGTAACCAGGGAAACCCACCTGTGACCATGATAACCAAGGACACCCCTCCTGTGACAATGGTACCCAGGGACAGCCCTCCTGTGACAGTCGGTGGTAACCAGGGAAACCCACCTGTGACCATGGTAACCAAGGACACCCCTACCCACAGTCACTGGTAACCAAGGACACCTCTCCTGTGACCGTGGTTACAAGGGACACGCATCTCTGACAGTCGGTGGTAACCAGGGAAACCCACCTGTGACCATGGTAACCAAGGACACCCCTCCTGTGACAATGGTACCCAGGGAGAGCTCTCCTGTGAGAGTCGGTGTTAACCAGGGAAACCCACCTGTGACCATGGTAACCAAGGACACCCCTACCCACAGTCACTGGTAACCAAGGACAACTCTCCTTTGACCGTGGTTACCAGGACACGCACATATGACAGTCGGGGGTAACCAGGGACACGCATCTCTGACAGTCAGTGGTAACCAGGGAAACCCACCTGCGACCATGGTAACCAAGGACACCCCTCCTGTGACAATGGTACCCAGGGACAGCCCTCCTGTGACAGTCGGTGGTAACCAGGGAAACCCACCTGTGACCATGGTAACCAAGGACACCCCTGCTGTGACAATGGTACCCAGGGACAGCCCTCCTGTGACAGTCGGTTGTAACCAGGGAAACCGACCTGTGACCATGGTAACCAAGGACACCCCTACCCACAGTCACTGGTAACGAAGGACACCTCTCCTGTGACCGTGGTTACAAGGGACACGCATCTCTGACAGTCGGTGGTAACCAGGGAAACCCACCTGTGACCATGGTAACCAAGGACACCCCTCCTGTGACAATGGTACCCAGGGACAGCAATCCTGTGAGAGTCGGTGGTAACCAGGGAAACCCACGTGTGACCATGGTAACCAAGGACACCCCTACCCACAGTCAATGGTAACCAAGGACACCTCTCCTGTGACCGTGGTTACAAGGGACACGCATCTCTGACAGTCGGTGGTAACCAGGGAAACCCACCTGTGACCATGGTAACCAAGGACACCCCTCCTGTGACAATGGTACCCAGGGACAGCCCTCCTGTGACAGTCGGTGGTAACCAGGGAAACCCACCTGTGACCATGGTAACCAAGGACACCCCTCCTGTGACAGTGATACCCAGGGACAGCCCTCCTGTGACAGTCAGTGGTAACCATGTACACTCAACTGTGACAGTCGGTGGTAACCAGGGAAACCCACCTGTGACATTCAAAGTGCCCAGGGACACCTGACTGTGACAGTCGGTGGTAAACAGGGACACCCATTTCTGACAGTCTGTGGTAACCAGGGAAACCCACCTGTGACCATGGTAACCAAGGACACCCCTCCTGTGACAATGGTACCCAGGGACAGCCCTCCTGTGACAGTCGGTGGTAACCAGGGAAACCCACCTGTGACCATGGTAACCAAGGACACCCCTGCTGTGACAATGGTACCCAGGGACAGCCCTCCTGTGACATTCGGTTGTAACCAGGGAAACCGACCTGTGACCATGGTAACCAAGGACACCCCTCCCCACAGTCACTGGTAACGAAAGACACCTCTCCTGTGACCGTGGTTACAAGGGACACGCATCTCTGACAGTCGGTGGTAACCAGGGAAACCCACCTGTGACCATGGTAACCAAGGACACCCCTCCTGTGACAATGGTACCCAGGGACAGCAATCCTGTGAGAGTCGGTGGTAACCAGGGAAACCCACCTGTGACCATGGTAACCAAGGACACCCCTACCCACAGTCCCTGGTAACCATGGACACCTCTCCTGTGACCGTGGTTACCAGGACACGCACATATGACAGTCGTGGTAACGAGGGACACGCATCTCTGACAGTCAGTGGTAACCAGGGAAACCCACCTGCGACCATGGTAACCAAGGACACCCCTCCTGTGACAGTCAGTGGTAACCAGGGAAACCCACCTCTGACCATGGTAACCAAGCACACCCCTACCCACAGTCACTGGTAACCAAGGACACCTCTCTTGTGACCGTGGTTACCAGGGACACGAATCTCTGACAGTTGGTGGTAACCAGGGAAACCCACCTGTGACCATGGTAACCAAGGACACCCCTCCTGTGACAACGGTACCCAGGGAGAGCTCTCCTGTGAGAGTCGGTGGTAACCAGGGAAACCCACCTGTGACCATGGTAACCAAGGACACCCCTACCCACAGTCACTGGTAACCAAGGACAACTCTCCTTTGACCGTGGTTACCAGGACACGCACATATGACAGTCGGTGGTAACCAGGGACACGCATCTCTGACAGTCAGTGGTAACCAGGGAAACCCACCTGCGACCATGGTAACCAAGGACACCCCTCCTGTGACAGTCAGTGTTAACCAGGGAAACCCACCTGTGACCATGGTAACCAAGGACACCCCTCCTGTGACAATGGTACCCAGGGACAGCCCTCCTGTGACAGTCGGTGGTAACCAGGGAAACCCACATGTGACCATGGTAACCAAGGACACCCCTACCCACAGTCACTGGTAACCAAGGACACCTCTCCTGTGACCGTGGTTACAAGGGACACGCATCTCTGACAGTCGGTGGTAACCAGGGAAACCCACCTGTGACCATGGTAACCAAGAACACCCCTCCTGTGACAATGGTACCCAGGGACAGCCCTCCTGTGACAGTCGGTGGTAACCAGGAAAACCCACCTGTGACCATGGTAACCAAGGACACCCCTCCTGTGACAATGATACCCAGGGACAGCCCTCCTGTGACAGTCAGTGGTAAACATGTACACTCAAATGTGACAGTCGGTGGTAACCAGGGAAACCCACCTGTGACATTCAAAGTGCCCAGGGACACCTGACTGTGACAGTCGGTGGTAACCAGGGACACCCATTTCTGACAGTCTGTGGTAACCAGGGAAACCCACCTGTGACCATGGTAACCAAGGACACCCCTCCTGTGACAATGTTACCCAGGGACAGCTCTCCTGTGAGAGTCGGTGGTAACCAGGGAAACCCACCTGTGACCATGGTAACCAAGGACACCCCTACCCACAGTCACTGGTAACCAAGGACAACTCTCCTTTGACCATGGTTACCAGGACACGCACATATGACAGTCGGTGGTAACCAGGGACACGCATCTCTGACAGTCGGTGGTAACCAGGGAAACCCACCAGTGACCATGGTAACCAACGACACCCCTACGCACAGTCACTGGTAACCAAGGACACCTCTCCTGTGACCGTGGTTACAAAGGACACACATCTCTGAGAGTCGGTGGTAACCACGAAACCCACCTGTGACCATGGTAACCAAGGACACCCCTCCTGTGACAATGGTACCCAGGGACAGCCCACCTGTGACAGTCGGTGGTTACCAGGGACACCCACCTGTGACCATGGTAACCAAGGACACCCCTAGCCACAGTCACTGGTAACCAAGGACACCTCTCCTGTGACCGTGGTTACAAGGGACACGCATCTCTGACAGTCGGTGGTAACCAGGGAAACCCACCTGTGACCATGGTAACCAAGGACACCCCTCCTATGACAATGGTACCCAGGGACAGCCCTCCTTTGACAGTCGGTGGTAACCAGGGAAACCCACCTGTGACCATGGTAACCAAGGACACCCCTACCCACAGTCACTGGTAACCAAGGACACCTCTCCTGTGACCGTGGTTACAAGGGACACGCATCTCTGACAGTCTTTGGTAACCAGGGAAACCCACCTGTGACCATGGTAACCAAGGACACCCCTCCTGTGACAATGGTACCCAGGGACAGCCCTCCTGTGACAGTCGGTGGTAACCAGGGAAACACACCTGTGACCATGGTAACCAAGGACACCCCTCCTGTCACAATGGTACCCAGGGACAGCCCTCCTGTGACAGTGAGTGGTAACCATGTACACTCACTTGTGACAGTCGGTGGTAACCAGGGAAACCCACTTGTGACATTCACAGTGCCCAGGGACAGCCCTCCTGTGACAGTCGGTGGTAACAAGGGAAACCCACCTGTGACCATGGTAACCAAGGACACCCCTACCCACAGTCACTGGTAACCAAGGACACCTCTCCTGTGACCGTGGTTACCAGGGACACGCATCACTGTCAGTCGGTGGTAACCAGGGAAACCCACCTGTGACCATGGTAACCAAGGACACCCCTCCTGTGACAATGGTACCCAGGGACAGCTCTCCTGTGAGAGTCGGTGGTAACCAGGGAAACCCACCTGTGACCATGGTAACCAAGGACACCCCTACCCACAGTCACTGGTAACCAAGGACATCTCTCCTGTGACCGTGGTTACCAGGACACGCACATATGACAGTCGGTGGTAACCAGGGACACGCATCTCTGACAGTCAGTGGTAACCAGGGAAACCCACCTGCGACCATGTTTACCAAGGACACCCCTCCTGTGACAGTCAGTGGTAACCAGGGAAACCCACCTGTGACATTCACAGTGCCAAGGGTACCTGCCTGTGACAGTCGGTGGTAACCAGTGACACGCATCTCTGACAGTCGGTGGTAACCAGGGAAACCCACCTGTGACCATGGCAACCAAGGACACCCGTCCTGTGACAATGGTACCCAGGGACAGCCCTCCTGTTCCAGTCGGTGGTAAACAGGGAAACCCACCTGTGACAATGGTAACCAAGGACACCCCTACCCACAGTCACTGGTAACCAAGGACACCTCTCCTGTGACCGTGTCTACCCGGGACACACATCTCTGACAGTCGGTGTTAAACAGGGAAACCCACCTGTGACCATGGTAACCAAGGACACCCCTACCCACAGTCACTGGTAACCAAGGACACCTCTCCTGTGACCGTGTCTACCCGGGACACGCATCTCTGACAGTCGGTGTTAAACAGGGAAACCCACCTGTGACCATGGTAACCAAGGACACCCCTACCCACAGTCACTGGTAACCAAGGACATCTCTCCTGTGACCGTGGTTACCAGGACACGCACATATGACAGTCGGTGGTAACCAGGGACACGCATCTCTGACAGTCAGTGGTAACCAGGGAAACCCACCTGCGACCATGTTTACCAAGGACACCCCTCCTGTGACAGTCAGTGGTAACCAGGGAAACCCACCTGTGACATTCACAGTGCCAAGGGTACCTGCCTGTGACAGTCGGTGGTAACCAGTGACACGCATCTCTGACAGTCGGTGGTAACCAGGGAAACCCACCTGTGACCATGGTAACCAAGGACACCCGTCCTTTGACAATGGTACCCAGGGACAGCCCTCCTGTTCCAGTCGGTGATAAACAGGGAAACCCACCTGTGACAATGGTAACCAAGGACACCCCTACCCACAGTCACTGGTAACCAAGGACAACTCTCCTGTGACCGTGTCTACCCGGGACACGCATCTCTGACAGTTGGTGGTAACCAGGGAAACCCACCTGTGACCATGGTAACCAAGGACACCCCTCCTGTGACAATGGTACCCAGGGACAGCAATCCTGTGAGAGTCGGTGGTAACCAGGGAAACCCACCTGTGACCATGGTAACCAAGGACACCCCTACCCACAGTCCCTGGTAACCATGGACACCTCTCCTGTGACCGTGGTTACCAGGACACGCACATATGACAGTCGTGGTAACCAGGGACACGCATCTGTGACAGTCAGTGGTAACCAGGGAAACACACCTGTGACCATGGTAACCAAGGACACCCCTCCTGTGACAGTCAGTGGTAACCAGGGAAACCCACCTCTGACCATGGTAACCAAGCACACACCTACCCACAGTCACTGGTAACCAAGGACACCTCTCCTGTGACCGTGGTTACCAGGGACACGAATCTCTGACAGTTGGCGGTAACCAGGGAAACCCACCTGTGACCATGGTAACCAAGGACACCCCTCCTGTGACAATGGTACCCAGGGAGAGCTCTCCTGTGAGAGTCGGTGTTAACCAGGGAAACCCACCTGTGACCATGGTAACCAAGGACACCCCTACCCACAGTCACTGGTAACCAAGGACAACTCTCCTTTGACCGTGGTTACCAGGACACGCACATATGACAGTCGGGGGTAACCAGGGACACGCATCTCTGACAGTCAGTGGTAACCAGGGAAACCCACCTGCGACCATGGTAACCAAGGACACCCCTCCTGTGACAGTCAGTGGTAACCAGGGAAACCCACCTGTGACCATGGTAACCAAGGACACCCCTCCTGTGACAATGGTACCCAGGGACAGCCCTCCTGTGACAGTCGGTGGTAACCAGGGAAACCCACCTGTGACCATGGTAACCAAGGACACCACTACCCACAGTCACTGGTAACCAAGGACACCTCTCCTGTGACCGTGGTTACCAGGGACACGCATCTGTGACAGCTGGTGGTAACCAGGGAAACCCACCTGTGACCATGGTAAACATGGACACCCCTCCTGTGACAATGGTACCCAGGGACAGCAATCCTGTGAGAGTCGGTGGTAACCAGGGAAACCCACCTGTGACCATGGTAACCAAGGACACCCCTACCCACAGTCCCTGGTAACCATTGACACCTGTCCTGTGACCGTGGTTACGAGGACACGCACATATGACAGTCGTGGTAACCAGGGACACGCATCTCTGACAGTCAGTGGTAACCAGGGAAACCCACCTGCGACCATGGTAACCAAGGACACCCCTCCTGTGACAGTCAGTGGTAACCAGGGAAACCCACCTCTGACCATGGTAACCAAGGACACCCCTAGCCACAGTCACTGGTAACCAAGGACACCTCTCCTGTGACCGTGGTTACAAGGGACAAACATCTCTGACAGTCGGTGGTAACCACGAAACCCACCTGTGACCATGGTAACCAAGGACACCCCTCCTGTGACAATGGTACCCAGGGACAGCCCACCTGTGACAGTCGGTGGTAACCAGGGAAACCCACCTGTGACCATGGTAACCAAGGACACCCCTAGCCACAGTCACTGGTAACCAAGGACACCTCTCCTGTGACCGTGGTTACAAGGGACATGCATCTCTGACAGTCGGTGGTAACCAGGGAAACCCACCTGTGACCATGGTAACCAAGGACACCCCTCCTGTGACAATGGTACCCAGGGAGAGCTCTCCTGTGAGAGTCGCTGGTAACCAGGGAAACCCACCTGTGACCATGGTAACCAAGGACACCCCTACCCACAGTCACTGGTAACCAAGGACAACTCTCCTTTGACCGTGGTTACCAGGACACGCACATATGACAGTCGGTGGTAACCAGGGACACGCATCTCTGACAGTCAGTGGTAACCAGGGAAACCCACCTGCGACCATGGTAACCAAGGACACCCCTCCTGTGACAGTCAGTGGTAACCAGGGAAACCCACCTCTGACCATTGTAACCAAGCACACCCCTACCCACAGTCACTGGTAACCAAGGACACCTCTCCTGTGACCGTGGTTACCAGGGACACGAATCTCTGACAGTTGGTGGTAACCAGGGAAACCCACCTGTGACCATGGTAACCAAGGACACCCCTCCTGTGACAATGGTACCCAGGAGAGCTCTCCTGTGAGAGTCGGTGGTAACCAGGGAAACCCACCTGTGACCATGGTAACCACGGACACCACTACCCACAGTCACTGGTAACCAAGGACAACTCTCCTTTGACCGTGGTTACCAGGACACGCACATATGACAGTCGGTGTTAACCAGGGACACGCATCTCTGACAGTCAGTGGTAACCAGGGAAACCCACCTGCGACCATGGTAACCAAGGACACCCCTCCTGTGACAGTCAGTGGTAAACAGGGAAACCCACCTGTGACCATGGTAACCAAGGACACCCCTCCTGTGACAATGCTACCCAGGGACAGCCCTCCTGAGACAGTCGTTGGTAACCAGGGAAACCCACCTGTGACCATGGTAGCCAAGGACATCCCTACCCACAGTCACTGGTAACCAAGGACACCTCTCCTGTGACCGTGGTTACAAGGGACACGCATCTCTGACAGTCTTTGGTAACCAGGGAAACCCACCTGTGACCATGGTAACCAAGTACACCCCTCCTGTGACAATGGTACCCAGGGACAGCCCTCCTGTGACAGTCGGTGGTAACCAGGGAAAGACACCTGTGACCATGGTAACCAAGGACACCCCTCCTGTCACAATGGTACCCAGGGACAGCCCTCCTGTGACAGTGAGTGGTAACCATGTACACTCACTTGTGACAGTCGGTGGTAACCAGGGAAACCCACTTGTGACATTCACAGTGCCCAGGGACAGCCCTCCTGTGACAGTCGGTGGTAACAAGGGAAACCCACCTGTGACCATGGTAACCAAGGACACCCCTACCCACAGTCACTGGTAACCAAGGACACCTCTCCTGTGACCGTGGTTACCAGGGACACGCATCACTGTCAGTCGGTGGTAACCAGGGAAACCCACCTGTGACCATGGTAACCAAGGACACCCCTCCTGTGACAATGGTACCCAGGGACAGCTCTCCTGTGAGAGTCGGTGGTAACCAGGGAAACCCACCTGTGACCATGGTAACCAAGGACACCCCTACCCACAGTCACTGGTAACCAAGGACATCTCTCCTGTGACCGTGGTTACCAGGACACGTACATATGACAGTCGGTGGTAACCAGGGACACGCATCTCTGACAGTCAGTGGTAACCAGGGAAACCCACCTGCGACCATGTTTACCAAGGACACCCCTCCTGTGACAGTCAGTGGTAACCAGGGAAACCCACCTGTGACATTCACAGTGCCAAGGGTACCTGCCTGTGACAGTCGGTGGTAACCAGTGACACGCATCTCTGACAGTCGGTGGTAACCAGGGAAACCCACCTGTGACCATGGTAACCAAGGACACCCGTCCTGTGACAATGGTACCCAGGGACAGCCCTCCTGTTCCAGTCGGTGGTAACCAGGGAAACCCACCTGTGACAATGGTAACCAAGGACACCCCTACCCACAGTCACTGGTAACTAAGGACACCTCTCCTGTGACCGTGTCTACCCGGGACACACATCTCTGACAGTCGGTGTTAAACAGGGAAACCCACCTGTGACCATGGTAACCAAGGACACCCCTACCCACAGTCACTGGTAACCAAGGACACCTCTCCTGTGACCGTGTCTACCCGGGACACGCATCTCTGACAGTCGGTGTTAAACAGGGAAACCCACCTCTGACCATGGTAACCAAGGACACCGCTCCTGTGACAATGGTACCCAGCGACAGTCCTCCTGTGACAGTCGGTGGTAACCAGGGAAACCCACCTGTGACCATGGTAACCAAGGACACCCCTACGCACAGTCACTGGTAACCAAGGACACCTCTCCTGTGACCGTGGTTACAAGGGACACACATCTCTGAGAGTCGGTGGTAACCACGAAACCCACCTGTGACCATGGTAAACAAGGACACCCCTCCTGTGACAATGGTACCCAGGGACAGCCCACCTGTGACAGTCGGTGGTTACCAGGGCCACCCACCTGTGACCATGGTAACCAAGGACACCCCTAGCCACAGTCACTGGTAACCAAGGACACCTCTCCTGTGACCGTGGTTACAAGGGACACGCATCTCTGACAGTCGGTGGTAACCAGGGAAACCCACCTGTGACCATGGTAACCAAGAACACCCCTCCTATGACAATGGTACCCAGGGACAGCCCTCCATTGACAGTCGGTGGTAACCAGGGAAACCCACCTGTGACCATGGTAACCAAGGACACCCCTACCCACAGTCACTGGTAACCAAGGACACCTCTCCTGTGACCGTGGTTACAAGGGACACGCATCTCTGACAGTCTTTGGTAACCAGGGAAACCCACCTGTGACCATGGTAACCAAGGACACCCCTCCTGTGACAATGGTACCCAGGGACAGCCCTCCTGTGACAGTCGGTGGTAACCAGGGAAACACACCTGTGACCATGGTAACCAAGGACACCCCTCCTGTCACAATGGTACCCAGGGACAGCCCTCCTGTGACAGTGAGTGGTAACCATGTACACTCACTTGTGACAGTCGGTGGTAACCAGGGAAACCCACTTGTGACATTCACAGTGCCCAGGGACAGCCCTCCTGTGACAGTCGGTGGTAACAAGGGAAACCCACCTGTGACCATGGTAACCAAGGACACCCCTACCCACAGTCACTGGTAACCAAGGACACCTCTCCTGTGACCGTGGTTACCAGGGACACGCATCACTGTCAGTCGGTGGTAACCAGGGAAACCCACCTGTGACCATGGTAACCAAGGACACCCCTCCTGTGACAATGGTACCCAGGGACAGCTCTCCTGTGAGAGTCGGTGGTAACCAGGGAAACCCACCTGTGACCATGGTAACCAAGGACACCCCTACCCACAGTCACTGGTAACCAAGGACATCTCTCCTGTGACCGTGGTTACCAGGACACGCACATATGACAGTCGGTGGTAACCAGGGACACGCATCTCTGACAGTCAGTGGTAACCAGGGAAACCCACCTGCGACCATGTTTACCAAGGACACCCCTCCTGTGACAGTCAGTGGTAACCAGGGAAACCCACCTGTGACATTCACAGTGCCAAGGGTACCTGCCTGTGACAGTCGGTGGTAACCAGTGACACGCATCTCTGACAGTCGGTGGTAACCAGGGAAACACACCTGTGACCATGGCAACCAAGGACACCCGTCCTGTGACAATGGTACCCAGGGACAGCCCTCCTGTTCCAGTCGGTGGTAAACAGGGAAACCCACCTGTGACAATGGTAACCAAGGACACCCCTACCCACAGTCACTGGTAACCAAGGACACCTCTCCTGTGACCGTGTCTACCCGGGACACACATCTCTGACAGTCGGTGTTAAACAGGGAAACCCACCTGTGACCATGGTAACCAAGGACACCCCTACCCACAGTCACTGGTAACCAAGGACACCTCTCCTGTGACCGTGTCTACCCGGGACACGCATCTCTGACAGTCGGTGTTAAACAGGGAAACCCACCTGTGACCATGGTAACCAAGGACACCCCTACCCACAGTCACTGGTAACCAAGGACATCTCTCCTGTGACCGTGGTTACCAGGACACGCACATATGACAGTCGGTGGTAACCAGGGACACGCATCTCTGACAGTCAGTGGTAACCAGGGAAACCCACCTGCGACCATGTTTACCAAGGACACCCCTCCTGTGACAGTCAGTGGTAACCAGGGAAACCCACCTGTGACATTCACAGTGCCAAGGGTACCTGCCTGTGACAGTCGGTGGTAACCAGTGACACGCATCTCTGACAGTCGGTGGTAACCAGGGAAACCCACCTGTGACCATGGTAACCAAGGACACCCGTCCTTTGACAATGGTACCCAGGGACAGCCCTCCTGTTCCAGTCGGTGATAAACAGGGAAACCCACCTGTGACAATGGTAACCAAGGACACCCCTACCCACAGTCACTGGTAACCAAGGACAACTCTCCTGTGACCGTGTCTACCCGGGACACGCATCTCTGACAGTTGGTGGTAACCAGGGAAACCCACCTGTGACCATGGTAACCAAGGACACCCCTCCTGTGACAATGGTACCCAGGGACAGCAATCCTGTGAGAGTCAGTGGTAACCAGGGAAACCCACCTGTGACCATGGTAACCAAGGACACCCCTACCCACAGTCCCTGGTAACCATGGACACCTCTCCTGTGACCGTGGTTACCAGGACACGCACATATGACAGTCGTGGTAACCAGGGACACGCATCTGTGACAGTCAGTGGTAACCAGGGAAACACACCTGTGACCATGGTAACCAAGGACACCCCTCCTGTGACAGTCAGTGGTAACCAGGGAAACCCACCTCTGACCATGGTAACCAAGCACACACCTACCCACAGTCACTGGTAACCAAGGACACCTCTCCTGTGACCGTGGTTACCAGGGACACGAATCTCTGACAGTTGGCGGTAACCAGGGAAACCCACCTGTGACCATGGTAACCAAGGACACCCCTCCTGTGACAATGATACCCAGGGAGAGCTCTCCTGTGAGAGTCGGTGTTAACCAGGGAAACCCACCTGTGACCATGGTAACCAAGGACACCCCTACCCACAGTCACTGGTAACCAAGGACAACTCTCCTTTGACCGTGGTTACCAGGACACGCACATATGACAGTCGGTGGTAACCAGGGACACGCATCTCTGACAGTCAGTGGTAACCAGGGAAACCCACCTGCGACCATGGTAACCAAGGACACCCCTCCTGTGACAGTCAGTGGTAACCAGGGAAACCCACCTGTGACCATGGTAACCAAGGACACCCCTCCTGTGACAATGGTACCCAGGGACAGCCCTCCTGTGACAGTCGGTGGTAACCAGGGAAACCCACCTGTGACCATGGTAACCAAGGACACCCCTACCCACAGTCACTGGTAACCAAGGACACCTCTCCTGTGACCGTGGTTACCAGGGACACGCATCTGTGACAGCTGGTGGTAACCAGGGAAACCCACCTGTGACCATGGTAAACATGGACACCCCTCCTGTGACAATGGTACCCAGGGACAGCAATCCTGTGAGAGTCGGTGGTAACCAGGGAAACCCACCTGTGACCATGGTAACCAAGGACACCCCTACCCACAGTCCCTGGTAACCATTGACACCTGTCCTGTGACCGTGGTTACGAGGACACGCACATATGACAGTCGTGGTAACCAGGGACACGCATTTCTGACAGTCAGTGGTAACCAGGGAAACCCACCTGCGACCATGGTAACCAAGGACACCCCTCCTGTGACAGTCAGTGGTAACCAGGGAAACCCACCTCTGACCATGGTAACCAAGGACACCCCTAGCCACAGTCACTGGTAACCAAGGACACCTCTCCTGTGACCGTGGTTACAAGGGACAAACATCTCTGACAGTCGGTGGTAACCACGAAACCCACCTGTGACCATGGTAACCAAGGACACCCCTCCTGTGACAATGGTACCCAGGGACAGCCCACCTGTGACAGTCGGTGGTAACCAGGGAAACCCACCTGTGACCATGGTAACCAAGGACACCCCTAGCCACAGTCACTGGTAACCAAGGACACCACTCCTGTGACCGTGGTTACAAGGGACATGCATCTCTGACAGTCGGTGGTAACCAGGGAAACCCACCTGTGACCATGGTAACCAAGGACACCCCTCCTGTGACAATGGTACCCAGGGAGAGCTCTCCTGTGAGAGTCGCTGGTAACCAGGGAAACCCACCTGTGACCATGGTAACCAAGGACACCCCTACCCACAGTCACTGGTAACCAAGGACAACTCTCCTTTGACCGTGGTTACCAGGACACGCACATATGACAGTCGGTGGTAACCAGGGACACGCATCTCTGACAGTCAGTGGTAACCAGGGAAACCCACCTGCGACCATGGTAACCAAGGACACCCCTCCTGTGACAGTCAGTGGTAACCAGGGAAACCCACCTCTGACCATTGTAACCAAGCACACCCCTACCCACAGTCACTGGTAACCAAGGACACCTCTCCTGTGACCGTGGTTACCAGGGACACGAATCTCTGACAGTTGGTGGTAACCAGGGAAACCCACCTGTGACCATGGTAACCAAGGACACCCCTCCTGTGACAATGGTACCCAGGAGAGCTCTCCTGTGAGAGTCGGTGGTAACCAGGGAAACCCACCTGTGACCATGGTAACCACGGACACCACTACCCACAGTCACTGGTAACCAAGGACAACTCTCCTTTGACCGTGGTTACCAGGACACGCACATATGACAGTCGGTGTTAACCAGGGACACGCATCTCTGACAGTCAGTGGTAACCAGGGAAACCCACCTGCGACCATGGTAACCAAGGACACCCCTCCTGTGACAGTCAGTGGTAAACAGGGAAACCCACCTGTGACCATGGTAACCAAGGAGACCCCTCCTGTGACAATGCTACCCAGGGACAGCCCTCCTGAGACAGTCGTTGGTAACCAGGGAAACCCACCTGTGACCATGGTAGCCAAGGACATCCCTACCCACAGTCACTGGTAACCAAGGACACCTCTCCTGTGACCGTGGTTACAAGGGACACGCATCTCTGACAGTCTTTGGTAACCAGGGAAACCCACCTGTGACCATGGTAACCAAGTACACCCCTCTTGTGACAATGGTACCCAGGGACAGCCCTCCTGTGACAGTCGGTGGTAACCAGGGAAAGACACCTGTGACCATGGTAACCAAGGACACCCCTCCTGTCACAATGGTACCCAGGGACAGCCCTCCTGTGACAGTGAGTGGTAACCATGTACACTCACTTGTGACAGTCGGTGGTAACCAGGGAAACCCACTTGTGACATTCACAGTGCCCAGGGACAGCCCTCCTGTGACAGTCGGTGGTAACAAGGGAAACCCACCTGTGACCATGGTAACCAAGGACACCCCTACCCACAGTCACTGGTAACCAAGGACACCTCTCCTGTGACCGTGGTTACCAGGGACACGCATCACTGTCAGTCGGTGGTAACCAGGGAAACCCACCTGTGACCATGGTAACCAAGGACACCCCTCCTGTGACAATGGTACCCAGGGACAGCTCTCCTGTGAGAGTCGGTGGTAACCAGGGAAACCCACCTGTGACCATGGTAACCAAGGACACCCCTACCCACAGTCACTGGTAACCAAGGACATCTCTCCTGTGACCGTGGTTACCAGGACACGTACATATGACAGTCGGTGGTAACCAGGGACACGCATCTCTGACAGTCAGTGGTAACCAGGGAAACCCACCTGCGACCATGTTTACCAAGGCCACCCCTCCTGTGACAGTCAGTGGTAACCAGGGAAACCCACCTGTGACATTCACAGTGCCAAGGGTACCTGCCTGTGACAGTCGGTGGTAACCAGTGACACGCATCTCTGACAGTCGGTGGTAACCAGGGAAACCCACCTGTGACCATGGTAACCAAGGACACCCGTCCTGTGACAATGGTACCCAGGGACAGCCCTCCTGTTCCAGTCGGTGGTAACCAGGGAAACCCACCTGTGACAATGGTAACCAAGGACACCCCTACCCACAGTCACTGGTAACTAAGGACACCTCTCCTGTGACCGTGTCTACCCGGGACACACATCTCTGACAGTCGGTGTTAAACAGGGAAACCCACCTGTGACCATGGTAACCAAGGACACCCCTACCCACAGTCACTGGTAACCAAGGACACCTCTCCTGTGACCGTGTCTACCCGGGACACGCATCTCTGACAGTCGGTGTTAAACAGGGAAACCCACCTCTGACCATGGTAACCAAGGACACCGCTCCTGTGACAATGGTACCCAGCGACAGTCCTCCTGTGACAGTCGGTGGTAACCAGGGAAACCCACCTGTGACCATGGTAACCAAGGACACCCCTACGCACAGTCACTGGTAACCAAGGACACCTCTCCTGTGACCGTGGTTACAAGGGACACACATCTCTGAGAGTCGGTGGTAACCACGAAACCCACCTGTGACCATGGTAACCAAGGACACCCCTCCTGTGACAATGGTACCCAGGGACAGCCCACCTGTGACAGTCGGTGGTTACCAGGGCCACCCACCTGTGACCATGGTAACCAAGGACACCCCTAGCCACAGTCACTGGTAACCAAGGACACCTCTCCTGTGACCGTGGTTACAAGGGACACGCATCTCTGACAGTCGGTGGTAACCAGGGAAACCCACCTGTGACCATGGTAACCAAGAACACCCCTCCTATGACAATGGTACCCAGGGACAGCCCTCCTTTGACAGTCGGTGGTAACCAGGGAAACCCACCTGTGACCATGGTAACCAAGGACACCCCTACCCACAGTCACTGGTAACCAAGGACACCTCTCCTGTGACCGTGGTTACAAGGGACACGCATCTCTGACAGTCTTTGGTAACCAGGGAAACCCACCTGTGACCATGGTAACCAAGGACACCCCTCCTGTGACAATGGTACCCAGGGACAGCCCTCCTGTGACAGTCGGTGGTAACCAGGGAAACACACCTGTGACCATGGTAACCAAAGACACCCCTCCTGTCACAATGGTACCCAGGGACAGCCCTCCTTTGACAGTGAGTGGTAACCATGTACACTCACTTGTGACAGTCGGTGGTAACCAGGGAAACCCACTTGTGACATTCACAGTGCCCAGGGACAGCCCTCCTGTGACAGTCGGTGGTAACAAGGGAAACCCACCTGTGACCATGGTAACCAAGGACACCCCTACCCACAGTCACTGGTAACCAAGGACACCTCTCCTGTGACCGTGGTTACCAGGGACACGCATCACTGTCAGTCGGTGGTAACCAGGGAAACCCACCTGTGACCATGGTAACCAAGGACACCCCTCCTGTGACAATGGTACACAGGGACAGCTCTCCTGTGAGAGTCGGTGGTAACCAGGGAAACCCACCTGTGACCATGGTAACCAAGGACACCCCTACCCACAGTCACTGGTAACCAAGGACATCTCTCCTGTGACCGTGGTTACCAGGACACGCACATATGACAGTCGGTGGTAACCAGGGACACGCATCTCTGACAGTCAGTGGTAACCAGGGAAACCCACCTGCGACCATGTTTACCAAGGACACCCCTCCTGTGACAGTCAGTGGTAACCAGGGAAACCCACCTCTGACCATGGTAACCAAGCACACCCCTACCCACAGTCACTGGTAACCAAGGACACCTCTCTTGTGACCGTGGTTACCAGGGACACGAATCTCTGACAGTTGGTGGTAACCAGGGAAACCCACCTGTGACCATGGTAACCAAGGACACCCCTCCTGTGACAATGGTACCCAGGGAGAGCTCTCCTGTGAGAGTCGGTGGTAACCAGGGAAACCCACCTGTGACCATGGTAACCAAGGACACCCCTACGCACAGTCACTGGTAACCAAGGACACCTCTCCTGTGACCGTGGTTACAAGGGACACACATCTCTGAGAGTCGGTGGTAACCACGAAACCCAGCTGTGACCATGGTAACCAAGGACACCCCTCCTGTGACAATGGTACCCAGGGACAGCCCACCTGTGACAGTCGGTGGTTACCAGGGACACCCACCTGTTACCATGGTAACCAAGGACACCCCTAGCCACAGTCACTGGTAACCAAGGACACCTCTCCTGTGACCGTGGTTACAAGGGACACGCATCTCTGACAGTCGGTGGTAACCAGGGAAACCCACCTGTGACCATGGTAACCAAGGACACCCCTCCTATGACAATGGTACCCAGGGACAGCCCTCCTTTGACAGTCGGTGGTAACCAGGGAAACCCACCTGTGACCATGGTAACCAAGGACACCCCTACCCACAGTCACTGGTAACCAAGGACACCTCTCCTGTGACCGTGGTTACAAGGGACACGCATCTCTGACAGTCTTTGGTAACCAGGGAAACCCACCTGTGACCATGGTAACCAAGAACACCCCTCCTGTGACAATGGTACCCAGGGACAGCCCTCCTGTGACAGTCGGTGGTAACCAGGGAAACACACCTGTGACCATGGTAACCAAAGACACCCCTCCTGTCACAATGGTACCCAGGGACAGCCCTCCTGTGACAGTGAGTGGTAACCATGTACACTCACTTGTGACAGTCGGTGGTAACCAGGGAAACCCACTTGTGACATTCACAGTGCCCAGGGACAGCCCTCCTGTGACAGTCGGTGGTAACCAGGGAAACCCACCTGTGACCATGGTAACCAAGGACACCCCTACCCACAGTCACTGGTAACCAAGGACACCTCTCCTGTGACCGTGGTTACCAGGACACGCACATATGACAGTCGTGGTAACCAGGGACACGCATCTCTGACAGTCAGTGGTAACCAGGGAAACCCACCTGCGACCATGGTAACCAAGGACACCCCTCCTGTGACAGTCAGTGGTAACCAGGGAAACCCACCTCTGACCATGGTAACCAAGCACACCCCTACCCACAGTCACTGGTAACCAAGGACACCTCTCTTGGGACCGTGGTTACCAGGGACACGAATCTCTGACAGTTGGTGGTAACCAGGGAAACCCACCTGTGACCATGGTAACCAAGGACACCCCTACTGTGACAATGGTACCCAGGGAGAGCTCTCCTGTGAGAGTCGGTGGTAACCAGGGAAACCCACCTGTGACCATGGTAACCAAGGACACCCCTACCCACAGTCACTGGTAACCAAGGACAACTCTCCTTTGACCGTGGTTACCAGGACACGCACATATGACAGTCGGTGGTAACCAGGGACACGCATCTCTGACAGTCAGTGGTAACCAGGGAAACCCACCTGCGACCATGGTAACCAAGGACACCCCTCCTGTGACAGTCAGTGGTAACCAGGGAAACCCACCTGTGACCATGGTAACCAAGGACACCCCTCCTGTGACAATGGTACCCAGGGACAGCCCTCCTGTGACAGTCGGTGGTAACCAGGGAAACCCACCTGTGACCATGGTAACCAAGGACACCCCTACCCACAGTCACTGGTAACCAAGGACACCTCTCCTGTGACCGTGGTTACAAGGGACACGCATCTCTGACAGTCGGTGGTAACCAGGGAAACCCACCTGTGACCATGGTAACCAAGGACACCCCTCCTGTGACAATGGTACCCAGGGAGAGCTCTCCTGTGAGAGTCGGTGGTAACCAGGGAAACCCACCTGTGACCATGGTAACCAAGGACACCCCTACCCACAGTCACTGGTAACCAAGGACAACTCTCCTTTGACCGTGGTTACCAGGACACGCACATATGACAGTCGGTGGTAACCAGGGACACGCATCTCTGACAGTCAGTGGTAACCAGGGAAACCCACCTGCGACCATGGTAACCAAGGACACCCCTCCTGTGACAGTCAGTGGTAACCAGGGAAACCCACCTGTGACCATGGTAACCAAGGACACCCCTCCTGTGACAATGGTACCCAGGGACAGCCCTCCTGTGACAGTCGGTGGTAACCAGGGAAACCCACCTGTGACCATGGTAACCAAGGACACCCCTACCCACAGTCACTGGTAACCAAGGACACCTCTCCTGTGACCGTGGTTACAAGGGACACGCATCTCTGACAGTCGGTGGTAACCAGGGAAACCCACCTGTGACCATGGTAACCAAGGACACCCCTCCTGTGACAATGGTACCCAGGGACAGCCCTCCTGTGACAGTTGGTGGTAACCAGGGAAACCCACCTGTGACCATGGTAACCAAGGACACCCCTCCTGTGACAATGATACCCAGGGACAGCCCTCCTGTGACAGTCAGTGGTAACCATGTACACTCAACTGTGACAGTCGGTGGTAACCAGGGAAACCCACCTGTGACATTCAAAGTGCCCAGGGACACCTGACTGTGACAGTCGGTGGTAAACAGGGACACCCATTTCTGACAGTCTGTGGTAACCAGGGAAACCCACCTGTGACCATGGTAACCAAGGACACCCCTCCTGTGACAATGGTACCCAGGGACAGCCCTCCTGTGACAGTCGGTGGTAACCAGGGAAACCCACCTGTGACCATGGTAACCAAGGACACCCCTGCTGTGACAATGGTACCCAGGGACAGCCCTCCTGTGACAGTCGGTTGTAACCAGGAAAACCGACCTGTGACCATGGTAACCAAGGACACCCCTACCCACAGTCACTGGTAACGAAGGACACCTCTCCTGTGACCGTGGTTACAAGGGACACGCATCTCTGACAGTCGGTGGTAACCAGGGAAACCCACCTGTGACCATGGTAACCAAGGACACCCCTCCTGTGACAATGGTACCCAGGGACAGCAATTCTGTGAGAGTCGGTGGTAACCAGGGAAACCCACCTGTGACCATGGTAACCAAGGACACCCCTACCCACAGTTCCTGGTAACCATGGACACCTCTCCTGTGACCGTGGTTACCAGGACACGCACATATGACAGTCGTGGTAACCAGGGACACGCATCTCTGACAGTCAGTGGTAACCAGGGAAACCCACCTGCGACCATGGTAACCAAGGACACCCCTCCTGTGACAGTCAGTGGTAACCAGGGAAACCCACCTCTGACCATGGTAACCAAGCACACCCCTACCCACAGTCACTGGTAACCAAGGACACCTCCCTTGTGACCGTGGTTACCAGGGACACGAATCTCTGACAGTTGGTGTTAACCAGGGAAACCCACCTGTGACCATGGTAACCAAGGACACCCCTCCTGTGACAACGGTACCCAGGGAGAGCTCTCCTGTGAGAGTCGGTGGTAACCAGGGAAACCCACCTGTGACCATGGTAACCAACGACACCCCTACCCACAGTCACTGGTAACCAAGGACAACTCTCCTTTGACCGTGGTTACCAGGACACGCACATATGACAGTCGGTGGTAAACAGGGACACGCATCTCTGACAGTCAGTGGTAACCAGGGAAACCCACCTGCGACCATGGTAACCAAGGACACCCCTCCTGTGACAGTCAGTGGTAACCAGGGAATCCCACCTGTGACCATGGTAACCAAGGACACCCCTCCTGTGACAATGGTACCCAGGGACAGCCCTCCTGTGACAGTCGGTGGTAACCAGGGAAACCCACATGTGACCATGGTAACCAAGGACACCCCTACCCACAGTCACTGGTAACCAAGGACACCTCTCCTGTGACCGTGGTTACAAGGGACACGCATCTCTGACAGTCGGTGGTAACCAGGGAAACCCACCTGTGACCATGGTAACCAAGGACACCCCTCCTGTGACAATGGTACCCAGGGACAGCCCTCCTGTGACAGTCGGTGGTAACCAGGGAAACCCACCTGTGACCATGGTAACCAGGGACACCCCTCCTGTGACAATGATACCCAGGGACAGCCCTCCTGTGACAGTCAGTGGTAACCATGTACACTCAACTGTGACAGTCGGTGGTAACCAGGGAAACCCACCTGTGACATTCAAAGTGCCCAGGGACACCTGACTGTGACAGTCGGTGGTAAACAGGGACACCCATTTCTGACAGTCTGTGGTAACCAGGGAAACCCACCTGTGACCATGGTAACCAAGGACACCCCTCCTGTGACAATGGTACCCAGGGACAGCCCTCCTGTGACAGTCGGTGGTAACCAGGGAAACCCACCTGTGACCATGGTAACCAAGGACACCCCTGCTGTGACAATGGTACCCAGGGACAGCCCTCCTGTGACAGTCGGTTGTAACCAGGAAAACCGACCTGTGACCATGGTAACCAAGGACACCCCTACCCACAGTCACTGGTAACGAAGGACACCTCTCCTGTGACCGTGGTTACAAGGGACACGCATCTCTGACAGTCGGTGGTAACCAGGGAAACCCACCTGTGACCATGGTAACCAAGGACACCCCTCCTGTGACAATGGTACCCAGGGACAGCAATTCTGTGAGAGTCGGTGGTAACCAGGGAAACCCACCTGTGACCATGGTAACCAAGGACACCCCTACCCACAGTCCCTGGTAACCATGGACACCTCTCCTGTGACCGTGGTTACCAGGACACGCACATATGACAGTCGTGGTAACCAGGGACACGCATCTCTGACAGTGAGTGGTAACCAGGGAAACCCACCTGCGACCATGGTAACCAAGGACACCCCTCCTGTGACAGTCAGTGGTAACCAGGGAAACCCACCTCTGACCATGGTAACCAAGCACACCCCTACCCACAGTCACTGGTAACCAAGGACACCTCCCTTGTGACCGTGGTTACCAGGGACACGAATCTCTGACAGTTGGTGTTAACCAGGGAAACCCACCTGTGACCATGGTAACCAAGGACACCCCTCCTGTGACAACGGTACCCAGGGAGAGCTCTCCTGTGAGAGTCGGTGGTAACCAGGGAAACCCACCTGTGACCATGGTAACCAAGGACACCCCTACCCACAGTCACTGGTAACCAAGGACAACTCTCCTTTGACCGTGGTTACCAGGACACGCACATATGACAGTCGGTGGTAACCAGGGACACGCATCTCTGACAGTCAGTGGTAACCAGGGAAACCCACCTGCGACCATGGTAACCAAGGACACCCCTCCTGTGACAGTCAGTGGTAACCAGGGAATCCCACCTGTGACCATGGTAACCAAGGACACCCCTCCTGTGACAATGGTACCCAGGGACAGCCCTCCTGTGACAGTCGGTGGTAACCAGGGAAACCCACATGTGACCATGGTAACCAAGGACACCCCTACCCACAGTCACTGGTAACCAAGGACACCTCTCCTGTGACCGTGGTTACAAGGGACACGCATCTCTGACAGTCGGTGGTAACCAGGGAAACCCACCTGTGACCATGGTAACCAAGGACACCCCTCCTGTGACAATGGTACCCAGGGACAGCCCTCCTGTGACAGTCGGTGGTAACCAGGGAAACCCACCTGTGACCATGGTAACCAGGGACACCCCTCCTGTGACAATGATACCCAGGGACAGCCCTCCTGTGACAGTCAGTGGTAACCATGTACACTCAACTGTGACAGTCGGTGGTAACCAGGGAAACCCACCTGTGACATTCAAAGTGCCCAGGGACACCTGACTGTGACAGTCGGTGGTAAACAGGGACACCCATTTCTGACAGTCTGTGGTAACCAGGGAAACCCACCTGTGACCATGGTAACCAAGGACACCCCTCCTGTGACAATGGTACCCAGGGACAGCCCTCCTGTGACAGTCGGTGGTAACCAGGGAAACCCACCTGTGACCATGGTAACCAAGGACACCCCTGCTGTGACAATGGTACCCAGGGACAGCCCTCCTGTGACAGTCGGTTGTAACCAGGAAAACCGACCTGTGACCATGGTAACCAAGGACACCCCTACCCACAGTCACTGGTAACGAAGGACACCTCTCCTGTGACCGTGGTTACAAGGGACACGCATCTCTGACAGTCGGTGGTAACCAGGGAAACCCACCTGTGACCATGGTAACCAAGGACACCCCTCCTGTGACAATGGTACCCAGGGACAGCAATTCTGTGAGAGTCGGTGGTAACCAGGGAAACCCACCTGTGACCATGGTAACCAAGGACACCCCTACACACAGTCCCTGGTAACCATGGACACCTCTCCTGTGACCGTGGTTACCAGGACACGCACATATGACAGTCGTGGTAACCAGGGACACGCATCTCTGACAGTCAGTGGTAACCAGGGAAACCCACCTGCGACCATGGTAACCAAGGACACCCCTCCTGTGACAGTCAGTGGTAACCAGGGAAACCCACCTCTGACCATGGTAACCAAGCACACCCCTACCCACAGTCACTGGTAACCAAGGACACCTCCCTTGTGACCGTGGTTACCAGGGACACGAATCTCTGACAGTTGGTGTTAACCAGGGAAACCCACCTGTGACCATGGTAACCAAGGACACCCCTCCTGTGACAACGGTAACCAGGGAGAGCTCTCCTGTGAGAGTCGGTGGTAACCAGGGAAACCCACCTGTGACCATGGTAACCAAGGACACCCCTACCCACAGTCACTGGTAACCAAGGACAACTCTCCTTTGACCGTGGTTACCAGGACACGCACATATGACAGTCGGTGGTAACCAGGGACACGCATCTCTGACAGTCAGTGGTAACCAGGGAAACCCACCTGCGACCATGGTAACCAAGGACACCCCTCCTGTGACAGTCAGTGGTAACCAGGGAATCCCACCTGTGACCATGGTAACCAAGGACACCCCTCCTGTGACAATGGTACCCAGGGACAGCCCTCCTGTGACAGTCGGTGGTAACCAGGGAAACCCACATGTGACCATGGTAACCAAGGACACCCCTACCCACAGTCACTGGTAACCAAGGACACCTCTCCTGTGACCGTGGTTACAAGGGACACGCATCTCTGACAGTCGGTGGTAACCAGGGAAACCCACCTGTGACCATGGTAACCAAGGACACCCCTCCTGTGACAATGGTACCCAGGGACAGCCCTCCTGTGACAGTCGGTGGTAACCAGGAACACACATTTCTGACAGTCTGTGGTAACCAGGGAAACCCACCTGTGACCATGGTAACCAAGGACACCCCTCCTGTGACAATGGTACCCAGGGACAGCCCTCCTGTGACAGTCGGTGGTAACCAGGGAAACCCACCTGTGACCATGGTAACCAAGGACACCCCTGCTGTGACAATGGTACCCAGGGACAGCCCTCCTGTGACAGTCGGTTGTAACCAGGGAAACCCACCTGTGACCATGGTAACCAAGGACACCCATACCCACAGTCACTGGTAACGAAGGACACCTCTCCTGTGACCGTGGTTACAAGGGACACGCATCTCTGACAGTCAGTGGTAACCAGGGAAACCCACCTGTGACCATGGTAACCAATGACACCCCTCCTGTGACAATGGTACCCAGGGAGAGCAATCCTGTGAGAGTCGGTGGTAACCAGGGAAACCCACCTGTGACCATGGTAACCAAGGACACCCCTACCCACAGTCCCTGGTAACCATGGACACCTCTCCTGTGACCGTGGTTACCAGGACACGCACATATGACAGTCGTGGTAACCAGGGACACGCATCTCTGACAGTCCGTGGTAACCAGGGAAACCCACCTGCGACCATGGTAACCAAGGACACCCCTCCTGTGACAGTCAGTGGTAACCAGGGAAACCCACCTCTGACCATGGTAACCAAGCACACCGCTACCCACAGTCACTGGTAACCAAGGACACCTCTCCTGTGACCGTGGTTACCAGGGACACGAATCTCTGACAGTCGGTGGTAACCAGGGAAACCCACCTGTGACCATGGTAACCAAGGACACCCCTCCTGTGACAATGGTACCCAGGGAGAGCTCTCCTGTGAGAGTCGGTGGTAACCAGGGAAACCCACCTGTGACCATGGTAACCAAGGACACCCCTACCCACAGTCACTGGTAACCAAGGACAACTCTCCTTTGACCGTGGTTACCAGGACACGCACATATGACAGTCGGTGGTAACCAGGGACACGCATCTCTGACAGTCAGTGGTAACCAGGGAAACCCACCTGCGACCATGGTAACCAAGGACACCCCTCCTGTGACAGTCAGTGGTAACCAGGGAAACCCACCTGTGACCATGGTAACCAAGGACACCCCTCCTGTGACAATGGTACCCAGGGACAGCCCTCCTGTGACAGTCGGTGGTAACCAGGGAAACCCACCTGTGACCATGGTAACCAAGGACACCCCTACCCACAGTCACTGGTAACCAAGGACACCTCTCCTGTGACCGTGGTTACAAGGGACACGCATCTCTGACAGTCGGTGGTAACCAGGGAAACCCACCTGTGACCATGGTAACCAAGGACACCCCTCCTGTGACAATGGTACCCAGGGACAGCCCTCCTGTGACAGTCGGTGGTAACCAGGGAAACCCACCTGTGACCATGGTAACCAAGGACACCCCTCCTGTGACAATGATACCCAGGGACAGCCCTCCTGTGACAGTCAGTGGTAACCATGTACACTCAACTGTGACAGTCGGTGGTAACCAGGGAAACCCACCTGTGACATTCAAAGTGCCCAGGGACACCTGACTGTGACAGTCGGTGGTAAACAGGGACACCCATTTCTGACAGTCTGTGGTAACCAGGGAAACCCACCTGTGACCATGGTAACCAAGCACACCCCTCCTGTGACAATGGTACCCAGGGACAGCCCTCCTGTGACAGTCGGTGGTAACCAGGGAAACCCACCTGTGACCATGGTAACCAAGGACACCCCTGCTGTGACAATGGTACCCAGGGACAGCCCTCCTGTGACAGTCGGTTGTAACCAGGGAAACCGACCTGTGACCATGGTAACCAAGGACACCCCTACCCACAGTCACTGGTAACGAAGGACACCTCTCCTGTGACCGTGGTTACAAGGGACACGCATCTCTGACAGTCGGTGGTAACCAGGGAAACCCACCTGTGACCATGGTAACCAAGGACACCCCTCCTGTGACAATGGTACCCAGGGACAGCAATTCTGTGAGAGTCGGTGGTAACCAGGGAAACCCACCTGTGACCATGGTAACCAAGGACACCCCTACCCACAGTCCCTGGTAACCATGGACACCACTCCTGTGACCGTGGTTACCAGGACACGCACATATGACAGTCGTGGTAACCAGGGACACGCATCTCTGACAGTCAGTGGTAACCAGGGAAACCCACCTGCGACCATGGTAACCAAGGACACCCCTCCTGTGACAGTCAGTGGTAACCAGGGAAACCCACCTCTGACCATGGTAACCAAGCACACCCCTACCCACAGTCACTGGTAACCAAGGACACCTCTCTTGTGACCGTGGTTACCAGGGACACGAATCTCTGACAGTTGGTGTTAACCAGGGAAACCCACCTGTGACCATGGTAACCAAGGACACCCCTCCTGTGACAACGGTACCCAGGGAGAGCTCTCCTGTGAGAGTCGGTGGTAACCAGGGAAACCCACCTGTGACCATGGTAACCAAGGACACCCCTACCCACAGTCACTGGTAACCAAGGACAACTCTCCTTTGACCGTGGTTACCAGGACACGCACATATGACAGTCGGTGGTAACCAGGGACACGCATCTCTGACAGTCAGTGGTAACCAGGGAAACCCACCTGCGACCATGGTAACCAAGGACACCCCTCCTGTGACAGTCAGTGGTAACCAGGGAATCCCACCTGTGACCATGGTAACCAAGGACACCCCTCCTGTGACAATGGTACCCAGGGACAGCCCTCCTGTGACAGTCGGTGGTAACCAGGGAAACCCACATGTGACCATGGTAACCAAGGACACCCCTACCCACAGTCACTGGTAACCAAGGACACCTCTCCTGTGACCGTGGTTACAAGGGACACGCATCTCTGACAGTCGGTGGTAACCAGGGAAACCCACCTGTGACCATGGTAACCAAGGACACCCCTCCTGTGACAATGGTACCCAGGGACAGCCCTCCTGTGACAGTCGGTGGTAACCAGGGAAACCCACCTGTGACCATGGTAACCAGGGACACCCCTCCTGTGACAATGATACCCAGGGACAGCCCTCCTGTGACAGTCAGTGGTAACCATGTACACTCAACTGTGACAGTCGGTGGTAACCAGGGAAACCCACCTGTGACATTCAAAGTGCCCAGGGACACCTGACTGTGACAGTCGGTGGTAACCAGGAACACCCATTTCTGACAGTCTGTGGTAACCAGGGAAACCCACCTGTGACCATGGTAACCAAGGACACCCCTCCTGTGACAATGGTACCCAGGGACAGCCCTCCTGTGACAGTCGGTGGTAACCAGGGAAACCCACCTGTGACCATGGTAACCAAGGACACCCATACCCACAGTCACTGGTAACGAAGGACACCTCTCCTGTGACCGTGGTTACAAGGGACACGCATCTCTGACAGTCAGTGGTAACCAGGGAAACCCACCTGTGACCATGGTAACCAATGACACCCCTCCTGTGACAATGGTACCCAGGGAGAGCAATCCTGTGAGAGTCGGTGGTAACCAGGGAAACCCACCTGTGACCATGGTAACCAAGGACACCCCTACCCACAGTCCCTGGTAACCATGGACACCTCTCCTGTGACCGTGGTTACCAGGACACGCACATATGACAGTCGTGGTAACCAGGGACACGCATCTCTGACAGTCAGTGGTAACCAGGGAAACCCACCTGCGACCATGGTAACCAAGGACACCCCTCCTGTGACAGTCAGTGGTAACCAGGGAAACCCACCTCTGACCATGGTAACCAAGCACACCGCTACCCACAGTCACTGGTAACCAAGGACACCTCTCTTGTGACCGTGGTTACCAGGGACACGAATCTCTGACAGTTGGTGGTAACCAGGGAAACCCACCTGTGACCATGGTAACCAAGGACACCCCTCCTGTGACAATGGTACCCAGGGAGAGCTCTCCTGTGAGAGTCGGTGGTAACCAGGGAAACCCACCTGTGACCATGGTAACCAAGGACACCCCTACCCACAGTCACTGGTAACCAAGGACAACTCTCCTTTGACCGTGGTTACCAGGACACGCACATATGACAGTCGGTGGTAACCAGGGACACGCATCTCTGACAGTCAGTGGTAACCAGGGAAACACACCTGCGACCATGGTAACCAAGGACACCCCTCCTGTGACAGTCAGTGGTAACCAGGGAAACCCACCTGTGACCATGGTAACCAAGGACACCCCTCCTGTGACAATGGTACCCAGGGACAGCCCTCCTGTGACAGTCGGTGGTAACCAGGGAAACCCACCTGTGACCATGGTAACCAAGGACACCCCTCCTGTGGCAATGGTACCCAGGGACAGCCCTCCTGTGACAGTCGGTGGTAACCAGGGAAACCCACCTGTGACCATGGTAACCAAGGACACCCCTCCTGTGACAATGATACCCAGGGACAGCCCTCCTGTGACAGTCAGTGGTAACCATGTACACTCAACTGTGACAGTCGGTGGTAACCAGGGAAACCCACCTGTGACATTCAAAGTGCCCAGGGACACCTGACTGTGACAGTCGGTGGTAACCAGGGACACCCATTTCTGACAGTCTGTGGTAACCAGGGAAACCCACCTGTGACCATGGTAACCAAGGACACCCCTCCTGTGACAATGGTACCCAGGGACAGCCCTCCTGTGACAGTCGGTGGTAACCAGGGAAACCCACCTGTGACCATGGTAACCAAGCACACACCTACCCACAGTCACTGGTAACCAAGGACACCTCTCCTGTGACCGTGGTTACCAGGGACACGAATCTCTGACAGTTGGTGGTAACCAGGGAAACCCACCTGTGACCATGGTAACCAAGGACACCCCTCCTGTGACAATGGTACCCAGGGAGAGCTCTCCTGTGAGAGTCGGTGTTAACCAGGGAAACCCACCTGTGACCATGGTAACCAAGGACACCCCTACCCACAGTCACTGGTAACCAAGGACAACTCTCCTTTGACCGTGGTTACCAGGACACGCACATATGACAGTCGGTGGTAACCAGGGACACGCATCTCTGACAGTCAGTGGTAACCAGGGAAACCCACCTGCGACCATGGTAACCAAGGACACCCCTCCTGTGACAGTCAGTGGTAACCAGGGAAACCCACCTGTGACCATGGTAACCAAGGACACCCCTCCAGTGACAATGGTACCCAGGGACAGCCCTCCTGTGACAGTCGGTGGTAACCAGGGAAACCCACCTGTGACCATGGTAACCAAGGACACCCCTACCCACAGTCACTGGTAACCAAGGACACCTCTCCTGTGACCGTGGTTACAAGGGACACGCATCTCTGACAGTCGGTGGTAACCAGGGAAACAACCTGTGACCATGGTAACCAAGGACACCCCTCCTGTGACAATGGTAGCCAGGGACAGCCCTCCTGTGACAGTCAGTGGTAACCAGGCAAACCCACCTGTGACCATGGTAACCAAGCACACACCTACCCACAGTCACTGGTAACCAAGGACACCTCTCCTGTGACCGTGGTTACCAGGGACACGAATCTCTGACAGTTGGTGGTAACCAGGGAAACACACCTGTGACCATGGTAACCAAGGACACCGCTCCTGTCACAATGGTACCCAGGGACAGCCCTCCTGTGACAGTCGGTGGTAACCAGGGAAACACACCTGTGACCATGGTAACCAAGGACACCCCTCCTGTCACAATGGTACCCAGGGACAGCCCTCCTGTGACAGTGAGTGGTAACCATGTACACTCACTTGTGACAGTCGGTGGTAACCAGGGAAACCCACTTGTGACATTCACAGTGCCCAGGGACAGCCCTCCTGTGACAGTCGGTGGTAACAAGGGAAACCCACCTGTGACCATGGTAACCAAGGACACCCCTACCCACAGTCACTGGTAACCAAGGACACCTCTCCTGTGACCGTGGTTACCAGGGACACGCATCACTGTCAGTCGGTGGTAACCAGGGAAACCCACCTGTGACCATGGTAACCAAGGACACCCCTCCTGTGACAATGGTACCCAGGGACAGCTCTCCTGTGAGAGTCGGTGGTAACCAGGGAAACCCACCTGTGACCATGGTAACCAAGGACACCCCTACTCACAGTCACTGGTAACCAAGGACATCTCTCCTGTGACCGTGGTTACCAGGACACGTACATATGACAGTCGGTGGTAACCAGGGACACGCATCTCTGACAGTCAGTGGTAACCAGGGAAACCCACCTGCGACCATGTTTACCAAGGACACCCCTCCTGTGACAGTCAGTGGTAACCAGGGAAACCCACCTCTGACCATGGTAACCAAGCACACCCCTACCCACAGTCACTGGTAACCAAGGACACCTCTCTTGTGACCGTGGTTACCAGGGACACGAATCTCTGACAGTTGGTGGTAACCAGGGAAACCCACCTGTGACCATGGTAACCAAGGACACCCCTCCTGTGACAATGGTACCCAGGGAGAGCTCTCCTGTGAGAGTCGGTGGTAACCAGGGAAACCCACCTGTGACCATGGTAACCAAGGACACCCCTACCCACAGTCACTGGTAACCAAGGACAACTCTCCTTTGACCGTGGTTACCAGGACACGCACATATGACAGTCGGTGGTAACCAGGGACACGCATCTCTGACAGTCAGTGGTAACCAGGGAAACCCACCTGTGACCATGGTAACCAAGGACACCCCTCCTGTGACAATGGTACCCAGGGAGAGCTCTCCTGTGAGAGTCGGTGGTAACCAGGGAAACCCACCTGTGACCATGGTAACCAAGGACACCCCTACGCACAGTCACTGGTAACCAAGGACACCTCTCCTGTGACCGTGGTTACAGGGACACACATCTCTGAGAGTCGGTGGTAACCACGAAACCCACCTGTGACCATGGTAACCAAGGACACCCCTCCTGTGACAATGGTACCCAGGGACAGCCCACCTGTGACAGTCGGTGGTTACCAGGGACACCCACCTGTGACCATGGTAACCAAGGACACCCCTAGCCACAGTCACTGGTAACCAAGGACACCTCTCCTGTGACCGTGGTTACAAGGGACACGCATCTCTGACAGTCGGTGGTAACCAGGGAAACCCACCTGTGACCATGGTAACCAAGGACACCCCTCCTGTGACAATGGTACCCAGGGACAGCCCTCCTGTGACAGTCGGTGGTAACCAGGGAAACACACCTGTGACCATGGTAACCAAGGACACCCCTCCTGTCACAATGGTACCTAGGGACAGCCCTCCTGTGACAGTGAGTGGTAACCATGTACACTCACTTGTGACAGTCGGTGGTAACCAGGGAAACCCACTTGTGACATTCACAGTGCCCAGGGACAGCCCTCCTGTGACAGTCGGTGGTAACAAGGGAAACCCACCTGTGACCATGGTAACCAAGGACACCCCTACCCACAGTCACTGGTAACCAAGGACACCTCTCCTGTGACCGTGGTTACCAGGGACACGCATCACTGTCAGTTGGTGGTAACCAGGGAAACCCACCTGTGACCATGGTAACCAAGGACACCCCTCCTGTGACAATGGTACCCAGGGACAGCCCTCCTGTGACAGTCGGTGGTAACCAGGGAAACACACCTGTGACCATGGTAACCAAGGACACCCCTCCTGTCACAATGGTACCCAGGGACAGCCCTCCTGTGACAGTGAGTGGTAACCATGTACACTCACTTGTGACAGTCGGTGGTAACCAGGGAAACCCACTTGTGACATTCACAGTGCCCAGGGACAGCCCTCCTGTGACAGTCGGTGGTAACAAGGGAAACCCACCTGTGACCATGGTAACCAAGGACACCCCTACCCACAGTCACTGGTAACCAAGGACACCTCTCCTGTGACCGTGGTTACCAGGGACACGCATCACTGTCAGTTGGTGGTAACCAGGGAAACCCACCTGTGACCATGGTAACCAAGGACACCCCTCCTGTGACAATGGTACCCAGGGACAGCTCTCCTGTGAGAGTCGGTGGTAACCAGGGAAACCCACCTGTGACCATGGTAACCAAGGACACCCCTACCCACAGTCACTGGTAACCAAGGACATCTCTCCTGTGACCGTGGTTACCAGGACACGCACATATGACAGTCGGTGGTAACCAGGGACACGCATCTCTGACAGTCAGTGGTAACCAGGGAAACCCACCTGCGACCATGTTTACCAAGGACACCCCTCCTGTGACAGTCAGTGGTAACCAGGGAAACCCACCTCTGACCATGGTAACCAAGCACACCCCTACCCACAGTAACTGGTAACCAAGGACACCTCTCTTGTGACCGTGGTTACCAGGGACATGAATCTCTGACAGTTGGTGGTAACCAGGGAAACCCACCTGTGACCATGGTAACCAAGGACACCCCTCCTGTGACAATGGTACCCAGGGAGAGCTCTCCTGTGAGAGTCGGTGGTAACCAGGGAAACCCACCTGTGACCATGGTAACCAAGGACACCCCTACCCACAGTCACTGGTAACCAAGGACAACTCTCCTTTGACCGTGGTTACCAGGACACGCACATATGACAGTCGGTGGTAACCAGGGACACGCATCTCTGACAGTCAGTGGTAACCAGGGAAACCCACGTGCGACCATGGTAACCAAGGACACCCCTCCTGTGACAGTCAGTGGTAACCAGGGAAACCCACCTGTGACCATGGTAATCAAGGACACCCCTCCTGTGACAATGGTACCCAGGGACAGCCCTCCTGTGACAGTCGGTGGTAACCAGGGAAACCTACCTTTGACCATGGTAACCAAGGACACCCCTCCTGTGACAATGGTACCCAGGGACAGCCCTCCTGTGACAGTCGGTGGTAACCAGGGAAACCCACCTGTGACCATGGTAACCAAGGACACCCCTACCCACAGTCACTGGTAACCAAGGACAACTCTCCTTTGACCGTGGTTACCAGGACACGCACATATGACAGTCGGTGGTAACCAGGGACACGCATCTCTGACAGTCAGTGGTAACCAGGGAAACCCACCTGCGACCATGGTAACCAAGGACACCCCTCCTGTGACAGTCGGTGGTAACCAGGGAAACCCACCTGTGACCATGGTAACCAAGGACACCCCTCCTGTGACAATGGTACCCAGGGACAGCCCTCCTGTGACAGTCGGTGGTAACCAGGGAAACCCACCTGTGACCATGGTAACCAAGGACACCCCTCCTGTGACAATGGTACCCAGGGACAGCCCTCCTGTGACAGTCGGTGGTAACCAGGGAAACCCACCTGTGACCATGGTAACCAAGGACACCCCTCCTGTGACAATGATACCCAGGGACAGCCCTCCTGTGACAGTCAGTGGTAACCATGTACACTCAACTGTGACAGTCGGTGGTAACCAGGGAAACCCACCTGTGACATTCAAAGTGCCCAGGGACACCTGACTGTGACAGTCGGTGGTAACCAGGGACACCCATTTCTGACAGTCGGTGGTAACCAGGGAAACCCACCTGTGACCATGGTAACCAAGGACACCCCTCCTGTGACAATGGTACCCAGGGACAGCCCTCCTGTGACAGTCGGTGGTAACCAGGGAAACCCACCTGTGACCATGGTAACCAAGCACACACCTACCCACAGTCACTGGTAACCAAGGACACCTCTCCTGTGACCGTGGTTACCAGGGACACGAATCTCTGACAGTTGGTGGTAACCAGGGAAACCCACCTGTGACCATGGTAACCAAGGACACCCCTCCTGTGACAATGGTACCCAGGGAGAGCTCTCCTTGAGAGTCGGTGTTAACCAGGGAAACCCACCTGTGACCATGGTAACCAAGGACACCCCTACCCACAGTCACTGGTAACCAAGGACAACTCTCCTTTGACCGTGGTTACCAGGACACGCACATATGACAGTCGGTGGTAACCAGGGACACGCATCTCTGACAGTCAGTGGTAACCAGGGAAACCCACCTGCGACCATGGTAACCAAGGACACCCCTCCTGTGACAGTCAGTGGTAACCAGGGAAACCCACCTGTGACCATGGTAACCAAGGACACCCCTCCAGTGACAATGGTACCCAGGGACAGCCCTCCTGTGACAGTCGGTGGTAACCAGGGAAACCCACCTGTGACCATGGTAACCAAGGACCCCCTACCCACAGTCACTGGTAACCAAGGACACCTCTCCTGTGACCGTGGTTACAAGGGACACGCATCTCTGACAGTCGGTGGTAACCAGGGAAACAACCTGTGACCATGGTAACCAAGGACACCCCTCCTGTGACAATGGTACCCAGGGACAGCCCTCCTGTGACAGTCAGTGGTAACCAGGCAAACCCACCTGTGACCATGGTAACCAAGCACACACCTACCCACAGTCACTGGTAACCAAGGACACCTCTCCTGTGACCGTGGTTACCAGGGACACGAATCTCTGACAGTTGGTGGTAACCAGGGAAACACACCTGTGACCATGGTAACCAAGGACACCACTCCTGTCACAATGGTACCCAGGGACAGCCCTCCTGTGACAGTCGGTGGTAACCAGGGAAACACACCTGTGACCATGGTAACCAAGGACACCCCTCCTGTCACAATGGTACCCAGGGACAGCCCTCCTGTGACAGTGAGTGGTAACCATGTACACTCACTTGTGACAGTCGGTGGTAACCAGGGAAACCCACTTGTGACATTCACAGTGCCCAGGGACAGCCCTCCTGTGACAATCGGTGGTAACAAGGGAAACCCACCTGTGACCATGGTAACCAAGGACACCCCTACCCACAGTCACTGGTAACCAAGGACACCTCTCCTGTGACCGTGTTTACCAGGGACACGCATCACTGTCAGTCGGTGGTAACCAGGGAAACCCACCTGTGACCATGGTAACCAAGGACACCCCTCCTGTGACAATGGTACCCAGGGACAGCTCTCCTGTGAGAGTCGGTGGTAACCAGGGAAACCCACCTGTGACCATGGTAACCAAGGACACCCCTACCCACAGTCACTGGTAACCAAGGACATCTCTCCTGTGACCGTGGTTACCAGGACACGTACATATGACAGTCGGTGGTAACCAGGGACACGCATCTCTGACAGTCAGTGGTAACCAGGGAAACCCACCTGCGACCATGTTTACCAAGGACACCCCTCCTGTGACAGTCAGTGGTAACCAGGGAAACCCACCTGTGACATTCACAGTGCCAAGGGTACCTGCCTGTGACAGTCGGTGGTAACCAGTGACACGCATCTCTGACAGTCGGTGGTAACCAGGGAAACCCACCTGTGACCATGGTAACCAAGGACACCCGTCCTGTGACAATGGTACCCAGGGACAGCCCTCCTGTTCCAGTCGGTGGTAACCAGGGAAACCCACCTGTGACAATGGTAACCAAGGACACCCCTACCCACAGTCACTGGTAACTAAGGACACCTCTCCTGTGACCGTGTCTACCCGGGACACACATCTCTGACAGTCGGTGTTAAACAGGGAAACCCACCTGTGACCATGGTAACCAAGGACACCCCTACCCACAGTCACTGGTAACCAAGGACACCTCTCCTGTGACCGTGTCTACCCGGGACACGCATCTCTGACAGTCGGTGTTAAACAGGGAAACCCACCTCTGACCATGGTAACCAAGGACACCGCTCTGTGACAATGGTACCCAGCGACAGCCCTCCTGTGACAGTCGGTGGTAACCAGGGAAACCCACCTGTGACCATGGTAACCAAGGACACCCCTACGCACAGTCACTGGTAACCAAGGACACCTCTCCTGTGACCGTGGTTACAAGGGACACACATCTCTGAGAGTCGGTGGTAACCACGAAACCCACCTGTGACCATGGTAACCAAGGACACCCCTCCTGTGACAATGGTACCCAGGGACAGCCCACCTGTGACAGTCGGTGGTTACCAGGGCCACACACCTGTGACCATGGTAACCAAGGACACCCCTAGCCACAGTCACTGGTAACCAAGGACACCTCTCCTGTGACCGTGGTTACAAGGGACACGCATCTCTGACAGTCGGTGGTAACCAGGGAAACCCACCTGTGACCATGGTAACCAAGGACACCCCTCCTATGACAATGGTACCCAGGGACAGCCCTTCTTTGACAGTCGGTGGTAACCAGGGAAACCCACCTGTGACCATGGTAACCAAGGACACCCCTACCCACAGTCACTGGTAACCAAGGACACATCTCCTGTGACCGTGGTTACAAGGGACACGCATCTCTGACAGTCTTTGGTAACCAGGGAAACCCACCTGTGACCATGGTAACCAAGGACACCCCTCCTGTGACAATGGTACCCAGGGACAGCCCTCCTGTGACAGTCTGTGGTAACCAGGGAAACACACCTGTGACCATGGTAACCAAGGACACCCCTCCTGTCACAATGGTACCCAGGGACAGCCCTCCTGTGACAGTGAGTGGTAACCATGTACACTCACTTGTGACAGTCGGTGGTAACCAGGGAAACCCACTTGTGACATTCACAGTGCCCAGGGACAGCCCTCCTGTGACAGTCGGTGGTAACAAGGGAAACCCACCTGTGACCATGGTAACCAAGGACACCCCTACCCACAGTCACTGGTAACCAAGGACACCTCTCCTGTGACCGTGGTTACCAGGGACACGCATCACTGTCAGTCGGTGGTAACCAGGGAAACCCACCTGTGACCATGGTAACCAAGGACACCCCTCCTGTGACAATGGTACACAGGGACAGCTCTCCTGTGAGAGTCGGTGGTAACCAGGGAAACCCACCTGTGACCATGGTAACCAAGGACACCCCTACCCACAGTCACTGGTAACCAAGGACATCTCTCCTGTGACCGTGGTTACCAGGACACGCACATATGACAGTCGGTGGTAACCAGGGACACGCATCTCTGACAGTCAGTGGTAACCAGGGAAACCCACCTGCGACCATGTTTACCAAGGACACCCCTCCTGTGACAGTCAGTGGTAACCAGGGAAACCCACCTCTGACCATGGTAACCAAGCATACCCCTACCCACAGTCACTGGTAACCAAGGACACCTCTCTTGTGACCGTGGTTACCAGGGACACGAATCTCTGACAGTTGGTGGTAACCAGGGAAACCCACCTGTGACCATGGTAACCAAGGACACCCCTCCTGTGACAATGGTACCCAGGGAGAGCTCTCCTGTGAGAGTCGGTGGTAACCAGGGAAACCCACCTGTGACCATGGTAACCAAGGACACCCCTACCCACAGTCCCTGGTAACCATGGACACCTCTCCTGTGACCGTGGTTACCAGGACACGCACATATGACAGTCGTGGTAACCAGGGACACGCATCTCTGACAGTCAGTGGTAACCAGGGAAACCCACCTGCGACCATGGTAACCAAGGACACCCCTACCCACAGTCACTGGTAACCAAGGACAACTCTCCTTTGACCGTGGTTACCAGGACACGCACATATGACAGTCGGTGGTAACCAGGGACACGCATCTCTGACAGTCAGTGGTAACCAGGGAAACCCACCTGCGACCATGGTAACCAAGGACACCCCTCCTGTGACAGTCAGTGGTAACCAGGGAATCCCACCTGTGACCATGGTAACCAAGGACACCCCTCCTGTGACAATGGTACCCAGGGACAGCCCTCCTGTGACAGTCGGTGGTAACCAGGGAAACCCACATGTGACCATGGTAACCAAGGACACCCCTACCCACAGTCACTGGTAACCAAGGACACCTCTCCTGTGACCGTGGTTACAAGGGACACGCATCTCTGACAGTCGGTGGTAACCAGGGAAACCCACCTGTGACCATGGTAACCAAGGACACCCCTCCTGTGACAATGGTACCCAGGGACAGCCCTCCTGTGACAGTCGGTGGTAACCAGGGAAACCCACCTGTGACCATGGTAACCAGGGACACCCCTCCTGTGACAATGATACCCAGGGACAGCCCTCCTGTGACAGTCAGTGGTAACCATGTACACTCAACTGTGACAGTCGGTGGTAACCAGGGAAACCCACCTGTGACATTCAAAGTGCCCAGGGACACCTGACTGTGACAGTCGGTGGTAACCAGGAACACCCATTTCTGACAGTCTGTGGTAACCAGGGAAACCCACCTGTGACCATGGTAACCAAGGACACCCCTCCTGTGACAATGGTACCCAGGGACAGCCCTCCTGTGACAGTCGGTGGTAACCAGGGAAACCCACCTGTGACCATGGTAACCAAGGACACCCATACCCACAGTCACTGGTAACGAAGGACACCTCTCCTGTGACCGTGGTTACAAGGGACACGCATCTCTGACAGTCAGTGGTAACCAGGGAAACCCACCTGTGACCATGGTAACCAATGACACCCCTCCTGTGACAATGGTACCCAGGGAGAGCAATCCTGTGAGAGTCGGTGGTAACCAGGGAAACCCACCTGTGACCATGGTAACCAAGGACACCCCTACCCACAGTCCCTGGTAACCATGGACACCTCTCCTGTGACCGTGGTTACCAGGACACGCACATATGACAGTCGTGGTAACCAGGGACACGCATCTCTGACAGTCAGTGGTAACCAGGGAAACCCACCTGCGACCATGGTAACCAAGGACACCCCTCCTGTGACAGTCAGTGGTAACCAGGGAAACCCACCTCTGACCATGGTAACCAAGCACACCGCTACCCACAGTCACTGGTAACCAAGGACACCTCTCTTGTGACCGTGGTTACCAGGGACACGAATCTCTGACAGTTGGTGGTAACCAGGGAAACCCACCTGTGACCATGGTAACCAAGGACACCCCTCCTGTGACAATGGTACCCAGGGAGAGCTCTCCTGTGAGAGTCGGTGGTAACCAGGGAAACCCACCTGTGACCATGGTAACCAAGGACACCCCTACCCACAGTCACTGGTAACCAAGGACAACTCTCCTTTGACCGTGGTTACCAGGACACGCACATATGACAGTCGGTGGTAACCAGGGACACGCATCTCTGACAGTCAGTGGTAACCAGGGAAACACACCTGCGACCATGGTAACCAAGGACACCCCTCCTGTGACAGTCAGTGGTAACCAGGGAAACCCACCTGTGACCATGGTAACCAAGGACACCCCTCCTGTGACAATGGTACCCAGGGACAGCCCTCCTGTGACAGTCGGTGGTAACCAGGGAAACCCACCTGTGACCATGGTAACCAAGGACACCCCTCCTGTGGCAATGGTACCCAGGGACAGCCCTCCTGTGACAGTCGGTGGTAACCAGGGAAACCCACCTGTGACCATGGTAACCAAGGACACCCCTCCTGTGACAATGATACCCAGGGACAGCCCTCCTGTGACAGTCAGTGGTAACCATGTACACTCAACTGTGACAGTCGGTGGTAACCAGGGAAACCCACCTGTGACATTCAAAGTGCCCAGGGACACCTGACTGTGACAGTCGGTGGTAACCAGGGACACCCATTTCTGACAGTCTGTGGTAACCAGGGAAACCCACCTGTGACCATGGTAACCAAGGACACCCCTCCTGTGACAATGGTACCCAGGGACAGCCCTCCTGTGACAGTCGGTGGTAACCAGGGAAACCCACCTGTGACCATGGTAACCAAGCACACACCTACCCACAGTCACTGGTAACCAAGGACACCTCTCCTGTGACCGTGGTTACCAGGGACACGAATCTCTGACAGTTGGTGGTAACCAGGGAAACCCACCTGTGACCATGGTAACCAAGGACACCCCTCCTGTGACAATGGTACCCAGGGAGAGCTCTCCTGTGAGAGTCGGTGTTAACCAGGGAAACCCACCTGTGACCATGGTAACCAAGGACACCCCTACCCACAGTCACTGGTAACCAAGGACAACTCTCCTTTGACCGTGGTTACCAGGACACGCACATATGACAGTCGGTGGTAACCAGGGACACGCATCTCTGACAGTCAGTGGTAACCAGGGAAACCCACCTGCGACCATGGTAACCAAGGACACCCCTCCTGTGACAGTCAGTGGTAACCAGGGAAACCCACCTGTGACCATGGTAACCAAGGACACCCCTCCAGTGACAATGGTACCCAGGGACAGCCCTCCTGTGACAGTCGGTGGTAACCAGGGAAACCCACCTGTGACCATGGTAACCAAGGACACCCCTACCCACAGTCACTGGTAACCAAGGACACCTCTCCTGTGACCGTGGTTACAAGGGACACGCATCTCTGACAGTCGGTGGTAACCAGGGAAACAACCTGTGACCATGGTAACCAAGGACACCCCTCCTGTGACAATGGTAGCCAGGGACAGCCCTCCTGTGACAGTCAGTGGTAACCAGGCAAACCCACCTGTGACCATGGTAACCAAGCACACACCTACCCACAGTCACTGGTAACCAAGGACACCTCTCCTGTGACCGTGGTTACCAGGGACACGAATCTCTGACAGTTGGTGGTAACCAGGGAAACACACCTGTGACCATGGTAACCAAGGACACCGCTCCTGTCACAATGGTACCCAGGGACAGCCCTCCTGTGACAGTCGGTGGTAACCAGGGAAACACACCTGTGACCATGGTAACCAAGGACACCCCTCCTGTCACAATGGTACCCAGGGACAGCCCTCCTGTGACAGTGAGTGGTAACCATGTACACTCACTTGTGACAGTCGGTGGTAACCAGGGAAACCCACTTGTGACATTCACAGTGCCCAGGGACAGCCCTCCTGTGACAGTCGGTGGTAACAAGGGAAACCCACCTGTGACCATGGTAACCAAGGACACCCCTACCCACAGTCACTGGTAACCAAGGACACCTCTCCTGTGACCGTGGTTACCAGGGACACGCATCACTGTCAGTCGGTGGTAACCAGGGAAACCCACCTGTGACCATGGTAACCAAGGACACCCCTCCTGTGACAATGGTACCCAGGGACAGCTCTCCTGTGAGAGTCGGTGGTAACCAGGGAAACCCACCTGTGACCATGGTAACCAAGGACACCCCTACTCACAGTCACTGGTAACCAAGGACATCTCTCCTGTGACCGTGGTTACCAGGACACGTACATATGACAGTCGGTGGTAACCAGGGACACGCATCTCTGACAGTCAGTGGTAACCAGGGAAACCCACCTGCGACCATGTTTACCAAGGACACCCCTCCTGTGACAGTCAGTGGTAACCAGGGAAACCCACCTCTGACCATGGTAACCAAGCACACCCCTACCCACAGTCACTGGTAACCAAGGACACCTCTCTTGTGACCGTGGTTACCAGGGACACGAATCTCTGACAGTTGGTGGTAACCAGGGAAACCCACCTGTGACCATGGTAACCAAGGACACCCCTCCTGTGACAATGGTACCCAGGGAGAGCTCTCCTGTGAGAGTCGGTGGTAACCAGGGAAACCCACCTGTGACCATGGTAACCAAGGACACCCCTACCCACAGTCACTGGTAACCAAGGACAACTCTCCTTTGACCGTGGTTACCAGGACACGCACATATGACAGTCGGTGGTAACCAGGGACACGCATCTCTGACAGTCAGTGGTAACCAGGGAAACCCACCTGTGACCATGGTAACCAAGGACACCCCTCCTGTGACAATGGTACCCAGGGAGAGCTCTCCTGTGAGAGTCGGTGGTAACCAGGGAAACCCACCTGTGACCATGGTAACCAAGGACACCCCTACGCACAGTCACTGGTAACCAAGGACACCTCTCCTGTGACCGTGGTTACAAGGGACACACATCTCTGAGAGTCGGTGGTAACCACGAAACCCACCTGTGACCATGGTAACCAAGGACACCCCTCCTGTGACAATGGTACCCAGGGACAGCCCACCTGTGACAGTCGGTGGTTACCAGGGACACCCACCTGTGACCATGGTAACCAAGGACACCCCTAGCCACAGTCACTGGTAACCAAGGACACCTCTCCTGTGACCGTGGTTACAAGGGACACGCATCTCTGACAGTCGGTGGTAACCAGGGAAACCCACCTGTGACCATGGTAACCAAGGACACCCCTCCTGTGACAATGGTACCCAGGGACAGCCCTCCTGTGACAGTCGGTGGTAACCAGGGAAACACACCTGTGACCATGGTAACCAAGGACACCCCTCCTGTCACAATGGTACCTAGGGACAGCCCTCCTGTGACAGTGAGTGGTAACCATGTACACTCACTTGTGACAGTCGGTGGTAACCAGGGAAACCCACTTGTGACATTCACAGTGCCCAGGGACAGCCCTCCTGTGACAGTCGGTGGTAACAAGGGAAACCCACCTGTGACCATGGTAACCAAGGACACCCCTACCCACAGTCACTGGTAACCAAGGACACCTCTCCTGTGACCGTGGTTACCAGGGACACGCATCACTGTCAGTTGGTGGTAACCAGGGAAACCCACCTGTGACCATGGTAACCAAGGACACCCCTCCTGTGACAATGGTACCCAGGGACAGCCCTCCTGTGACAGTCGGTGGTAACCAGGGAAACACACCTGTGACCATGGTAACCAAGGACACCCCTCCTGTCACAATGGTACCCAGGGACAGCCCTCCTGTGACAGTGAGTGGTAACCATGTACACTCACTTGTGACAGTCGGTGGTAACCAGGGAAACCCACTTGTGACATTCACAGTGCCCAGGGACAGCCCTCCTGTGACAGTCGGTGGTAACAAGGGAAACCCACCTGTGACCATGGTAACCAAGGACACCCCTACCCACAGTCACTGGTAACCAAGGACACCTCTCCTGTGACCGTGGTTACCAGGGACACGCATCACTGTCAGTTGGTGGTAACCAGGGAAACCCACCTGTGACCATGGTAACCAAGGACACCCCTCCTGTGACAATGGTACCCAGGGACAGCTCTCCTGTGAGAGTCGGTGGTAACCAGGGAAACCCACCTGTGACCATGGTAACCAAGGACACCCCTACCCACAGTCACTGGTAACCAGGGCATCTCTCCTGTGACCGTGGTTACCAGGACACGCACATATGACAGTCGGTGGTAACCAGGGACACGCATCTCTGACAGTCAGTGGTAACCAGGGAAACCCACCTGCGACCATGTTTACCAAGGACACCCCTCCTGTGACAGTCAGTGGTAACCAGGGAAACCCACCTCTGACCATGGTAACCAAGCACACCCCTACCCACAGTCACTGGTAACCAAGGACACCTCTCTTGTGACCGTGGTTACCAGGGACATGAATCTCTGACAGTTGGTGGTAACCAGGGAAACCCACCTGTGACCATGGTAACCAAGGACACCCCTCCTGTGACAATGGTACCCAGGGAGAGCTCTCCTGTGAGAGTCGGTGGTAACCAGGGAAACCCACCTGTGACCATGGTAACCAAGGACACCCCTACCCACAGTCACTGGTAACCAAGGACAACTCTCCTTTGACCGTGGTTACCAGGACACGCACATATGACAGTCGGTGGTAACCAGGGACACGCATCTCTGACAGTCAGTGGTAACCAGGGAAACCCACGTGCGACCATGGTAACCAAGGACACCCCTCCTGTGACAGTCAGTGGTAACCAGGGAAACCCACCTGTGACCATGGTAATCAAGGACACCCCTCCTGTGACAATGGTACCCAGGGACAGCCCTCCTGTGACAGTCGGTGGTAACCAGGGAAACCTACCTTTGACCATGGTAACCAAGGACACCCCTCCTGTGACAATGGTACCCAGGGACAGCCCTCCTGTGACAGTCGGTGGTAACCAGGGAAACCCACCTGTGACCATGGTAACCAAGGACACCCCTACCCACAGTCACTGGTAACCAAGGACAACTCTCCTTTGACCGTGGTTACCAGGACACGCACATATGACAGTCGGTGGTAACCAGGGACACGCATCTCTGACAGTCAGTGGTAACCAGGGAAACCCACCTGCGACCATGGTAACCAAGGACACCCCTCCTGTGACAGTCGGTGGTAACCAGGGAAACCCACCTGTGACCATGGTAACCAAGGACACCCCTCCTGTGACAATGGTACCCAGGGACAGCCCTCCTGTGACAGTCGGTGGTAACCAGGGAAACCCACCTGTGACCATGGTAACCAAGGACACCCCTCCTGTGACAATGGTACCCAGGGACAGCCCTCCTGTGACAGTCGGTGGTAACCAGGGAAACCCACCTGTGACCATGGTAACCAAGGACACCCCTCCTGTGACAATGATACCCAGGGACAGCCCTCCTGTGACAGTCAGTGGTAACCATGTACACTCAACTGTGACAGTCGGTGGTAACCAGGGAAACCCACCTGTGACATTCAAAGTGCCCAGGGACACCTGACTGTGACAGTCGGTGGTAACCAGGGACACCCATTTCTGACAGTCTGTGGTAACCAGGGAAACCCACCTGTGACCATGGTAACCAAGGACACACCTCCTGTGACAATGGTACCCAGGGACAGCCCTCCTGTGACAGTCGGTGGTAACCAGGGAAACCCACCTGTGACCATGGTAACCAAGCACACACCTACCCACAGTCACTGGTAACCAAGGACACCTCTCCTGTGACCGTGGTTACCAGGGACACGAATCTCTGACAGTTGGTGGTAACCAGGGAAACCCACCTGTGACCATGGTAACCAAGGACACCCCTCCTGTGACAATGGTACCCAGGGAGAGCTCTCCTTGAGAGTCGGTGTTAACCAGGGAAACCCACCTGTGACCATGGTAACCAAGGACACCCCTACCCACAGTCACTGGTAACCAAGGACAACTCTCCTTTGACCGTGGTTACCAGGACACGCACATATGACAGTCGGTGGTAACCAGGGACACGCATCTCTGACAGTCAGTGGTAACCAGGGAAACCCACCTGCGACCATGGTAACCAAGGACACCCCTCCTGTGACAGTCAGTGGTAACCAGGGAAACCCACCTGTGACCATGGTAACCAAGGACACCCCTCCAGTGACAATGGTACCCAGGGACAGCCCTCCTGTGACAGTCGGTGGTAACCAGGGAAACCCACCTGTGACCATGGTAACCAAGGACCCCCTACCCACAGTCACTGGTAACCAAGGACACCTCTCCTGTGACCGTGGTTACAAGGGACACGCATCTCTGACAGTCGGTGGTAACCAGGGAAACAACCTGTGACCATGGTAACCAAGGACACCCCTCCTGTGACAATGGTACCCAGGGACAGCCCTCCTGTGACAGTCAGTGGTAACCAGGCAAACCCACCTGTGACCATGGTAACCAAGCACACACCTACCCACAGTCACTGGTAACCAAGGACACCTCTCCTGTGACCGTGGTTACCAGGGACACGAATCTCTGACAGTTGGTGGTAACCAGGGAAACACACCTGTGACCATGGTAACCAAGGACACCACTCCTGTCACAATGGTACCCAGGGACAGCCCTCCTGTGACAGTCGGTGGTAACCAGGGAAACACACCTGTGACCATGGTAACCAAGGACACCCCTCCTGTCACAATGGTACCCAGGGACAGCCCTCCTGTGACAGTGAGTGGTAACCATGTACACTCACTTGTGACAGTCGGTGGTAACCAGGGAAACCCACTTGTGACATTCACAGTGCCCAGGGACAGCCCTCCTGTGACAATCGGTGGTAACAAGGGAAACCCACCTGTGACCATGGTAACCAAGGACACCCCTACCCACAGTCACTGGTAACCAAGGACACCTCTCCTGTGACCGTGTTTACCAGGGACACGCATCACTGTCAGTCGGTGGTAACCAGGGAAACCCACCTGTGACCATGGTAACCAAGGACACCCCTCCTGTGACAATGGTACCCAGGGACAGCTCTCCTGTGAGAGTCGGTGGTAACCAGGGAAACCCACCTGTGACCATGGTAACCAAGGACACCCCTACCCACAGTCACTGGTAACCAAGGACATCTCTCCTGTGACCGTGGTTACCAGGACACGTACATATGACAGTCGGTGGTAACCAGGGACACGCATCTCTGACAGTCAGTGGTAACCAGGGAAACCCACCTGCGACCATGTTTACCAAGGACACCCCTCCTGTGACAGTCAGTGGTAACCAGGGAAACCCACCTGTGACATTCACAGTGCCAAGGGTACCTGCCTGTGACAGTCGGTGGTAACCAGTGACACGCATCTCTGACAGTCGGTGGTAACCAGGGAAACCCACCTGTGACCATGGTAACCAAGGACACCCGTCCTGTGACAATGGTACCCAGGGACAACCCTCCTGTTCCAGTCGGTGGTAACCAGGGAAACCCACCTGTGACAATGGTAACCAAGGACACCCCTACCCACAGTCACTGGTAACTAAGGACACCTCTCCTGTGACCGTGTCTACCCGGGACACACATCTCTGACAGTCGGTGTTAAACAGGGAAACCCACCTGTGACCATGGTAACCAAGGACACCCCTACCCACAGTCACTGGTAACCAAGGACACCTCTCCTGTGACCGTGTCTACCCGGGACACGCATCTCTGACAGTCGGTGTTAAACAGGGAAACCCACCTCTGACCATGGTAACCAAGGACACCGCTCTGTTACAATGGTACCCAGCGACAGCCCTCCTGTGACAGTCGGTGGTAACCAGGGAAACCCACCTGTGACCATGGTAACCAAGGACACCCCTACGCACAGTCACTGGTAACCAAGGACACCTCTCCTGTGACCGTGGTTACAAGGGACACACATCTCTGAGAGTCGGTGGTAACCACGAAACCCACCTGTGACCATGGTAACCAAGGACACCCCTCCTGTGACAATGGTACACAGGGACAGCTCTCCTGTGAGAGTCGGTGGTAACCAGGGAAACCCACCTGTGACCATGGTAACCAAGGACACCCCTACCCACAGTCACTGGTAACCAAGGACATCTCTCCTGTGACCGTGGTTACCAGGACACGCACATATGACAGTCGGTGGTAACCAGGGACACGCATCTCTGACAGTCAGTGGTAACCAGGGAAACCCACCTGCGACCATGTTTACCAAGGACACCCCTCCTGTGACAGTCAGTGGTAACCAGGGAAACCCACCTCTGACCATGGTAACCAAGCACACCCCTACCCACAGTCACTGGTAACCAAGGACACCTCTCTTGTGACCGTGGTTACCAGGGACACGAATCTCTGACAGTTGGTGGTAACCAGGGAAACCCACCTGTGACCATGGTAACCAAGGACACCCCTCCTGTGACAATGGTACCCAGGGAGAGCTCTCCTGTGAGAGTCGGTGGTAACCAGGGAAACCCACCTGTGACCATGGTAACCAAGGACACCCCTACGCACAGTCACTGGTAACCAAGGACACCTCTCCTGTGACCGTGGTTACAAGGGACACACATCTCTGAGAGTCGGTGGTAACCACGAAACCCACCTGTGACCATGGTAACCAAGGACACCCCTCCTGTGACAATGGTACCCAGGGACAGCCCTCCTGTGACAGTCGGTGGTAACCAGGGAAACACACCTGTGACCATGGTAACCAAGGACACCCCTCCTGTCACAATGGTACCCAGGGACAGCCCTCCTGTGACAGTGAGTGGTAACCATGTACACTCACTTGTGACAGTCGGTGGTAACCAGGGAAACCCACTTGTGACATTCACAGTGCCCAGGGACAGCCCTCCTGTGACAGTCGGTGGTAACAAGGGAAACCCACCTGTGACCATGGTAACCAAGGACACCCCTACCCACAGTCACTGGTAACCAAGGACACCTCTCCTGTGACCGTGGTTACCAGGGACACGCATCACTGTCAGTCGGTGGTAACCAGGGAAACCCACCTGTGACCATGGTAACCAAGGACACCCCTCCTGTGACAATGGTACACAGGGACAGCTCTCCTGTGAGAGTCGGTGGTAACCAGGGAAACCCACCTGTGACCATGGTAACCAAGGACACCCCTACCCACAGTCACTGGTAACCAAGGACATCTCTCCTGTGACCGTGGTTACCAGGACACGCACATATGACAGTCGGTGGTAACCAGGGACACGCATCTCTGACAGTCAGTGGTAACCAGGGAAACCCACCTGCGACCATGTTTACCAAGGACACCCCTCCTGTGACAGTCAGTGGTAACCAGGGAAACCCACCTCTGACCATGGTAACCAAGCACACCCCTACCCACAGTCACTGGTAACCAAGGACACCTCTCTTGTGACCGTGGTTACCAGGGACACGAATCTCTGACAGTTGGTGGTAACCAGGGAAACCCACCTGTGACCATGGTAACCAAGGACACCCCTCCTGTGACAATGGTACCCAGGGAGAGCTCTCCTGTGAGAGTCGGTGGTAACCAGGGAAACCCACCTGTGACCATGGTAACCAAGGACACCCCTACGCACAGTCACTGGTAACCAAGGACACCTCTCCTGTGACCGTGGTTACAAGGGACACACATCTCTGAGAGTCGGTGGTAACCACGAAACCCACCTGTGACCATGGTAACCAAGGACACCCCTCCTGTGACAATGGTACCCAGGGACAGCCCACCTGTGACAGTCGGTGGTTACCAGGGACACCCACCTGTGACCATGGTAACCAAGGACACCCCTAGCCACAGTCACTGGTAACCAAGGACACCTCTCCTGTGACCGTGGTTACAAGGGACACGCATCTCTGACAGTCGGTGGTAACCAGGGAAACCCACCTGTGACCATGGTAACCAAGGACACCCCTCCTATGACAATGGTACCCAGGGACAGCCCTCCTTTGACAGTCGGTGGTAACCAGGGAAACCCACCTGTGACCATGGTAACCAAGGACACCCCTACCCACAGTCACTGGTAACCAAGGACACCTCTCCTGTGACCGTGGTTACAAGGGACACGCATCTCTGACAGTCTTTGGTAACCAGGGAAACCCACCTGTGACCATGGTAACCAAGGACACCCCTCCTGTGACAATGGTACCCAGGGACAGCCCTCCTGTGACAGTCGGTGGTAACCAGGGAAACACACCTGTGACCATGGTAACCAAGGACACCCCTCCTGTCACAATGGTACCTAGGGACAGCCCTCCTGTGACAGTGAGTGGTAACCATGTACACTCACTTGTGACAGTCGGTGGTAACCAGGGAAACCCACTTGTGACATTCACAGTGCCCAGGGACAGCCCTCCTGTGACAGTCGGTGGTAACAAGGGAAACCCACCTGTGACCATGGTAACCAAGGACACCCCTACCCACAGTCACTGGTAACCAAGGACACCTCTCCTGTGACCGTGGTTACCAGGGACACGCATCACTGTCAGTTGGTGGTAACCAGGGAAACCCACCTGTGACCATGGTAACCAAGGACACCCCTCCTGTGACAATGGTACCCAGGGACAGCTCTCCTGTGAGAGTCGGTGGTAACCAGGGAAACCCACCTGTGACCATGGTAACCAAGGACACCCCTCCTGTGACAATGGTACCCAGGGACAGCCCTCCTGTGACAGTCGGTGGTAACCAGGGAAACCCACCTGTGACCATGGTAACCAAGGACACCCCTCCTGTGACAATGATACCCAGGGACAGCCCTCCTGTGACAGTCAGTGGTAACCATGTACACTCAACTGTGACAGTCGGTGGTAACCAGGGAAACCCACCTGTGACATTCAAAGTGCCCAGGGACACCTGACTGTGACGGTCGGTGGTAACCAGGGACACCCATTTCTGACAGTCTGTGGTAACCAGGGAAACCCACCTGTGACCATGGTAACCAAGGACACCCCTCCTGTGACAATGGTACCCAGGGACAGCCCTCCTGTGACAGTCGGTGGTAACCAGGGAAACCCACCTGTGACCATGGTAACCAAGCACACACCTACCCACAGTCACTGGTAACCAAGGACACCTCTCCTGTGACCGTGGTTACCAGGGACACGAATCTCTGACAGTTGGTGGTAACCAGGGAAACCCACCTGTGACCATGGTAACCAAGGACACCCCTCCTGTGACAATGGTACCCAGGGAGAGCTCTCCTGTGAGAGTCGGTGTTAACCAGGGAAACCCACCTGTGACCATGGTAACCAAGGACACCCCTACCCACAGTCACTGGTAACCAAGGACAACTCTCCTTTGACCGTGGTTACCAGGACACGCACATATGACAGTCGGTGGTAACCAGGGACACGCATCTCTGACAGTCAGTGGTAACCAGGGAAACCCACCTGCGACCATGGTAACCAAGGACACCCCTCCTGTGACAGTCAGTGGTAACCAGGGAAACCCACCTGTGACCATGGTAACCAAGGACACCCCTCCAGTGACAATGGTACCCAGGGACAGCCCTCCTGTGACAGTCGGTGGTAACCAGGGAAACCCACCTGTGACCATGGTAACCAAGGACACCCCTACCCACAGTCACTGGTAACCAAGGACACCTCTCCTGTGACCGTGGTTACAAGGGACACGCATCTCTGACAGTCGGTGGTAACCAGGGAAACAACCTGTGACCATGGTAACCAAGGACACCCCTCCTGTGACAATGGTACCCAGGGACAGCCCTCCTGTGACAGTCAGTGGTAACCAGGCAAACCCACCTGTGACCATGGTAACCAAGCACACACCTACCCACAGTCACTGGTAACCAAGGACACCTCTCCTGTGACCGTGGTTACCAGGGACACGAATCTCTGACAGTTGGTGGTAACCAGGGAAACACACCTGTGACCATGGTAACCAAGGACACCGCTCCTGTCACAATGGTACCCAGGGACAGCCCTCCTGTGACAGTCGGTGGTAACCAGGGAAACACACCTGTGACCATCGTAACCAAGGACACCCCTCCTGTCACAATGGTACCCAGGGACAGCCCTCCTGTGACAGTGAGTGGTAACCATGTACACTCACTTGTGACAGTCGGTGGTAACCAGGGAAACCCACTTGTGACATTCACAGTGCCCAGGGACAGCCCTCCTGTGACAGTCGGTGGTAACAAGGGAAACCCACCTGTGACCATGGTAACCAAGGACACCCCTACCCACAGTCACTGGTAACCAAGGACACCTCTCCTGTGACCGTGGTTACCAGGGACACGCATCACTGTCAGTCGGTGGTAACCAGGGAAACCCACCTGTGACCATGGTAACCAAGGACACCCCTCCTGTGACAATGGTACCCAGGGACAGCTCTCCTGTGAGAGTCGGTGGTAACCAGGGAAACCCACCTGTGACCATGGTAACCAAGGACACCCCTACCCACAGTCACTGGTAACCAAGGACATCTCTCCTGTGACCGTGGTTACCAGGACACGTACATATGACAGTCGGTGGTAACCAGGGACACGCATCTCTGACAGTCAGTGGTAACCAGGGAAACCCACCTGCGACCATGTTTACCAAGGACACCCCTCCTGTGACAGTCAGTGGTAACCAGGGAAACCCACCTCTGACCATGGTAACCAAGCACACCCCTACCCACAGTCACTGGTAACCAAGGACACCTCTCTTGTGACCGTGGTTACCAGGGACACGAATCTCTGACAGTTGGTGGTAACCAGGGAAACCCACCTGTGACCATGGTAACCAAGGACACCCCTCCTGTGACAATGGTACCCAGGGAGAGCTCTCCTGTGAGAGTCGGTGGTAACCAGGGAAACCCACCTGTGACCATGGTAACCAAGGACACCCCTACCCACAGTCACTGGTAACCAAGGACAACTCTCCTTTGACCGTGGTTACCAGGACACACACATATGACAGTCGGTGGTAACCAGGGACACGCATCTCTGACAGTCAGTGGTAACCAGGGAAACCCACCTGTGACCATGGTAACCAAGGACACCCCTCCTGTGACAATGGTACCCAGGGAGAGCTCTCCTGTGAGAGTCGGTGGTAACCAGGGAAACCCACCTGTGACCATGGTAACCAAGGACACCCCTACGCACAGTCACTGGTAACCAAGGACACCTCTCCTGTGACCGTGGTTACAAGGGACACACATCTCTGAGAGTCGGTGGTAACCACGAAACCCACCTGTGACCATGGTAACCAAGGACACCCCTCCTGTGACAATGGTACCCAGGGACAGCCCACCTGTGACAGTCGGTGGTTACCAGGGACACCCACCTGTGACCATGGTAACCAAGGACACCCCTAGCCACAGTCACTGGTAACCAAGGACACCTCTCCTGTGACCGTGGTTACAAGGGACACGCATCTCTGACAGTCTTTGGTAACCAGGGAAACCCACCTGTGACCATGGTAACCAAGGACACCCCTCCTGTGACAATGGTACCCAGGGACAGCCCTCCTGTGACAGTCGGTGGTAACCAGGGAAACACACCTGTGACCATGGTAACCAAGGACACCCCTCCTGTCACAATGGTACCTAGGGACAGCCCTCCTGTGACAGTGAGTGGTAACCATGTACACTCACTTGTGACAGTCGGTGGTAACCAGGGAAACCCACTTGTGACATTCACAGTGCCCAGGGACAGCCCTCCTGTGACAGTCGGTGGTAACAAGGGAAACCCACCTGTGACCATGGTAACCAAGGACACCCCTACCCACAGTCACTGGTAACCAAGGACACCTCTCCTGTGACCGTGGTTACCAGGGACACGCATCACTGTCAGTTGGTGGTAACCAGGGAAACCCACCTGTGACCATGGTAACCAAGGACACCCCTCCTGTGACAATGGTACCCAGGGACAGCTCTCCTGTGAGAGTCGGTGGTAACCAGGGAAACACACCTGTGACCATGGTAACCAAGGACACCCCTACCCACAGTCACTGGTAACCAAGGACATCTCTCCTGTGACCGTGGTTACCAGGACACGCACATATGACAGTCGGTGGTAACCAGGGACACGCATCTCTGACAGTCAGTGGTAACCAGGGAAACCCACCTGCGACCATGTTTACCAAGGACACCCCTCCTGTGACAGTCAGTGGTAACCAGGGAAACCCACCTCTGACCATGGTAACCAAGCACACCCCTACCCACAGTCACTGGTAACCAAGGACACCTCTCTTGTGACCGTGGTTACCAGGGACATGAATCTCTGACAGTTGGTGGTAACCAGGGAAACCCACCTGTGACCATGGTAACCAAGGACACCCCTCCTGTGACAATGGTACCCAGGGAGAGCTCTCCTGTGAGAGTCGGTGGTAACCAGGGAAACCCACCTGTGACCATGGTAACCAAGGACACCCCTCCTGTGACAATGGTACCCAGGGACAGCTCTCCTGTTAGAGTCGGTGGTAACCAGGGAAACACACCTGTGACCATGGTAACCAAGGACACCCCTACCCACAGTCACTGGTAACCAAGGACATCTCTCCTGTGACCGTGGTTACCAGGACACGCACATATGACAGTCGGTGGTAACCAGGGACACGCATCTCTGACAGTCAGTGGTAACCAGGGAAACCCACCTGCGACCATGTTTACCAAGGACACCCCTCCTGTGACAGTCAGTGGTAACCAGGGAAACCCACCTCTGACCATGGTAACCAAGCACACCCCTACCCACAGTCACTGGTAACCAAGGACACCTCTCTTGTGACCGTGGTTACCAGGGACATGAATCTCTGACAGTTGGTGGTAACCAGGGAAACCCACCTGTGACCATGGTAACCAAGGACACCCCTCCTGTGACAATGGTACCCAGGGAGAGCTCTCCTGTGAGAGTCGGTGGTAACCAGGGAAACCCACCTGTGACCATGGTAACCAAGGACACCCCTACCCACAGTCACTGGTAACCAAGGACAACTCTCCTTTGACCGTGGTTACCAGGACACGCACATATGACAGTCGGTGGTAACCAGGGACACGCATCTCTGACAGTCAGTGGTAACCAGGGAAACCCACGTGCGACCATGGTAACCAAGGACACCCCTCCTGTGACAGTCAGTGGTAACCAGGGAAACCCACCTGTGACCATGGTAATCAAGGACACCCCTCCTGTGACAATGGTACCCAGGGACAGCCCTCCTGTGACAGTCGGTGGTAACCAGGGAAACCTACCTTTGACCATGGTAACCAAGGACACCCCTCCTGTGACAATGGTACCCAGGGACAGCCCTCCTGTGACAGTCGGTGGTAACCAGGGAAACCCACCTGTGACCATGGTAACCAAGGACACCCCTACCCACAGTCACTGGTAACCAAGGACAACTCTCCTTTGACCGTGGTTACCAGGACACGCACATATGACAGTCGGTGGTAACCAGGGACACGCATCTCTGACAGTCAGTGGTAACCAGGGAAACCCACCTGCGACCATGGTAACCAAGGACACCCCTCCTGTGACAGTCGGTGGTAACCAGGGAAACCCACCTGTGACCATGGTAACCAAGGACACCCCTCCTGTGACAATGGTACCCAGGGACAGCCCTCCTGTGACAGTCGGTGGTAACCAGGGAAACCCACCTGTGACCATGGTAACCAAGGACACCCCTCCTGTGACAATGGTACCCAGGGACAGCCCTCCTGTGACAGTCGGTGGTAACCAGGGAAACCCACCTGTGACCATGGTAACCAAGGACACCCCTCCTGTGACAATGATACCCAGGGACAGCCCTCCTGTGACAGTCAGTGGTAACCATGTACACTCAACTGTGACAGTCGGTGGTAACCAGGGAAACCCACCTGTGACATTCAAAGTGCCCAGGGACACCTGACTGTGACAGTCGGTGGTAACCAGGGACACCCATTTCTGACAGTCTGTGGTAACCAGGGAAACCCACCTGTGACCATGGTAACCAAGGACACCCCTCCTGTGACAATGGTACCCAGGGACAGCCCTCCTGTGACAGTCGGTGGTAACCAGGGAAACCCACCTGTGACCATGGTAACCAAGCACACACCTACCCACAGTCACTGGTAACCAAGGACACCTCTCCTGTGACCGTGGTTACCAGGGACACGAATCTCTGACAGTTGGTGGTAACCAGGGAAACCCACCTGTGACCATGGTAACCAAGGACACCCCTCCTGTGACAATGGTACCCAGGGAGAGCTCTCCTTGAGAGTCGGTGTTAACCAGGGAAACCCACCTGTGACCATGGTAACCAAGGACACCCCTACCCACAGTCACTGGTAACCAAGGACAACTCTCCTTTGACCGTGGTTACCAGGACACGCACATATGACAGTCGGTGGTAACCAGGGACACGCATCTCTGACAGTCAGTGGTAACCAGGGAAACCCACCTGCGACCATGGTAACCAAGGACACCCCTCCTGTGACAGTCAGTGGTAACCAGGGAAACCCACCTGTGACCATGGTAACCAAGGACACCCCTCCAGTGACAATGGTACCCAGGGACAGCCCTCCTGTGACAGTCGGTGGTAACCAGGGAAACCCACCTGTGACCATGGTAACCAAGGACTCCCTACCCACAGTCACTGGTAACCAAGGACACCTCTCCTGTGACCGTGGTTACAAGGGACACGCATCTCTGACAGTCGGTGGTAACCAGGGAAACAACCTGTGACCATGGTAACCAAGGACACCCCTCCTGTGACAATGGTACCCAGGGACAGCCCTCCTGTGACAGTCAGTGGTAACCAGGCAAACCCACCTGTGACCATGGTAACCAAGCACACACCTACCCACAGTCACTGGTAACCAAGGACACCTCTCCTGTGACCGTGGTTACCAGGGACACGAATCTCTGACAGTTGGTGGTAACCAGGGAAACACACCTGTGACCATGGTAACCAAGGACACCACTCCTGTCACAATGGTACCCAGGGACAGCCCTCCTGTGACAGTCGGTGGTAACCAGGGAAACACACCTGTGACCATGGTAACCAAGGACACCCCTCCTGTCACAATGGTACCCAGGGACAGCCCTCCTGTGACAGTGAGTGGTAACCATGTACACTCACTTGTGACAGTCGGTGGTAACCAGGGAAACCCACTTGTGACATTCACAGTGCCCAGGGACAGCCCTCCTGTGACAATCGGTGGTAACAAGGGAAACCCACCTGTGACCATGGTAACCAAGGACACCCCTACCCACAGTCACTGGTAACCAAGGACACCTCTCCTGTGACCGTGTTTACCAGGGACACGCATCACTGTCAGTCGGTGGTAACCAGGGAAACCCACCTGTGACCATGGTAACCAAGGACACCCCTCCTGTGACAATGGTACCCAGGGACAGCTCTCCTGTGAGAGTCGGTGGTAACCAGGGAAACCCACCTGTGACCATGGTAACCAAGGACACCCCTACCCACAGTCACTGGTAACCAAGGACATCTCTCCTGTGACCGTGGTTACCAGGACACGTACATATGACAGTCGGTGGTAACCAGGGACACGCATCTCTGACAGTCAGTGGTAACCAGGGAAACCCACCTGCGACCATGTTTACCAAGGACACCCCTCCTGTGACAGTCAGTGGTAACCAGGGAAACCCACCTGTGACATTCACAGTGCCAAGGGTACCTGCCTGTGACAGTCGGTGGTAACCAGTGACACGCATCTCTGACAGTCGGTGGTAACCAGGGAAACCCACCTGTGACCATGGTAACCAAGGACACCCGTCCTGTGACAATGGTACCCAGGGACAGCCCTCCTGTTCCAGTCGGTGGTAACCAGGGAAACCCACCTGTGACAATGGTAACCAAGGACACCCCTACCCACAGTCACTGGTAACTAAGGACACCTCTCCTGTGACCGTGTCTACCCGGGACACACATCTCTGACAGTCGGTGTTAAACAGGGAAACCCACCTGTGACCATGGTAACCAAGGACACCCCTACCCACAGTCACTGGTAACCAAGGACACCTCTCCTGTGACCGTGTCTACCCGGGACACGCATCTCTGACAGTCGGTGTTAAACAGGGAAACCCACCTCTGACCATGGTAACCAAGGACACCGCTCTGTGACAATGGTACCCAGCGACAGCCCTCCTGTGACAGTCGGTGGTAACCAGGGAAACCCACCTGTGACCATGGTAACCAAGGACACCCCTACGCACAGTCACTGGTAACCAAGGACACCTCTCCTGTGACCGTGGTTACAAGGGACACACATCTCTGAGAGTCGGTGGTAACCACGAAACCCACCTGTGACCATGGTAACCAAGGACACCCCTCCTGTGACAATGGTACCCAGGGACAGCCCACCTGTGACAGTCGGTGGTTACCAGGGCCACACACCTGTGACCATGGTAACCAAGGACACCCCTAGCCACAGTCACTGGTAACCAAGGACACCTCTCCTGTGACCGTGGTTACAAGGGACACGCATCTCTGACAGTCGGTGGTAACCAGGGAAACCCACCTGTGACCATGGTAACCAAGGACACCCCTCCTATGACAATGGTACCCAGGGACAGCCCTTCTTTGACAGTCGGTGGTAACCAGGGAAACCCACCTGTGACCATGGTAACCAAGGACACCCCTACCCACAGTCACTGGTAACCAAGGACACCTCTCCTGTGACCGTGGTTACAAGGGACACGCATCTCTGACAGTCTTTGGTAACCAGGGAAACCCACCTGTGACCATGGTAACCAAGGACACCCCTCCTGTGACAATGGTACCCAGGGACAGCCCTCCTGTGACAGTCTGTGGTAACCAGGGAAACACACCTGTGACCATGGTAACCAAGGACACCCCTCCTGTCACAATGGTACCCAGGGACAGCCCTCCTGTGACAGTGAGTGGTAACCATGTACACTCACTTGTGACAGTCGGTGGTAACCAGGGAAACCCACTTGTGACATTCACAGTGCCCAGGGACAGCCCTCCTGTGACAGTCGGTGGTAACAAGGGAAACCCACCTGTGACCATGGTAACCAAGGACACCCCTACCCACAGTCACTGGTAACCAAGGACACCTCTCCTGTGACCGTGGTTACCAGGGACACGCATCACTGTCAGTCGGTGGTAACCAGGGAAACCCACCTGTGACCATGGTAACCAAGGACACCCCTCCTGTGACAATGGTACACAGGGACAGCTCTCCTGTGAGAGTCGGTGGTAACCAGGGAAACCCACCTGTGACCATGGTAACCAAGGACACCCCTACCCACAGTCACTGGTAACCAAGGACATCTCTCCTGTGACCGTGGTTACCAGGACACGCACATATGACAGTCGGTGGTAACCAGGGACACGCATCTCTGACAGTCAGTGGTAACCAGGGAAACCCACCTGCGACCATGTTTACCAAGGACACCCCTCCTGTGACAGTCAGTGGTAACCAGGGAAACCCACCTCTGACCATGGTAACCAAGCATACCCCTACCCACAGTCACTGGTAACCAAGGACACCTCTCTTGTGACCGTGGTTACCAGGGACACGAATCTCTGACAGTTGGTGGTAACCAGGGAAACCCACCTGTGACCATGGTAACCAAGGACACCCCTCCTGTGACAATGGTACCCAGGGAGAGCTCTCCTGTGAGAGTCGGTGTTAACCAGGGAAACCCACCTGTGACCATGGTAACCAAGGACACCCCTACCCACAGTCACTGGTAACCAAGGACAACTCTCCTTTGACCGTGGTTACCAGGACACGCACATATGACAGTCGGTGGTAACCAGGGACACGCATCTCTGACAGTCAGTGGTAACCAGGGAAACCCACCTGCGACCATGGTAACCAAGGACACCCCTCCTGTGACAGTCAGTGGTAACCAGGGAAACCCACCTGTGACCATGGTAACCAAGGACACCCCTCCAGTGACAATGGTACCCAGGGACAGCCCTCCTGTGACAGTCGGTGGTAACCAGGGAAACCCACCTGTGACCATGGTAACCAAGGACACCCCTACCCACAGTCACTGGTAACCAAGGACACCTCTCCTGTGACCGTGGTTACAAGGGACACGCATCTCTGACAGTCGGTGGTAACCAGGGAAACAACCTGTGACCATGGTAACCAAGGACACCCCTCCTGTGACAATGGTACCCAGGGACAGCCCTCCTGTGACAGTCAGTGGTAACCAGGCAAACCCACCTGTGACCATGGTAACCAAGCACACACCTACCCACAGTCACTGGTAACCAAGGACACCTCTCCTGTGACCGTGGTTACCAGGGACACGAATCTCTGACAGTTGGTGGTAACCAGGGAAACACACCTGTGACCATGGTAACCAAGGACACCGCTCCTGTCACAATGGTACCCAGGGACAGCCCTCCTGTGACAGTCGGTGGTAACCAGGGAAACACACCTGTGACCATGGTAACCAAGGACACCCCTCCTGTCACAATGGTACCCAGGGACAGCCCTCCTGTGACAGTGAGTGGTAACCATGTACACTCACTTGTGACAGTCGGTGGTAACCAGGGAAACCCACTTGTGACATTCACAGTGCCCAGGGACAGCCCTCCTGTGACAGTCGGTGGTAACAAGGGAAACCCACCTGTGACCATGGTAACCAAGGACACCCCTACCCACAGTCACTGGTAACCAAGGACACCTCTCCTGTGACCGTGGTTACCAGGGACACGCATCACTGTCAGTCGGTGGTAACCAGGGAAACCCACCTGTGACCATGGTAACCAAGGACACCCCTCCTGTGACAATGGTACCCAGGGACAGCTCTCCTGTGAGAGTCGGTGGTAACCAGGGAAACCCACCTGTGACCATGGTAACCAAGGACACCCCTACCCACAGTCACTGGTAACCAAGGACATCTCTCCTGTGACCGTGGTTACCAGGACACGTACATATGACAGTCGGTGGTAACCAGGGACACGCATCTCTGACAGTCAGTGGTAACCAGGGAAACCCACCTGCGACCATGTTTACCAAGGACACCCCTCCTGTGACAGTCAGTGGTAACCAGGGAAACCCACCTCTGACCATGGTAACCAAGCACACCCCTACCCACAGTCACTGGTAACCAAGGACACCTCTCTTGTGACCGTGGTTACCAGGGACACGAATCTCTGACAGTTGGTGGTAACCAGGGAAACCCACCTGTGACCATGGTAACCAAGGACACCCCTCCTGTGACAATGGTACCCAGGGAGAGCTCTCCTGTGAGAGTCGGTGGTAACCAGGGAAACCCACCTGTGACCATGGTAACCAAGGACACCCCTACCCACAGTCACTGGTAACCAAGGACAACTCTCCTTTGACCGTGGTTACCAGGACACACACATATGACAGTCGGTGGTAACCAGGGACACGCATCTCTGACAGTCAGTGGTAACCAGGGAAACCCACCTGTGACCATGGTAACCAAGGACACCCCTCCTGTGACAATGGTACCCAGGGAGAGCTCTCCTGTGAGAGTCGGTGGTAACCAGGGAAACCCACCTGTGACCATGGTAACCAAGGACACCCCTACGCACAGTCACTGGTAACCAAGGACACCTCTCCTGTGACCGTGGTTACAAGGGACACACATCTCTGAGAGTCGGTGGTAACCACGAAACCCACCTGTGACCATGGTAACCAAGGACACCCCTCCTGTGACAATGGTACCCAGGGACAGCCCACCTGTGACAGTCGGTGGTTACCAGGGACACCCACCTGTGACCATGGTAACCAAGGACACCCCTAGCCACAGTCACTGGTAACCAAGGACACCTCTCCTGTGACCGTGGTTACAAGGGACACGCATCTCTGACAGTCGGTGGTAACCAGGGAAACCCACCTGTGACCATGGTAACCAAGGACACCCCTCCTGTGACAATGGTACCCAGGGACAGCCCTCCTGTGACAGTCGGTGGTAACCAGGGAAACACACCTGTGACCATGGTAACCAAGGACACCCCTCCTGTCACAATGGTACCCAGGGACAGCCCTCCTGTGACAGTGAGTGGTAACCATGTACACTCACTTGTGACAGTCGGTGGTAACCAGGGAAACCCACTTGTGACATTCACAGTGCCCAGGGACAGCCCTCCTGTGACAGTCGGTGGTAACAAGGGAAACCCACCTGTGACCATGGTAACCAAGGACACCCCTACCCACAGTCACTGGTAACCAAGGACACCTCTCCTGTGACCGTGGTTACCAGGGACACGCATCACTGTCAGTTGGTGGTAACCAGGGAAACCCACCTGTGACCATGGTAACCAAGGACACCCCTCCTGTGACAATGGTACCCAGGGACAGCTCTCCTGTGAGAGTCGGTGGTAACCAGGGAAACCCACCTGTGACCATGGTAACCAAGGACACCCCTACCCACAGTCACTGGTAACCAAGGACATCTCTCCTGTGACCGTGGTTACCAGGACACGCACATATGACAGTCGGTGGTAACCAGGGACACGCATCTCTGACAGTCAGTGGTAACCAGGGAAACCCACCTGCGACCATGTTTACCAAGGACACCCCTCCTGTGACAGTCAGTGGTAACCAGGGAAACCCACCTCTGACCATGGTAACCAAGCACACCCCTACCCACAGTCACTGGTAACCAAGGACACCTCTCTTGTGACCGTGGTTACCAGGGACATGAATCTCTGACAGTTGGTGGTAACCAGGGAAACCCACCTGTGACCATGGTAACCAAGGACACCCCTCCTGTGACAATGGTACCCAGGGAGAGCTCTCCTGTGAGAGTCGGTGGTAACCAGGGAAACCCACCTGTGACCATGGTAACCAAGGACACCCCTACCCACAGTCACTGGTAACCAAGGACAACTCTCCTTTGACCGTGGTTACCAGGACACGCACATATGACAGTCGGTGGTAACCAGGGACACGCATCTCTGACAGTCAGTGGTAACCAGGGAAACCCACGTGCGACCATGGTAACCAAGGACACCCCTCCTGTGACAGTCAGTGGTAACCAGGGAAACCCACCTGTGACCATGGTAATCAAGGACACCCCTCCTGTGACAATGGTACCCAGGGACAGCCCTCCTGTGACAGTCGGTGGTAACCAGGGAAACCTACCTGTGACCATGGTAACCAAGGACACCCCTCCTGTGACAATGGTACCCAGGGACAGCCCTCCTGTGACAGTCGGTGGTAACCAGGGAAACCCACCTGTGACCATGGTAACCAAGGACACCCCTACCCACAGTCACTGGTAACCAAGGACAACTCTCCTTTGACCGTGGTTACCAGGACACACACATATGACAGTCGGTGGTAACCAGGGACACGCATCTCTGACAGTCAGTGGTAACCAGGGAAACCCACCTGCGACCATGGTAACCAAGGACACCCCTCCTGTGACAGTCGGTGGTAACCAGGGAAACCCACCTGTGACCATGGTAACCAAGGACACCCCTCCTGTGACAATGGTACCCAGGGACAGCCCTCCTGTGACAGTCGGTGGTAACCAGGGAAACCCACCTGTGACCATGGTAACCAAGGACACCCCTCCTGTGACAATGGTACCCAGGGACAGCCCTCCTGTGACAGTCGGTGGTAACCAGGGAAACCCACCTGTGACCATGGTAACCAAGGACACCCCTCCTGTGACAATGATACCCAGGGACAGCCCTCCTGTGACAGTCAGTGGTAACCATGTACACTCAACTGTGACAGTCGGTGGTAACCAGGGAAACCCACCTGTGACATTCAAAGTGCCCAGGGACACCTGACTGTGACAGTCGGTGGTAACCAGGGACACCCATTTCTGACAGTCTGTGGTAACCAGGGAAACCCACCTGTGACCATGGTAACCAAGGACACCCCTCCTGTGACAATGGTACCCAGGGACAGCCCTCCTGTGACAGTCGGTGGTAACCAGGGAAACCCACCTGTGACCATGGTAACCAAGCACACACCTACCCACAGTCACTGGTAACCAAGGACACCTCTCCTGTGACCGTGGTTACCAGGGACACGAATCTCTGACAGTTGGTGGTAACCAGGGAAACCCACCTGTGACCATGGTAACCAAGGACACCCCTCCTGTGACAATGGTACCCAGGGAGAGCTCTCCTTGAGAGTCGGTGTTAACCAGGGAAACCCACCTGTGACCATGGTAACCAAGGACACCCCTACCCACAGTCACTGGTAACCAAGGACAACTCTCCTTTGACCGTGGTTACCAGGACACGCACATATGACAGTCGGTGGTAACCAGGGACACGCATCTCTGACAGTCAGTGGTAACCAGGGAAACCCACCTGCGACCATGGTAACCAAGGACACCCCTCCTGTGACAGTCAGTGGTAACCAGGGAAACCCACCTGTGACCATGGTAACCAAGGACACCCCTCCAGTGACAATGGTACCCAGGGACAGCCCTCCTGTGACAGTCGGTGGTAACCAGGGAAACCCACCTGTGACCATGGTAACCAAGGACCCCCTACCCACAGTCACTGGTAACCAAGGACACCTCTCCTGTGACCGTGGTTACAAGGGACACGCATCTCTGACAGTCGGTGGTAACCAGGGAAACAACCTGTGACCATGGTAACCAAGGACACCCCTCCTGTGACAATGGTACCCAGGGACAGCCCTCCTGTGACAGTCAGTGGTAACCAGGCAAACCCACCTGTGACCATGGTAACCAAGCACACACCTACCCACAGTCACTGGTAACCAAGGACACCTCTCCTGTGACCGTGGTTACCAGGGACACGAATCTCTGACAGTTGGTGGTAACCAGGGAAACACACCTGTGACCATGGTAACCAAGGACACCCCTCCTGTCACAACGGTACCCAGGGACAGCCCTCCTGTGACAGTCGGTGGTAACCAGGGAAACACACCTGTGACCATGGTAACCAAGGACAACCCTCCTGTCACAATGGTACCCAGGGACAGCCCTCCTGTGACAGTGAGTGGTAACCATGTACACTCACTTGTGACAGTCGGTGGTAACCAGGGAAACCCACTTGTGACATTCACAGTGCCCAGGGACAGCCCTCCTGTGACAATCGGTGGTAACAAGGGAAACCCACCTGTGACCATGGTAACCAAGGACACCCCTACCCACAGTCACTGGTAACCAAGGACACCTCTCCTGTGACCGTGTTTACCAGGGACACGCATCACTGTCAGTCGGTGGTAACCAGGGAAACCCACCTGTGACCATGGTAACCAAGGACACCCCTCCTGTGACAATGGTACCCAGGGACAGCTCTCCTGTGAGAGTCGGTGGTAACCAGGGAAACCCACCTGTGACCATGGTAACCAAGGACACCCCTACCCACAGTCACTGGTAACCAAGGACATCTCTCCTGTGACCGTGGTTACCAGGACACGTACATATGACAGTCGGTGGTAACCAGGGACACGCATCTCTGACAGTCAGTGGTAACCAGGGAAACCCACCTGCGACCATGTTTACCAAGGACACCCCTCCTGTGACAGTCAGTGGTAACCAGGGAAACCCACCTGTGACATTCACAGTGCCAAGGGTACCTGCCTGTGACAGTCGGTGGTAACCAGTGACACGCATCTCTGACAGTCGGTGGTAACCAGGGAAACCCACCTGTGACCATGGTAACCAAGGACACCCGTCCTGTGACAATGGTACCCAGGGACAGCCCTCCTGTTCCAGTAGGTGGTAACCAGGGAAACCCACCTGTGACAATGGTAACCAAGGACACCCCTACCCACAGTCACTGGTAACTAAGGACACCTCTCCTGTGACCGTGTCTACCCGGGACACACATCTCTGACAGTCGGTGTTAAACAGGGAAACCCACCTGTGACCATGGTAACCAAGGACACCCCTACCCACAGTCACTGGTAACCAAGGACACCTCTCCTGTGACCGTGTCTACCCGGGACACGCATCTCTGACAGTCGGTGTTAAACAGGGAAACCCACCTCTGACCATGGTAACCAAGGACACCGCTCCTGTGACAATGGTACCCAGCGACAGCCCTCCTGTGACAGTCGGTGGTAACCAGGGAAACCCACCTGTGACCATGGTAACCAAGGACACCCCTACGCACAGTCACTGGTAACCAAGGACACCTCTCCTGTGACCGTGGTTACAAGGGACACACATCTCTGAGAGTCGGTGGTAACCACGAAACCCACCTGTGACCATGGTAACCAAGGACACCCCTCCTGTGACAATGGTACCCAGGGACAGCCCACCTGTGACAGTCGGTGGTTACCAGGGCCACACACCTGTGACCATGGTAACCAAGGACACCCCTAGCCACAGTCACTGGTAACCAAGGACACCTCTCCTGTGACCGTGGTTACAAGGGACACGCATCTCTGACAGTCGGTGGTAACCAGGGAAACCCACCTGTGACCATGGTAACCAAGGACACCCCTCCTATGACAATGGTACCCAGGGACAGCCCTTCTTTGACAGTCGGTGGTAACCAGGGAAACCCACCTGTGACCATGGTAACCAAGGACACCCCTACCCACAGTCACTGGTAACCAAGGACACCTCTCCTGTGACCGTGGTTACAAGGGACACGCATCTCTGACAGTCTTTGGTAACCAGGGAAACCCACCTGTGACCATGGTAACCAAGGACACCCCTCCTGTGACAATGGTACCCAGGGACAGCCCTCCTGTGACAGTCTGTGGTAACCAGGGAAACACACCTGTGACCATGGTAACCAAGGACACCCCTCCTGTCACAATGGTACCCAGGGACAGCCCTCCTGTGACAGTGAGTGGTAACCATGTACACTCACTTGTGACAGTCGGTGGTAACCAGGGAAACCCACTTGTGACATTCACAGTGCCCAGGGACAGCCCTCCTGTGACAGTCGGTGGTAACAAGGGAAACCCACCTGTGACCATGGTAACCAAGGACACCCCTACCCACAGTCACTGGTAACCAAGGACACCTCTCCTGTGACCGTGGTTACCAGGGACACGCATCACTGTCAGTCGGTGGTAACCAGGGAAACCCACCTGTGACCATGGTAACCAAGGACACCCCTCCTGTGACAATGGTACACAGGGACAGCTCTCCTGTGAGAGTCGGTGGTAACCAGGGAAACCCACCTGTGACCATGGTAACCAAGGACACCCCTACCCACAGTCACTGGTAACCAAGGACATCTCTCCTGTGACCGTGGTTACCAGGACACGCACATATGACAGTCGGTGGTAACCAGGGACACGCATCTCTGACAGTCAGTGGTAACCAGGGAAACCCACCTGCGACCATGTTTACCAAGGACACCCCTCCTGTGACAGTCAGTGGTAACCAGGGAAACCCACCTCTGACCATGGTAACCAAGCACACCCCTACCCACAGTCACTGGTAACCAAGGACACCTCTCTTGTGACCGTGGTTACCAGGGACACGAATCTCTGACAGTTGGTGGTAACCAGGGAAACCCACCTGTGACCATGGTAACCAAGGACACCCCTCCTGTGACAATGGTACCCAGGGAGAGCTCTCCTGTGAGAGTCGGTGGTAACCAGGGAAACCCACCTGTGACCATGGTAACCAAGGACACCCCTACGCACAGTCACTGGTAACCAAGGACACCTCTCCTGTGACCGTGGTTACAAGGGACACACATCTCTGAGAGTCGGTGGTAACCACGAAACCCACCTGTGACCATGGTAACCAAGGACACCCCTCCTGTGACAATGGTACCCAGGGACAGCCCTCCTTTGACAGTCGGTGGTAACCAGGGAAACCCACCTGTGACCATGGTAACCAAGGACACCCCTACCCACAGTCACTGGTAACCAAGGACACCTCTCCTGTGACCGTGGTTACAAGGGACACGCATCTCTGACAGTCTTTGGTAACCAGGGAAACCCACCTGTGACCATGGTAACCAAGGACACCCCTCCTGTGACAATGGTACCCAGGGACAGCCCTCCTGTGACAGTCGGTGGTAACCAGGGAAACACACCTGTGACCATGGTAACCAAGGACACCCCTCCTGTCACAATGGTACCCAGGGACAGCCCTCCTGTGACAGTGAGTGGTAACCATGTACACTCACTTGTGACAGTCGGTGGTAACCAGGGAAACCCACTTGTGACATTCACAGTGCCCAGGGACAGCCCTCCTGTGACAGTCGGTGGTAACAAGGGAAACCCACCTGTGACCATGGTAACCAAGGACACCCCTACCCACAGTCACTGGTAACCAAGGACACCTCTCCTGTGACCGTGGTTACCAGGGACACGCATCACTGTCAGTCGGTGGTAACCAGGGAAACCCACCTGTGACCATGGTAACCAAGGACACCCCTCCTGTGACAATGGTACACAGGGACAGCTCTCCTGTGAGAGTCGGTGGTAACCAGGGAAACCCACCTGTGACCATGGTAACCAAGGACACCCCTACCCACAGTCACTGGTAACCAAGGACATCTCTCCTGTGACCGTGGTTACCAGGACACGCACATATGACAGTCGGTGGTAACCAGGGACACGCATCTCTGACAGTCAGTGGTAACCAGGGAAACCCACCTGCGACCATGTTTACCAAGGACACCCCTCCTGTGACAGTCAGTGGTAACCAGGGAAACCCACCTCTGACCATGGTAACCAAGCACACCCCTACCCACAGTCACTGGTAACCAAGGACACCTCTCTTGTGACCGTGGTTACCAGGGACACGAATCTCTGACAGTTGGTGGTAACCAGGGAAACCCACCTGTGACCATGGTAACCAAGGACACCCCTCCTGTGACAATGGTACCCAGGGAGAGCTCTCCTGTGAGAGTCGGTGGTAACCAGGGAAACCCACCTGTGACCATGGTAACCAAGGACACCCCTACGCACAGTCACTGGTAACCAAGGACACCTCTCCTGTGACCGTGGTTACAAGGGACACACATCTCTGAGAGTCGGTGGTAACCACGAAACCCACCTGTGACCATGGTAACCAAGGACACCCCTCCTGTGACAATGGTACCCAGGGACAGCCCACCTGTGACAGTCGGTGGTTACCAGGGACACCCACCTGTGACCATGGTAACCAAGGACACCCCTAGCCACAGTCACTGGTAACCAAGGACACCTCTCCTGTGACCGTGGTTACAAGGGACACGCATCTCTGACAGTCGGTGGTAACCAGGGAAACCCACCTGTGACCATGGTAACCAAGGACACCCCTCCTATGACAATGGTACCCAGGGACAGCCCTCCTTTGACAGTCGGTGGTAACCAGGGAAACCCACCTGTGACCATGGTAACCAAGGACACCCCTACCCACAGTCACTGGTAACCAAGGACACCTCTCCTGTGACCGTGGTTTCAAGGGACACGCATCTCTGACAGTCTTTGGTAACCAGGGAAACCCACCTGTGACCATGGTAACCAAGGACACCCCTCCTGTGACAATGGTACCCAGGGACAGCCCTCCTGTGACAGTCGGTGGTAACCAGGGAAACACACCTGTGACCATGGTAACCAAGGACACCCCTCCTGTCACAATGGTACCCAGGGACAGCCCTCCTGTGACAGTGAGTGGTAACCATGTACACTCACTTGTGACAGTCGGTGGTAACCAGGGAAACCCACTTGTGACATTCACAGTGCCCAGGGACAGCCCTCCTGTGACAGTCGGTGGTAACAAGGGAAACCCACCTGTGACCATGGTAACCAAGGACACCCCTACCCACAGTCACTGGTAACCAAGGACACCTCTCCTGTGACCGTGGTTACCAGGGACACGCATCACTGTCAGTTGGTGGTAACCAGGGAAACCCACCTGTGACCATGGTAACCAAGGACACCCCTCCTGTGACAATGGTACCCAGGGACAGCTCTCCTGTGAGAGTCGGTGGTAACCAGGGAAACCCACCTGTGACCATGGTAACCAAGGACACCCCTACCCACAGTCACTGGTAACCAAGGACATCTCTCCTGTGACCGTGGTTACCAGGACACGCACATATGACAGTCGGTGGTAACCAGGGACACGCATCTCTGACAGTCAGTGGTAACCAGGGAAACCCACCTGCGACCATGTTTACCAAGGACACCCCTCCTGTGACAGTCAGTGGTAACCAGGGAAACCCACCTCTGACCATGGTAACCAAGCACACCCCTACCCACAGTCACTGGTAACCAAGGACACCTCTCTTGTGACCGTGGTTACCAGGGACATGAATCTCTGACAGTTGGTGGTAACCAGGGAAACCCACCTGTGACCATGGTAACCAAGGACACCCCTCCTGTGACAATGGTACCCAGGGAGAGCTCTCCTGTGAGAGTCGGTGGTAACCAGGGAAACCCACCTGTGACCACGGTAACCAAGGACACCCCTACCCACAGTCACTGGTAACCAAGGACAACTCTCCTTTGACCGTGGTTACCAGGACACGCACATATGACAGTCGGTGGTAACCAGGGACACGCATCTCTGACAGTCAGTGGTAACCAGGGAAACCCACCTGCGACCATGGTAACCAAGGACACCCCTCCTGTGACAGTCAGTGGTAACCAGGGAAACCCACCTGTGACCATGGTAATCAAGGACACCCCTCCTGTGACAATGGTACCCAGGGACAGCCCTCCTGTGACAGTCGGTGGTAACCAGGGAAACCTACCTGTGACCATGGTAACCAAGGACACCCCTCCTGTGACAATGATACCCAGGGACAGCCCTCCTGTGACAGTCAGTGGTAACCATGTACACTCAACTGTGACAGCCGGTGGTAACCAGGGAAACCCACCTGTGACATTCAAAGTGCCCAGGGACACCTGACTGTGACAGTCGGTGGTAAACAGGGACACCCATTTCTGACAGTCTGTGGTAACCAGGGAAACCCACCTGTGACCATGGTAACCAAGGACACCCCTCCTGTCACAATGGTACCCAGGGACAGCCCTCCTGTGACAGTCGGTGGTAACCAGGGAAACCCACCTGTGACCATGGTAACCAAGGACACCCCTGCTGTGACAATGGTACCCAGGGACAGCCCTCCTGTGACAGTCGGTTGTAACCAGGGAAACCGACCTGTGACCATGGTAACCAAGGACACCCCTACCCACAGTCACTGGTAACGAAGGACACCTCTCCTGTGACCGTGGTTACAAGGTACACGCATCTCTGACAGTCGGTGGTAACCAGGGAAACCCACCTGTGACCATGGTAACCAAGGACACCCCTCCTGTGACAATGGTACCCAGGGACAGCAATCCTGTGAGAGTCGGTGGTAACCAGGGAAACCCACCTGTGACCATGGTAACCAAGGACACCCCTACCCACAGTCCCTGGTAAACATGGACACCTCTCCTGTGACCGTGGTTACCAGGACACGCACATATGACAGTCGTGGTAACCAGGGACACGCATCTCTGACAGTCAGTGGTAACCAGGGAAACCCACCTGCGACCATGGTAACCAAGGACACCCCTCCTGTGACAGTCAGTGGTAACCAGGGAAACCCACCTCTGACCATGGTAACCAAGCACACCCCTACCCACAGTCACTGGTAACCAAGGACACCTCTCTTGGGACCGTGGTTACCAGGGACACGAATCTCTGACAGTTGGTGGTAACCAGGGAAACCCACCTGTGACCATGGTAACCAAGGACACCCCTCCTGTGACAATGGTACCCAGGGAGAGCTCTCCTGTGAGAGTCGGTGGTAACCAGGGAAACCCACCTGTGACCATGGTAACCAAGGACACCCCTACCCACAGTCACTGGTAACCAAGGACAACTCTCCTTTGACCGTGGTTACCAGGACACGCACATATGACAGTCGGTGGTAACCAGGGACACGCATCTCTGACAGTCAGTGGTAACCAGGGAAACCCACCTGCGACCATGGTAACCAAGGACACCCCTCCTGTGACAGTCAGTGGTAACCAGGGAAACCCACCTGTGACCATGGTAACCAAGGACACCCCTAGCCACAGTCACTGGTAACCAAGGACACCTTTCCTGTGACCGTGGTTACAAGGGACACGCATCTCTGACAGTCGGTGTTAACCAGGGAAACCCACCTGTGACCATGGTAACCAAGGACACCCCTCCTATGACAATGGTACCCAGGGACAGCCCTCCTTTGACAGTCGGTGGTAACCAGGGAAACCCACCTGTGACCATGGTAACCAAGGACACCCCTACCCACAGTCACTGGTAACCAAGGACACCTCTCCTGTGACCGTGGTTACAAGGGACACGCATCTCTGACAGTCTTTGGTAACCAGGGAAACCCACCTGTGACCATGGTAACCAAGGACACCCCTCCTGTGACAATGGTACCCAGGGACAGCCCTCCTGTGACAGTCGGTGGTAACCAGGGAAACACACCTGTGACCATGGTAACCAAGGACACCCCTCCTGTCACAATGGTACCCAGGGACAGCCCTCCTGTGACAGTGAGTGGTAACCATGTACACTCACTTGTGACAGTCGGTGGTAACCAGGGAAACCCACTTGTGACATTCACAGTGCCCAGGGACAGCCCTCCTGTGACAGTCGGTGGTAACAAGGGAAACCCACCTGTGACCATGGTAACCAAGGACACCCCTACCCACAGTCACTGGTAACCAAGGACACCTCTCCTGTGACCGTGGTTACCAGGGACACGCATCACTGTCAGTCGGTGGTAACCAGGGAAACCCACCTGTGACCATGGTAACCAAGGACACCCCTCCTGTGACAATGGTACCCAGGGACAGCTCTCCTGTGAGAGTCGGTGGTAACCAGGGAAACCCACCTGTGACCATGGTAATCAAGGACACCCCTACCCACAGTCACTGGTAACCAAGGACATCTCTCCTGTGACCGTGGTTACCAGGACACGCACATATGACAGTCGGTGGTAACCAGGGACACGCATCTCTGACAGTCAGTGGTAACCAGGGAAACCCACCTGCGACCATGTTTACCAAGGACACCCCTCCTGTGACAGTCAGTGGTAACCAGGGAAACGCACCTCTGACCATGGTAACCAAGCACACCCCTACCCACAGTCACTGGTAACCAAGGACACCTCTCTTGTGACCGTGGTTACCAGGGACACGAATCTCTGACAGTTGGTGGTAACCAGGGAAACCCACCTGTGACCATGGTAACCAAGGACACCCCTCCTGTGACAATGGTACCCAGGGAGAGCTCTCCTGTGAGAGTCGGTGGTAACCAGGGAAACCCACCTGTGACCATGGTAACCAAGGACACCCCTACGCACAGTCACTGGTAACCAAGGACACCTCTCCTGTGACCGTGGTTACAAGGGACACACATCTCTGAGAGTCGGTGGTAACCACGAAACCCACCTGTGACCATGGTAACCAAGGACACCCCTCCTGTGACAATGGTACCCAGGGACAGCCCTCCTTTGACAGTCGGTGGTAACCAGGGAAACCCACCTGTGACCATGGTAACCAAGGACACCCCTACCCACAGTCACTGGTAACCAAGGACACCTCTCCTGTGACCGTGGTTACAAGGGACACGCATCTCTGACAGTCTTTGGTAACCAGGGAAACCCACCTGTGACCATGGTAACCAAGGACACCCCTCCTGTGACAATGGTACCCAGGGACAGCCCTCCTGTGACAGTCGGTGGTAACCAGGGAAACACACCTGTGACCATGGTAACCAAGGACACCCCTCCTGTCACAATGGTACCCAGGGACAGCCCTCCTGTGACAGTGAGTGGTAACCATGTACACTCACTTGTGACAGTCGGTGGTAACCAGGGAAACCCACTTGTGACATTCACAGTGCCCAGGGACAGCCCTCCTGTGACAGTCGGTGGTAACAAGGGAAACCCACCTGTGACCATGGTAACCAAGGACACCCCTACCCACAGTCACTGGTAACAAAGGACACCTCTCCTGTGACCGTGGTTACCAGGGACACGCATCACTGTCAGTCGGTGGTAACCAGGGAAACCCACCTGTGACCATGGTAACCAAGGACACGCCTCCTGTGACAATGGTACACAGGGACAGCTCTCCTGTGAGAGTCGGTGGTAACCAGGGAAACCCACCTGTGACCATGGTAACCAAGGACACCCCTACCCACAGTCACTGGTAACCAAGGACATCTCTCCTGTGACCGTGGTTACCAGGACACGCACATATGACAGTCGGTGGTAACCAGGGACACGCATCTCTGACAGTCAGTGGTAACCAGGGAAACCCACCTGCGACCATGTTTACCAAGGACACCCCTCCTGTGACAGTCAGTGGTAACCAGGGAAACCCACCTCTGACCATGGTAACCAAGCACACCCCTACCCACAGTCACTGGTAACCAAGGACACCTCTCTTGTGACCGTGGTTACCAGGGACACGAATCTCTGACAGTTGGTGGTAACCAGGGAAACCCACCTGTGACCATGGTAACCAAGGACACCCCTCCTGTGACAATGGTACCCAGGGAGAGCTCTCCTGTGAGAGTCGGTGGTAACCAGGGAAACCCACCTGTGACCATGGTAACCAAGGACACCCCTACGCACAGTCACTGGTAACCAAGGACACCTCTCCTGTGACCGTGGTTACAAGGGACACACATCTCTGAGAGTCGGTGGTAACCACGAAACCCACCTGTGACCATGGTAACCAAGGACACCCCTCCTGTGACAATGGTACCCAGGGACAGCCCACCTGTGACAGTCGGTGGTTACCAGGGACACCCACCTGTGACCATGGTAACCAAGGACACCCCTAGCCACAGTCACTGGTAACCAAGGACACCTCTCCTGTGACCGTGGTTACAAGGGACACGCATCTCTGACAGTCGGTGGTAACCAGGGAAACCCACCTGTGACCATGGTAACCAAGGACACCCCTCCTATGACAATGGTACCCAGGGACAGCCCTCCTTTGACAGTCGGTGGTAACCAGGGAAACCCACCTGTGACCATGGTAACCAAGGACACCCCTACCCACAGTCACTGGTAACCAAGGACACCTCTCCTGTGACCGTGGTTACAAGGGACACGCATCTCTGACAGTCTTTGGTAACCAGGGAAACCCACCTGTGACCATGGTAACCAAGGACACCCCTCCTGTGACAATGGTACCCAGGGACAGCCCTCCTGTGACAGTCGGTGGTAACCAGGGAAACACACCTGTGACCATGGTAACCAAGGACACCCCTCCTGTCACAATGGTACCCAGGGACAGCCCTCCTGTGACAGTGAGTGGTAACCATGTACACTCACTTGTGACAGTCGGTGGTAACCAGGGAAACCCACTTGTGACATTCACAGTGCCCAGGGACAGCCCTCCTGTGACAGTCGGTGGTAACAAGGGAAACCCACCTGTGACCATGGTAACCAAGGACACCCCTACCCACAGTCACTGGTAACCAAGGACACCTCTCCTGTGACCGTGGTTACCAGGGACACGCATCACTGTCAGTTGGTGGTAACCAGGGAAACCCACCTGTGACCATGGTAACCAAGGACACCCCTCCTGTGACAATGGTACCCAGGGACAGCTCTCCTGTGAGAGTCGGTGGTAACCAGGGAAACCCACCTGTGACCATGGTAACCAAGGACACCCCTACCCACAGTCACTGGTAACCAAGGACATCTCTCCTGTGACCGTGGTTACCAGGACACGCACATATGACAGTCGGTGGTAACCAGGGACACGCATCTCTGACAGTCAGTGGTAACCAGGGAAACCCACCTGCGACCATGTTTACCAAGGACACCCCTCCTGTGACAGTCAGTGGTAACCAGGGAAACCCACCTCTGACCATGGTAACCAAGCACACCCCTACCCACAGTCACTGGTAACCAAGGACACCTCTCTTGTGACCGTGGTTACCAGGGACATGAATCTCTGACAGTTGGTGGTAACCAGGGAAACCCACCTGTGACCATGGTAACCAAGGACACCCCTCCTGTGACAATGGTACCCAGGGAGAGCTCTCCTGTGAGAGTCGGTGGTAACCAGGGAAACCCACCTGTGACCACGGTAACCAAGGACACCCCTACCCACAGTCACTGGTAACCAAGGACAACTCTCCTTTGACCGTGGTTACCAGGACACGCACATATGACAGTCGGTGGTAACCAGGGACACGCATCTCTGACAGTCAGTGGTAACCAGGGAAACCCACCTGCGACCATGGTAACCAAGGACACCCCTCCTGTGACAGTCAGTGGTAACCAGGGAAACCCACCTGTGACCATGGTAATCAAGGACACCCCTCCTGTGACAATGGTACCCAGGGACAGCCCTCCTGTGACAGTCGGTGGTAACCAGGGAAACCTACCTGTGACCATGGTAACCAAGGACACCCCTCCTGTGACAATGATACCCAGGGACAGCCCTCCTGTGACAGTCAGTGGTAACCATGTACACTCAACTGTGACAGCCGGTGGTAACCAGGGAAACCCACCTGTGACATTCAAAGTGCCCAGGGACACCTGACTGTGACAGTCGGTGGTAAACAGGGACACCCATTTCTGACAGTCTGTGGTAACCAGGGAAACCCACCTGTGACCATGGTAACCAAGGACACCCCTCCTGTCACAATGGTACCCAGGGACAGCCCTCCTGTGACAGTCGGTGGTAACCAGGGAAACCCACCTGTGACCATGGTAACCAAGGACACCCCTGCTGTGACAATGGTACCCAGGGACAGCCCTCCTGTGACAGTCGGTTGTAACCAGGGAAACCGACCTGTGACCATGGTAACCAAGGACACCCCTACCCACAGTCACTGGTAACGAAGGACACCTCTCCTGTGACCGTGGTTACAAGGTACACGCATCTCTGACAGTCGGTGGTAACCAGGGAAACCCACCTGTGACCATGGTAACCAAGGACACCCCTCCTGTGACAATGGTACCCAGGGACAGCAATCCTGTGAGAGTCGGTGGTAACCAGGGAAACCCACCTGTGACCATGGTAACCAAGGACACCCCTACCCACAGTCCCTGGTAAACATGGACACCTCTCCTGTGACCGTGGTTACCAGGACACGCACATATGACAGTCGTGGTAACCAGGGACACGCATCTCTGACAGTCAGTGGTAACCAGGGAAACCCACCTGCGACCATGGTAACCAAGGACACCCCTCCTGTGACAGTCAGTGGTAACCAGGGAAACCCACCTCTGACCATGGTAACCAAGCACACCCCTACCCACAGTCACTGGTAACCAAGGACACCTCTCTTGGGACCGTGGTTACCAGGGACACGAATCTCTGACAGTTGGTGGTAACCAGGGAAACCCACCTGTGACCATGGTAACCAAGGACACCCCTCCTGTGACAATGGTACCCAGGGAGAGCTCTCCTGTGAGAGTCGGTGGTAACCAGGGAAACCCACCTGTGACCATGGTAACCAAGGACACCCCTACCCACAGTCACTGGTAACCAAGGACAACTCTCCTTTGACCGTGGTTACCAGGACACGCACATATGACAGTCGGTGGTAACCAGGGACACGCATCTCTGACAGTCAGTGGTAACCAGGGAAACCCACCTGCGACCATGGTAACCAAGGACACCCCTCCTGTGACAGTCAGTGGTAACCAGGGAAACCCACCTGTGACCATGGTAACCAAGGACACCCCTAGCCACAGTCACTGGTAACCAAGGACACCTTTCCTGTGACCGTGGTTACAAGGGACACGCATCTCTGACAGTCGGTGTTAACCAGGGAAACCCACCTGTGACCATGGTAACCAAGGACACCCCTCCTATGACAATGGTACCCAGGGACAGCCCTCCTTTGACAGTCGGTGGTAACCAGGGAAACCCACCTGTGACCATGGTAACCAAGGACACCCCTACCCACAGTCACTGGTAACCAAGGACACCTCTCCTGTGACCGTGGTTACAAGGGACACGCATCTCTGACAGTCTTTGGTAACCAGGGAAACCCACCTGTGACCATGGTAACCAAGGACACCCCTCCTGTGACAATGGTACCCAGGGACAGCCCTCCTGTGACAGTCGGTGGTAACCAGGGAAACACACCTGTGACCATGGTAACCAAGGACACCCCTCCTGTCACAATGGTACCCAGGGACAGCCCTCCTGTGACAGTGAGTGGTAACCATGTACACTCACTTGTGACAGTCGGTGGTAACCAGGGAAACCCAATTGTGACATTCACAGTGCCCAGGGACAGCCCTCCTGTGACAGTCGGTGGTAACAAGGGAAACCCACCTGTGACCATGGTAACCAAGGACACCCCTACCCACAGTCACTGGTAACCAAGGACACCTCTCCTGTGACCGTGGTTACCAGGGACACGCATCACTGTCAGTCGGTGGTAACCAGGGAAACCCACCTGTGACCATGGTAACCAAGGACACCCCTCCTGTGACAATGGTACCCAGGGACAGCTCTCCTGTGAGAGTCGGTGGTAACCAGGGAAACCCACCTGTGACCATGGTAATCAAGGACACCCCTACCCACAGTCACTGGTAACCAAGGACATCTCTCCTGTGACCGTGGTTACCAGGACACGCACATATGACAGTCGGTGGTAACCAGGGACACGCATCTCTGACAGTCAGTGGTAACCAGGGAAACCCACCTGCGACCATGTTTACCAAGGACACCCCTCCTGTGACAGTCAGTGGTAACCAGGGAAACGCACCTCTGACCATGGTAACCAAGCACACCCCTACCCACAGTCACTGGTAACCAAGGACACCTCTCTTGTGACCGTGGTTACCAGGGACACGAATCTCTGACAGTTGGTGGTAACCAGGGAAACCCACCTGTGACCATGGTAACCAAGGACACCCCTCCTGTGACAATGGTACCCAGGGAGAGCTCTCCTGTGAGAGTCGGTGGTAACCAGGGAAACCCACCTGTGACCATGGTAACCAAGGACACCCCTACGCACAGTCACTGGTAACCAAGGACACCTCTCCTGTGACCGTGGTTACAAGGGACACACATCTCTGAGAGTCGGTGGTAACCACGAAACCCACCTGTGACCATGGTAACCAAGGACACCCCTCCTGTGACAATGGTACCCAGGGACAGCCCTCCTTTGACAGTCGGTGGTAACCAGGGAAACCCACCTGTGACCATGGTAACCAAGGACACCCCTACCCACAGTCACTGGTAACCAAGGACACCTCTCCTGTGACCGTGGTTACAAGGGACACGCATCTCTGACAGTCTTTGGTAACCAGGGAAACCCACCTGTGACCATGGTAACCAAGGACACCCCTCCTGTGACAATGGTACCCAGGGACAGCCCTCCTGTGACAGTCGGTGGTAACCAGGGAAACACACCTGTGACCATGGTAACCAAGGACACCCCTCCTGTCACAATGGTACCCAGGGACAGCCCTCCTGTGACAGTGAGTGGTAACCATGTACACTCACTTGTGACAGTCGGTGGTAACCAGGGAAACCCACTTGTGACATTCACAGTGCCCAGGGACAGCCCTCCTGTGACAGTCGGTGGTAACAAGGGAAACCCACCTGTGACCATGGTAACCAAGGACACCCCTACCCACAGTCACTGGTAACAAAGGACACCTCTCCTGTGACCGTGGTTACCAGGGACACGCATCACTGTCAGTCGGTGGTAACCAGGGAAACCCACCTGTGACCATGGTAACCAAGGACACGCCTCCTGTGACAATGGTACACAGGGACAGCTCTCCTGTGAGAGTCGGTGGTAACCAGGGAAACCCACCTGTGACCATGGTAACCAAGGACACCCCTACCCACAGTCACTGGTAACCAAGGACATCTCTCCTGTGACCGTGGTTACCAGGACACGCACATATGACAGTCGGTGGTAACCAGGGACACGCATCTCTGACAGTCAGTGGTAACCAGGGAAACCCACCTGCGACCATGTTTACCAAGGACACCCCTCCTGTGACAGTCAGTGGTAACCAGGGAAACCCACCTCTGACCATGGTAACCAAGCACACCCCTACCCACAGTCACTGGTAACCAAGGACACCTCTCTTGTGACCGTGGTTACCAGGGACACGAATCTCTGACAGTTGGTGGTAACCAGGGAAACCCACCTGTGACCATGGTAACCAAGGACACCCCTCCTGTGACAATGGTACCCAGGGAGAGCTCTCCTGTGAGAGTCGGTGGTAACCAGGGAAACCCACCTGTGACCATGGTAACCAAGGACACCCCTACGCACAGTCACTGGTAACCAAGGACACCTCTCCTGTGACCGTGGTTACAAGGGACACACATCTCTGAGAGTCGGTGGTAACCACGAAACCCACCTGTGACCATGGTAACCAAGGACACCCCTCCTGTGACAATGGTACCCAGGGACAGCCCACCTGTGACAGTCGGTGGTTACCAGGGACACCCACCTGTGACCATGGTAACCAAGGACACCCCTAGCCACAGTCACTTGTAACCAAGGACACCTCTCCTGTGACCGTGGTTACCAGGGACACGCATCTCTGACAGTCGGTGGTAACCAGGGAAACCCACCTGTGACCATGGTAACCAAGGACACCCCTCCTATGACAATGGTACCCAGGGACAGCCCTCCTTTGACAGTCGGTGGTAACCAGGGAAACCCACCTGTGACCATGGTAACCAAGGACACCCCTACCCACAGTCACTGGTAACCAAGGACACCTCTCCTGTGACCGTGGTTACAAGGGACACGCATCTCTGACAGTCTTTGGTAACCAGGGAAACCCACCTGTGACCATGGTAACCAAGGACACCCCTCCTGTGACAATGGTACCCAGGGACAGCCCTCCTGTGACAGTCGGTGGTAACCAGGGAAACACACCTGTGACCATGGTAACCAAGGACACCCCTCCTGTCACAATGGTACCCAGGGACAGCCCTAGTGTGACAGTGAGTGGTAACCATGTACACTCACTTGTGACAGTCGGTGGTAACCAGGGAAACCCACTTGTGACATTCACAGTGCCCAGGGACAGCCCTCCTGTGACAGTCGGTGGTAACAAGGGAAACCCACCTGTGACCATGGTAACCAAGGACACCCCTACCCACAGTCACTGGTAACCAAGGACACCTCTCCTGTGACCGTGGTTACCAGGGACACGCATCACTGTCAGTTGGTGGTAACCAGGGAAACCCACCTGTGACCATGGTAACCAAGGACACCCCTCCTGTGACAATGGTACCCAGGGACAGCTCTCCTGTGAGAGTCGGTGGTAACCAGGGAAACCCACCTGTGACCATGGTAACCAAGGACACCCCTACCCACAGTCACTGGTAACCAAGGACATCTCTCCTGTGACCGTGGTTACCAGGACACGCACATATGACAGTCGGTGGTAACCAGGGACACGCATCTCTGACAGTCAGTGGTAACCAGGGAAACCCACCTGCGACCATGTTTACCAAGGACACCCCTCCTGTGACAGTCAGTGGTAACCGGGGAAACCCACCTGCGACCATGGTAACCAAGGACACCCCTCCTGTGACAGTCAGTGGTAACCAGGGAAACCCACCTGTGACCATGGTAATCAAGGACACCCCTCCTGTGACAATGGTACCCAGGGACAGCCCTCCTGTGACAGTCGGTGGTAACCAGGGAAACCTACCTGTGACCATGGTAACCAAGGACACCCCTCCTGTGACAATGATACCCAGGGACAGCCCTCCTGTGACAGTCAGTGGTAACCATGTACACTCAACTGTGACAGCCGGTGGTAACCAGGGAAACCCACCTGTGACATTCAAAGTGCCCAGGGACACCTGACTGTGACAGTCGGTGGTAAACAGGGACACCCATTTCTGACAGTCTGTGGTAACCAGGGAAACTCACCTGTGACCATGGTAACCAAGGACACCCCTCCTGTCACAATGGTACCCAGGGACAGCCCTCCTGTGACAGTCGGTGGTAACCAGGGAAACCCACCTGTGACCATGGTAACCAAGGACACCCCTGCTGTGACAATGGTACCCAGGGACAGCCCTCCTGTGACAGTCGGTTGTAACCAGGGAAACCGACCTGTGACCATGGTAACCAAGGACACCCCTACCCACAGTCACTGGTAACGAAGGACACCTCTCCTGTGACCGTGGTTACAAGGTACACGCATCTCTGACAGTCGGTGGTAACCAGGGAAACCCACCTGTGACCATGGTAACCAAGGACACCCCTCCTGTGACAATGGTACCCAGGGACAGCAATCCTGTGAGAGTCGGTGGTAACCAGGGAAACCCACCTGTGACCATGGTAACCAAGGACACCCCTACCCACAGTCCCTGGTAAACATGGACACCTCTCCTGTGACCGTGGTTACCAGGACACGCACATATGACAGTCGTGGTAAGCAGGGACACGCATCTCTGACAGTCAGTGGTAACCAGGGAAACCCACCTGCGACCATGGTAACCAAGGACACCCCTCCTGTGACAGTCAGTGGTAACCAGGGAAACCCACCTCTGACCATGGTAACCAAGCACACCCCTACCCACAGTCACTGGTAACCAAGGACACCTCTCTTGGGACCGTGGTTACCAGGGACACGAATCTCTGACAGTTGGTGGTAACCAGGGAAACCCACCTGTGACCATGGTAACCAAGGACACCCCTCCTGTGACAATGGTACCCAGGGAGAGCTCTCCTGTGAGAGTCGGTGGTAACCAGGGAAACCCACCTGTGACCATGGTAACCAAGGACACCCCTACCCACAGTCACTGGTAACCAAGGACAACTCTCCTTTGACCGTGGTTACCAGGACACGCACATATGACAGTCGGTGGTAACCAGGGACACGCATCTCTGACAGTCAGTGGTAACCAGGGAAACCCACCTGCGACCATGGTAACCAAGGACACCCCTCCTGTGACAGTCAGTGGTAACCAGGGAAACCCACCTGTGACCATGGTAACCAAGGACACCCCTCCTGTGACAATGGTACCCAGGGACAGCCCTCCTGTGACAGTCGGTGGTAACCATGGAAACCCACCTGTGACCATGGTAACCAAGGACACCCCTACCCACAGTCACTGGTAACCAAGGACACCTCTCCTGTGACCGTGGTTACAAGGGACACGCATCTCTGACAGTCGGTGGTAACCAGGGAAACCCACCTGTGACCATGGTAACCAAGGACACCCCTCCTGTGACAATGGTACCCAGGGACAGCCCTCCTGTGACAGTCGGTGGTAACCAGGGAAACCCACCTGTGACCATGGTAACCAAGGACACCCCTCCTGTGACAATGATACCCAGGCACAGCCCTCCTGTGACAGTCAGTGGTAACCATGTACACTCAACTGTGACAGTCGGTGGTAACCAGGGAAACCCACCTGTGACATTCAAAGTGCCCAGGGACACCTGACTGTGACAGTCGGTGGTAAACAGGGACACCCATTTCTGACAGTCTGTGGTAACCAGGGAAACCCACCTGTGACCATGGTAACCAAGGACACCCCTCCTGTGACAATGGTACCCAGGGACAGCCCTCCTGTGACAGTCGGTGGTAACCAGGGAAACCCACCTGTGACCATGGTAACCAAGGACACCCCTGCTGTGACAATGGTACCCAGGGACAGCCCTCCTGTGATAGTCGGTTGTAACCAGGGAAACCGACCTGTGACCATGGTAACCAAGGACACCCCTACCCACAGTCACTGGTAACGAAGGACACCTCTCCTGTGACCGTGGTTACAAGGGACACGCATCTCTGACAGTCGGTGGTAACCAGGGAAACCCACCTGTGACCATGGTAACCAAGGACACCCCTCCTGTGACAATGGTACCCAGGGACAGCAATTCTGTGAGAGTCGGTGGTAACCAGGGAAACCCACCTGTGACCATGGTAACCAAGGACACCCCTACCCACAGTCCCTGGTAACCATGGACACCTCTCCTGTGACCGTGGTTACCAGGACACGCACATATGACAGTCGTGGTAACCAGGGACACGCATCTCTGACAGTCAGTGGTAACCAGGGAAACCCACCTGCGACCATGGTAACCAAGGACACCCCTCCTGTGACAGTCAGTGGTAACCAGGGAAACCCACCTCTGACCATGGTAACCAAGCACACCCCTACCCACAGTCACTGGTAACCAAGGACACCTCTCTTGTGACCGTGGTTACCAGGGACACGAATCTCTGACAGTTGGTGTTAACCAGGGAAACCCACCTGTGACCATGGTAACCAAGGACACCCCTCCTGTGACAACGGTACCCAGGGAGAGCTCTCCTGTGAGAGTCGGTGGTAACCAGGGAAACCCACCTGTGACCATGGTAACCAAGGACACCCCTACCCACAGTCACTGGTAACCAAGGACAACTCTCCTTTGACCGTGGTTACCAGGACACGCACATATGACAGTCGGTGGTAACCAGGGACACGCATCTCTGACAGTCAGTGGTAACCAGGGAAACCCACCTGCGACCATGGTAACCAAGGACACCCCTCCTGTGACAGTCAGTGGTAACCAGGGAATCCCACCTGTGACCATGGTAACCAAGGACACCCCTCCTGTGACAATGGTACCCAGGGACAGCCCTCCTGTGACAGTCGGTGGTAACCAGGGAAACCCACATGTGACCATGGTAACCAAGGACACCCCTACCCACAGTCACTGGTAACCAAGGACACCTCTCCTGTGACCGTGGTTACAAGGGACACGCATCTCTGACAGTCGGTGGTAACCAGGGAAACCCACCTGTGACCATGGTAACCAAGGACACCCCTCCTGTGACAATGGTACCCAGGGACAGCCCTCCTGTGACAGTCGGTGGTAACCAGGGAAACCCACCTGTGACCATGGTAACCAGGGACACCCCTCCTGTGACAATGATACCCAGGGACAGCCCTCCTGTGACAGTCAGTGGTAACCATGTACACTCAACTGTGACAGTCGGTGGTAACCAGGGAAACCCACCTGTGACATTCAAAGTGCCCAGGGACACCTGACTGTGACAGTCGGTGGTAACCAGGAACACCCATTTCTGACAGTCTGTGGTAACCAGGGAAACCCACCTGTGACCATGGTAACCAAGGACACCCCTCCTGTGACAATGGTACCCAGGGACAGCCCTCCTGTGACAGTCGGTGGTAACCAGGGAAACCCACCTGTGACCATGGTAACCAAGGACACCCCTGCTGTGACAATGGTACCCAGGGACAGCCCTCCTGTGACAGTCGGTTGTAACCAGGGAAACCCACCTGTGACCATGGTAACCAAGGACACCCATACCCACAGTCACTGGTAACGAAGGACACCTCTCCTGTGACCGTGGTTACAAGGGACACGCATCTCTGACAGTCAGTGGTAACCAGGGAAACCCACCTGTGACGATGGTAACCAAGGACACCCCTCCTGTGACAATGGTACCCAGGGAGAGCAATCCTGTGAGAGTCGGTGGTAACCAGGGAAACCCACCTGTGACCATGGTAACCAAGGACACCCCTACCCACAGTCCCTGGTAACCATGGACACCTCTCCTGTGACCGTGGTTACCAGGACAGGCACATATGACAGTCGTGGTAACCAGGGACACGCATCTCTGACAGTCAGTGGTAACCAGGGAAACCCACCTGCGACCATGGTAACCAAGGACACCCCTCCTGTGACAGTCAGTGGTAACCAGGGAAACCCACCTCTGATCATGGTAACCAAGCACACCGCTACCCACAGTCACTGGTAACCAAGGACACCTCTCTTGTGACCGTGGTTACCAGGGACACGAATCTCTGACAGTTGGTGGTAACCAGGGAAACCCACCTGTGACCATGGTAACCAAGGACACCCCTCCTGTGACAATGGTACCCAGGGAGAGCTCTCCTGTGAGAGTCGGTGGTAACCAGGGAAACGCACCTGTGACCATGGTAACCAAGGACACCCCTACCCACAGTCACTGGTAACCAAGGACAACTCTCCTTTGACCGTGGTTACCAGGACACGCACATATGACAGTCGGTGGTAACCAGGGACACGCATCTCTGACAGTCAGTGGTAACCAGGGAAACCCACCTGCGACCATGGTAACCAAGGACACCCCTCCTGTGACAGTCAGTGGTAACCAGGGAAACCCACCTGTGACCATGGTAACCAAGGACACCCCTCCTGTGACAATGGTACCCAGGGACAGCCCTCCTGTGACAGTCGGTGGTAACCAGGGAAACCCACCTGTGACCGTGGTAACCAAGGACACCCCTCCTGTGACAATGGTACCCAGGGACAGCCCTCCTGTGACAGTCGGTGGTAACCAGGGAAACCCACCTGTGACCATGGTAACCAAGGACACCCCTCCTGTGACAATGATACCCAGGGACAGCCCTCCTGTGACAGTCAGTGGTAACCATGTACACTCAACTGTGACAGTCGGTGGTAACCAGGGAAACCCACCTGTGACATTCAAAGTGCCCAGGGACACCTGACTGTGACAGTCGGTGGTAACCAGGGACACCCATTTCTGACAGTCTGTGGTAACCAGGGAAACCCACCTGTGACCATGGTAACCAAGGACACCCCTCCTGTGACAATGGTACCCAGGGACAGCCCTCCTGTGACAGTCGGTGGTAACCAGGGAAACCCACCTGTGACCATGGTAACCAAGCACACACCTACCCACAGTCACTGGTAACCAAGGACACCTCTCCTGTGACCGTGGTTACCAGGGACACGAATCTCTGACAGTTGGTGGTAACCAGGGAAACCCACCTGTGACCATGGTAACCAAGGACACCCCTCCTGTGACAATGGTACCCAGGGAGAGCTCTCCTGTGAGAGTCGGTGTTAACCAGGGAAACCCACCTGTGACCATGGTAACCAAGGACACCCCTACCCACAGTCACTGGTAACCAAGGACAACTCTCCTTTGACCGAGGTTACCAGGACACGCACATATGACAGTCGGTGGTAACCAGGGACACGCATCTCTGACAGTCAGTGGTAACCAGGGAAACCCACCTGCGACCATGGTAACCAAGGACACCCCTCCTGTGACAGTCAGTGGTAACCAGGGAAACCCACCTGTGACCATGGTAACCAAGGACACCCCTCCAGTGACAATGGTACCCAGGGACAGCCCTCCTGTGACAGTCGGTGGTAACCAGGGAAACCCACCTGTGACCATGGTAACCAAGGACACCCCTACCCACAGTCACTGGTAACCAAGGACACCTCTCCTGTGACCGTGGTTACAAGGGACACGCATCTCTGACAGTCGGTGGTAACCAGGGAAACAACCTGTGACCATGGTAACCAAGGACACCCCTCCTGTGACAATGGTACCCAGGGACAGCCCTCCTGTGACAGTCAGTGGTAACCAGGCAAACCCACCTGTGACCATGGTAACCAAGCACACACCTACCCACAGTCACTGGTAACCAAGGACACCTCTCCTGTGACCGTGGTTACCAGGGACACGAATCTCTGACAGTTGGTGGTAACCAGGGAAACCCACCTGTGACCATGGTAACCAAGGACACCCCTCCTGTGACAATGGTACCCAGGGAGAGCTCTCCTGTGAGAGTCGGTGGTAACCAGGGAAACCCACCTGTGACCATGGTAACCAAGGAAACCCCTCCTGTAACAATGGTACCCAGGGACAGCAATCCTGTGAGAGTCGGTGGTAACCAGGGAAACCCACCTGTGACCATGGTAACCAAGGACACCCCTACCCACAGTCCCTGGTAACCATGGACACCTCTCCTGTGACCGTGGTTACCAGGACACGCACATATGACAGTCGTGGTAACCAGGGACACGCATCTCTGACAGTCAGTGGTAACCAGGGAAACCCACCTGCGACCATGGTAACCAAGGACACCCCTCCTGTGACAGTCAGTGGTAACCAGGGAAACCCACCTATGACCATGGTAACCAAGCACACCCCTACCCACAGTCACTGGTAACCAAGGACACCTCTCTTGTGACCCTGGTTACCAGGGACACGAATCTCTGACAGTTGGTGGTAACCAGGGAAACCCACCTGTGACCATGGTAACCAAGGACACCCCTCCTGTGACAATGGTACCCAGGGAGAACTCTCCTGTGAGAGTCGGTGGTAACCAGGGAAACCCACCTGTGACCATGGTAACCAAGGACACCCCTACCCACAGTCACTGGTAACCAAGGACACCTCTCCTGTGACCGTGGTTACAAGGGACACGCATCTCTGACAGTCGGTGGTAACCAGGGAAACCCACCTGTGACCATGGTAACCAAGGACACCCCTCCTCTGACAATGGTACCCAGGGACAGCCCTCCTGTGACAGTCAGTGGTAACCATGTACACTCAACTGTGACAGTCGGTGGTAACCAGGGAAACCCACCTGTGACATTCAAAGTGCCCAGGGACACCTGACTGTGACAGTCGGTGGTAACCAGGGACACCCATTTCTGACAGTCTGTGGTAACCAGGGAAACCCACCTGTGACCATGGTAACCAAGGACACCCCTCCTGTGACAATGGTACCCAGGGACAGCCCTCCTGTGACAGTCGGTGGTAACCAGGGAAACCCACCTGTGACCATGGTAACCAAGCACACACCTACCCACAGTCACTGGTAACCAAGGACACCTCTCCTGTGACCGTGGTTACCAGGGACACGAATCTCTGACAGTTGGTGGTAACCAGGGAAACCCACCTGTGACCATGGTAACCAAGGACACCCCTCCTGTGACAATGGTACCCAGGGACAGCAATCCTGTGAGAGTCGGTGGTAACCAGGGAAACCCACCTGTGACCATGGTAACCAAGGACACCCCTACCCACAGTCACTGGTAACCAAGGACAACTCTCCTTTGACCGTGGTTACCAGGACACGCACATATGACAGTCGGTGGTAACCAGGGACACGCATCTCTGACAGTCAGTGGTAACCAGGGAAACCCACCTGCGACCATGGTAACCAAGGACACCCCTCCTGTGACAGTCAGTGGTAACCAGGGAATCCCACCTGTGACCATGGTAACCAAGGACACCCCTCCTGTGACAATGGTACCCAGGGACAGCCCTCCTGTGACAGTCGGTGGTAACCAGGGAAACCCACATGTGACCATGGTAACCAAGGACACCCCTACCCACAGTCACTGGTAACCAAGGACACCTCTCCTGTGACCGTGGTTACAAGGGACACGCATCTCTGACAGTCGGTGTTAACCAGGGAAACCCACCTGTGACCATGGTAACCAAGGACACCCCTCCTGTGACAATGGTACCCAGGGACAGCCCTCCTGTGACAGTCGGTGGTAACCAGGGAAACCCACCTGTGACCATGGTAACCAGGGACACCCCTCCTGTGACAATGATACCCAGGGACAGCCCTCCTGTGACAGTCAGTGGTAACCATGTACACTCAACTGTGACAGTCGGTGGTAACCAGGGAAACCCACCTGTGACATTCAAAGTGCCCAGGGACACCTGACTGTGACAGTCGGTGGTAACCAGGAACACCCATTTCTGACAGTCTGTGGTAACCAGGGAAACCCACCTGTGACCATGGTAACCAAGGACACCCCTCCTGTGACAATGGTACCCAGGGACAGCCCTCCTGTGACAGTCGGTGGTAACCAGGGAAACCCACCTGTGACCATGGTAACCAAGGACACCCCTGCTGTGACAATGGTACCCAGGGACAGCCCTCCTGTGACAGTCGGTTGTAACCAGGGAAACCCACCTGTGACCATGGTAACCAAGGACACCCATACCCACAGTCACTGGTAACGAAGGACACCTCTCCTGTGACCGTGGTTACAAGGGACACGCATCTCTGACAGTCAGTGGTAACCAGGGAAACCCACCTGTGACCATGGTAACCAAGGACACCCCTCCTGTGACAATGGTACCCAGGGAGAGCAATCCTGTGAGAGTCGGTGGTAACCAGGGAAACCCACCTGTGACCATGGTAACCAAGGACACCCCTACCCACAGTCCCTGGTAACCATGGACACCTCTCCTGTGACCGTGGTTACCAGGACAGGCACATATGACAGTCGTGGTAACCAGGGACACGCATCTCTGACAGTCAGTGGTAACCAGGGAAACCCACCTGCGACCATGGTAACCAAGGACACCCCTCCTGTGACAGTCAGTGGTAACCAGGGAAACCCACCTCTGATCATGGTAACCAAGCACACCGCTACCCACAGTCACTGGTAACCAAGGACACCTCTCTTGTGACCGTGGTTACCAGGGACACGAATCTCTGACAGTTGTTGGTAACCAGGGAAACCCACCTGTGACCATGGTAACCAAGGACACCCCTCCTGTGACAATGGTACCCAGGGAGAGCTCTCCTGTGAGAGTCGGTGGTAACCAGGGAAACCCACCTGTGACCATGGTAACCAAGGACACCCCTACCCACAGTCACTGGTAACCAAGGACAACTCTCCTTTGACCGTGGTTACCAGGACACGCACATATGACAGTCGGTGGTAACCAGGGACACGCATCTCTGACAGTCAGTGGTAACCAGGGAAACCCACCTGCGACCATGGTAACCAAGGACACCCCTCCTGTGACAGTCAGTGGTAACCAGGGAAACCCACCTGTGACCATGGTAACCAAGGACACCCCTCCTGTGACAATGGTACCCAGGGACAGCCCTCCTGTGACAGTCGGTGGTAACCAGGGAAACCCACCTGTGACCGTGGTAACCAAGGACACCCCTCCTGTGACAATGGTACCCAATGACAGCCCTCCTGTGACAGTCGGTGGTAACCAGGGAAACCCACCTGTGACCATGGTAACCAAGGACACCCCTCCTGTGACAATGATACCCAGGGACAGCCCTCCTGTGACAGTCAGTGGTAACCATGTACACTCAACTGTGACAGTCGGTGGTAACCAGGGAAACCCACCTGTGACATTCAAAGTGCCCAGGGACACCTGACTGTGACAGTCGGTGGTAACCAGGGACACCCATTTCTGACAGTCTGTGGTAACCAGGGAAACCCACCTGTGACCATGGTAACCAAGGACACCCCTCCTGTGACAATGGTACCCAGGGACAGCCCTCCTGTGACAGTCGGTGGTAACCAGGGAAACCCACCTGTGACCATGGTAACCAAGCACACACCTACCCACAGTCACTGGTAACCAAGGACACCTCTCCTGTGACCGTGGTTACCAGGGACACGAATCTCTGACAGTTGGTGGTAACCAGGGAAACCCACCTGTGACCATGGTAACCAAGGACACCCCTCCTGTGACAATGGTACCCAGGGAGAGCTCTCCTGTGAGAGTCGGTGTTAACCAGGGAAACCCACCTGTGACCATGGTAACCAAGGACACCCCTACCCACAGTCACTGGTAACCAAGGACAACTCTCCTTTGACCGTGGTTACCAGGACACACACATATGACAGTCGGTGGTAACCAGGGACACGCATCTCTGACAGTCAGTGGTAACCAGGGAAACCCACCTGCGACCATGGTAACCAAGGACACCCCTCCTGTGACAGTCAGTGGTAACCAGGGAAACCCACCTGTGACCATGGTAACCAAGGACACCCCTCCAGTGACAATGGTACCCAGGGACAGCCCTCCTGTGACAGTCGGTGGTAACCAGGGAAACCCACCTGTGACCATGGTAACCAAGGACACCCCTACCCACAGTCACTGGTAACCAAGGACACCTCTCCTGTGACCGTGGTTACAAGGGACACGCATCTCTGACAGTCGGTGGTAACCAGGGAAACAACCTGTGACCATGGTAACCAAGGACACCCCTCCTGTGACAATGGTACCCAGGGACAGCCCTCCTGTGACAGTCAGTGGTAACCAGGCAAACCCACCTGTGACCATGGTAACCAAGCACACACCTACCCACAGTCACTGGTAACCAAGGACACCTCTCCTGTGACCGTGGTTACCAGGGACACGAATCTCTGACAGTTGGTGGTAACCAGGGAAACCCACCTGTGACCATGGTAACCAAGGACACCCCTCCTGTGACAATGGTACCCAGGGAGAGCTCTCCTGTGAGAGTCGGTGGTAACCAGGGAAACCCACCTGTGACCATGGTAACCAAGGACACCCCTCCTGTGACAATGGTACCCAGGGACAGCAATCCTGTGAGAGTCGGTGGTAACCAGGGAAACCCACCTGTGACCATGGTAACCAAGGACACCCCTACCCACAGTCCCTGGTAACCATGGACACCTCTCCTGTGACCGTGGTTACCAGGACACGCACATATGACAGTCGTGGTAACCAGGGACACGCATCTCTGACAGTCAGTGGTAACCAGGGAAACCCACCTGCGACCATGGTAACCAAGGACACCCCTCCTGTGACAGTCAGTGGTAACCAGGGAAACCCACCTATGACCATGGTAACCAAGCACACCCCTACCCACAGTCACTGGTAACCAAGGACACCTCTCTTGTGACCGTGGTTACCAGGGACACGAATCTCTGACAGTTGGTGGTAACCAGGGAAACCCACCTGTGACCATGGTAACCAAGGACACCCCTCCTGTGACAATGGTACCCAGGGAGAGCTCTCCTGTGAGAGTCGGTGGTAACCAGGGAAACCCACCTGTGACCATGGTAACCAAGGACACCCCTACCCACAGTCACTGGTAACCAAGGACACCTCTCCTGTGACCGTGGTTACAAGGGACACGCATCTCTGACAGTCGGTGGTAACCAGGGAAACCCACCTGTGACCATGGTAACCAAGGACACCCCTCCTCTGACAATGGTACCCAGGGACAGCCCTCCTGTGACAGTCAGTGGTAACCATGTACACTCAACTGTGACAGTCGGTGGTAACCAGGGAAACCCACCTGTGACATTCAAAGTGCCCAGGGACACCTGATTGTGACAGTCGGTGGTAACCAGGGACACCCATTTCTGACAGTCTGTGGTAACCAGGGAAACCCACCTGTGACCATGGTAACCAAGGACACCCCTCCTGTGACAATGGTACCCAGGGACAGCCCTCCTGTGACAGTCGGTGGTAACCAGGGAAACCCACCTGTGACCATGGTAACCAAGCACACACCTACCCACAGTCACTGGTAACCAAGGACACCTCTCCTGTGACCGTGGTTACCAGGGACACGAATCTCTGACAGTTGGTGGTAACCAGGGAAACCCACCTGTGACCATGGTAACCAAGGACACCCCTCCTGTGACAATGGTACCCAGGGAGAGCTCTCCTGTGAGAGTCGGTGTTAACCAGGGAAACCCACCTGTGACCATGGTAACCAAGGACACCCCTACCCACAGTCCCTGGTAACCAAGGACAACTCTCCTTTGACCGTGGTTACCAGGACACGCACATATGACAGTCGGTGGTAACCAGGGACACGCATCTCTGACAGTCAGTGGTAACCAGGGAAACCCACCTGCGACCATGGTAACCAAGGACACCCCTCCTGTGACAGTCAGTGGTAACCAGGGAAACCCACCTGTGACCATGGTAACCAAGGACACCCCTCCAGTGACAATGGTACCCAGGGACAGCCCTCCTGTGACAGTCGGTGGTAACCAGGGAAACCCACCTGTGACCATGGTAACCAAGGACACCCCTACCCACAGTCACTGGTAACCAAGGACACCTCTCCTGTGACCGTGGTTACAAGGGACACGCATCTCTGACAGTCGGTGGTAACCAGGGAAACAACCTGTGACCATGGTAACCAAGGACACCCCTCCTGTGACAATGGTACCCAGGGACAGCCCTCCTGTGACAGTCAGTGGTAACCAGGCAAACCCACCTGTGACCATGGTAACCAAGCACACACCTACCCACAGTCACTGGTAACCAAGGACACCTCTCCTGTGACCGTGGTTACCAGGGACACGAATCTCTGACAGTTGGTGGTAACCAGGGAAACCCACCTGTGACCATGGTAACCAAGGACACCCCTCCTGTGACAATGGTACCCAGGGAGAGCTCTCCTGTGAGAGTCGGTGGTAACCAGGGAAACCCACCTGTGACCATGGTAACCAAGGACACCCCTCCTGTGACAATGGTACCCAGGGACAGCAATCCTGTGAGAGTCGGTGGTAACCAGGGAAACCCACCTGTGACCATGGTAACCAAGGACACCCCTACCCACAGTCCCTGGTAACCATGGACACCTCTCCTGTGACCGTGGTTACCAGGACACGCACATATGACAGTCGTGGTAACCAGGGACACGCATCTCTGACAGTCAGTGGTAACCAGGGAAACCCACCTGCGACCATGGTAACCAAGGACACCCCTCCTGTGACAGTCAGTGGTAACCAGGGAAACCCACCTATGACCATGGTAACCAAGCACACCCCTACCCACAGTCACTGGTAACCAAGGACACCTCTCTTGTGACCGTGGTTACCAGGGACACGAATCTCTGACAGTTGGTGGTAACCAGGGAAACAAACCTGTGACCATGGTAACCAAGGACACCCCTCCTGTGACAATGGTACCCAGGGAGAGCTCTCCTGTGAGAGTCGGTGGTAACCAGGGAAACCCACCTGTGACCATGGTAACCAAGGACACCCCTACCCACAGTCACTGGTAACCAAGGACACCTCTCCTGTGACCGTGGTTACAAGGGACACGCATCTCTGACAGTCGGTGGTAACCAGGGAAACCCACCTGTGACCATGGTAACCAAGGACACCCTTCCTGTGACAATGGTACCCAGGGACAGCCCTCCTGTGACAGTCGGTGGTAACCAGGGAAACCCACCTGTGACCATGGTAACCAAGGACAACCCTCCTGTGACAATGATACCCAGGGACAGCCCTCCTGTGACAGTCAGTGGTAACCATGTACACTCAACTGTGACAGTCGGTGGTAACCAGGGAAACCCACCTGTGACATTCAAAGTGCCCAGGGACACCTGACTGTGACAGTCGGTGGTAAACAGGGACACCCATTTCTGACAGTCTGTGGTAACCAGGGAAACCCACCTGTGACCATGGTAACCAAGGACACCCCTCCTGTGACAATGGTACCCAGGGACAGCCCTCCTGTGACAGTCGGTGGTAACCAGGGAAACCCACCTGTGACCATGGTAACCAAGGACACCCCTGCTGTGACAATGGTACCCAGGGACAGCCCTCCTGTGACAGTCGGTTGTAACCAGGGAAACCGACCTGTGACCATGGTAACCAAGGACACCCCTCCCCACAGTCACTGGTAACGAAGGACACCTCTCCTGTGACCGTGGTTACAAGGGACACGCATCTCTGACAGTCGGTGGTAACCAGGGAAACCCACCTGTGACCATGGTAACCAAGGACACCCCTCCTGTGACAATGGTACCCAGGGACAGCAATCCTGTGAGAGTCGGTGGTAACCAGGGAAACCCACCTGTGACCATGGTAACCAAGGACACCCCTACCCACAGTCACTGGTAACCAAGGACAACTCTCCTTTGACCGTGGTTACCAGGACACGCACATATGACAGTCGGTGGTAACCAGGGACACGCATCTCTGACAGTCAGTGGTAACCAGGGAAACCCACCTGCGACCATGGTAACCAAGGACACCCCTCCTGTGACAGTCAGTGGTAACCAGGGAATCCCACCTGTGACCATGGTAACCAAGGACACCCCTCCTGTGACAATGGTACCCAGGGACAGCCCTCCTGTGACAGTCGGTGGTAACCAGGGAAACCCACATGTGACCATGGTAACCAAGGACACCCCTACCCACAGTCACTGGTAACCAAGGACACCTCTCCTGTGACCGTGGTTACAAGGGACACGCATCTCTGACAGTCGGTGGTAACCAGGGAAACCCACCTGTGACCATGGTAACCAAGGACACCCCTCCTGTGACAATGGTACCCAGGGACAGCCCTCCTGGGACAGTCGGTGGTAACCAGGGAAACCCACCTGTGACCATGGTAACCAGGGACACCCCTCCTGTGACAATGATACCCAGGGACAGCCCTCCTGTGACAGTCAGTGGTAACCATGTACACTCAACTGTGACAGTCGGTGGTAACCAGGGAAACCCACCTGTGACATTCAAAGTGCCCAGGGACACCTGACTGTGACAGTCGGTGGTAACCAGGAACACCCATTTCTGACAGTCTGTGGTAACCAGGGAAACCCACCTGTGACCATGGTAACCAAGGACACCCCTCCTGTGACAATGGTACCCAGGGACAGCCCTCCTGTGACAGTCGGTGGTAACCAGGGAAACCCACCTGTGACCATGGTAACCAAGGACAGCCCTGCTGTGACAATGGTACCCAGGGACAGCCCTCCTGTGACAGTCGGTTGTAACCAGGGAAACCCACCTGTGACCATGGTAACCAAGGACACCCATACCCACAGTCACTGGTAACGAAGGACACCTCTCCTGTGACCGTGGTTACAAGGGACACGCATCTCTGACAGTCAGTGGTAACCAGGGAAACCCACCTGTGACCATGGTAACCAAGGACACCCCTCCTGTGACAATGGTACCCAGGGAGAGCAATCCTGTGAGAGTCGGTGGTAACCAGGGAAACCCACCTGTGACCATGGTAACCAAGGACACCCCTACCCACAGTCCCTGGTAAACATGGACACCTCTCCTGTGTCCGTGGTTACCAGGACACGCACATATGACAGTCGTGGTAACCAGGGACACGCATCTCTGACAGTCAGTGGTAACCAGGGAAACCCACCTGCGACCATGGTAACCAAGGACACCCCTCCTGTGACAGTCAGTGGTAACCAGGGAAACCCACCTCTGATCATGGTAACCAAGCACACCGCTACCCACAGTCACTGGTAACCAAGGACACCTCTCTTGTGACCGTGGTTACCAGGGACACGAATCTCTGACAGTTGGTGGTAACCAGGGAAACCCACCTGTGACCATGGTAACCAAGGACACCCCTCCTGTGACAATGGTACCCAGGGAGAGCTCTCCTGTGAGAGTCGGTGGTAACCAGGGAAACCCACCTGTGACCATGGTAACCAAGGACACCCCTACCCACAGTCACTGGTAACCAAGGACAACTCTCCTTTGACCGTGGTTACCAGGACACGCACATATGACAGTCGGTGGTAACCAGGGACACGCATCTCTGACAGTCAGTGGTAACCAGGGAAACCCACCTGCGACCATGGTAACCAAGGACACCCCTCCTGTGACAGTCAGTGGTAACCAGGGAAACCCACCTGTGACCATGGTAACCAAGGACACCCCTCCTGTGACAATGGTACCCAGGGACAGCCCTCCTGTGACAGTCGGTGGTAACCAGGGAAACCCACCTGTGACCGTGGTAACCAAGGACACCCCTCCTGTGACAATGGTACCCAATGACAGCCCTCCTGTGACAGTCGGTGGTAACCAGGGAAACCCACCTGTGACCATGGTAACCAAGGACACCCCTCCTGTGACAATGATACCCAGGGACAGCCCTCCTGTGACAGTCAGTGGTAACCATGTACACTCAACTGTGACAGTCGGTGGTAACCAGGGAAACCCACCTGTGACATTCAAAGTGCCCAGGGACACCTGACTGTGACAGTCGGTGGTAACCAGGGACACCCATTTCTGACAGTCTGTGGTAACCAGGGAAACCCACCTGTGACCATGGTAACCAAGGACACCCCTCCTGTGACAATGGTACCCAGGGACAGCCCTCCTGTGACAGTCGGTGGTAACCAGGGAAACCCACCTGTGACCATGGTAACCAAGCACACACCTACCCACAGTCACTGGTAACCAAGGACACCTCTCCTGTGACCGTGGTTACCAGGGACACGAATCTCTGACAGTTGGTGGTAACCAGGGAAACCCACCTGTGACCATGGTAACCAAGGACACCCCTCCTGTGACAATGGTACCCAGGGAGAGCTCTCCTGTGAGAGTCGGTGTTAACCAGGGAAACCCACCTGTGACCATGGTAACCAAGGACACCCCTACCCACAGTCACTGGTAACCAAGGACAACTCTCCTTTGACCGTGGTTACCAGGACACGCACATATGACAGTCGGTGGTAACCAGGGACACGCATCTCTGACAGTCAGTGGTAACCAGGGAAACCCACCTGCGACCATGGTAACCAAGGACACCCCTCCTGTGACAGTCAGTGGTAACCAGGGAAACCCACCTGTGACCATGGTAACCAAGGACACCCCTCCAGTGACAATGGTACCCAGGGACAGCCCTCCTGTGACAGTCGGTGGTAACCAGGGAAACCCACCTGTGACCATGGTAACCAAGGACACCCCTACCCACAGTCACTGGTAACCAAGGACACCTCTCCTGTGACCGTGGTTACAAGGGACACGCATCTCTGACAGTCGGTGGTAACCAGGGAAACAACCTGTGACCATGGTAACCAAGGACACCCCTCCTGTGACAATGGTACCCAGGGACAGCCCTCCTGTGACAGTCAGTGGTAACCAGGCAAACCCACCTGTGACCATGGTAACCAAGCACACACCTACCCACAGTCACTGGTAACCAAGGACACCTCTCCTGTGACCGTGGTTACCAGGAACACGAATCTCTGACAGTTGGTGGTAACCAGGGAAACCCACCTGTGACCATGGTAACCAAGGACACCCCTCCTGTGACAATGGTACCCAGGGAGAGCTCTCCTGTGAGAGTCGGTGGTAACCAGGGAAACCCACTTGTGACCATGGTAACCAAGGACACCCCTCCTGTGACAATGGTACCCAGGGACAGCAATCCTGTGAGAGTCGGTGGTAACCAGGGAAACCCACCTGTGACCATGGTAACCAAGGACACCCCTACCCACAGTCCCTGGTAACCATGGACACCTCTCCTGTGACCGTGGTTACCAGGACACGCACATATGACAGTCGTGGTAACCAGGGACACGCATCTCTGACAGTCAGTGGTAACCAGGGAAACCCACCTGCGACCATGGTAACCAAGGACACCCCTCCTGTGACAGTCAGTGGTAACCAGGGAAACCCACCTATGACCATGGTAACCAAGCACACCCCTACCCACAGTCACTGGTAACCAAGGACACCTCTCTTGTGACCGTGGTTACCAGGGACACGAATCTCTGACAGTTGGTGGTAACCAGGGAAACCCACCTGTGACCATGGTAACCAAGGACACCCCTCCTGTGACAATGGTACCCAGGGAGAGCTCTCCTGTGAGAGTCGGTGGTAACCAGGGAAACCCACCTGTGACCATGGTAACCAAGGACACCCCTACCCACAGTCACTGGTAACCAAGGACACCTCTCCTGTGACCGTGGTTACAAGGGACACGCATCTCTGACAGTCGGTGGTAACCAGGGAAACCCACCTGTGACCATGGTAACCAAGGACACCCTTCCTGTGACAATGGTACCCAGGGACAGCCCTCCTGTGACAGTCGGTGGTAACCAGGGAAACCCACCTGTGACCATGGTAACCAAGGACACCCCTCCTGTGACAATGATACCCAGGGACAGCCCTCCTGTGACAGTCAGTGGTAACCATGTACACTCAACTGTGACAGTCGGTGGTAACCAGGGAAACCCACCTGTGACATTCAAAGTGCCCAGGGACACCTGACTGTGACAGTCGGTGGTAAACAGGGACACCCATTTCTGACAGTCTGTGGTAACCAGGGAAACCCACCTGTGACCATGGTAACCAAGGACACCCCTCCTGTGACAATGGTACCCAGGGACAGCCCTCCTGTGACAGTCGGTGGTAACCAGGGAAACCCACCTGTGACCATGGTAACCAAGGACACCCCTGCTGTGACAATGGTACCCAGGGACAGCCCTCCTGTGACAGTCGGTTGTAACCAGGGAAACCGACCTGTGACCATGGTAACCAAGGACACCCCTCCCCACAGTCACTGGTAACGAAGGACACCTCTCCTGTGACCGTGGTTACAAGGGACACGCATCTCTGACAGTCGGTGGTAACCAGGGAAACCCACCTGTGACCATGGTAACCAAGGACACCCCTCCTGTGACAATGGTACCCAGGGACAGCAATCCTGTGAGAGTCGGTGGTAACCAGGGAAACCCACCTGTGACCATGGTAACCAAGGACACCCCTACCCACAGTCCCTGGTAACCATGGACACCTCTCCTGTGACCGTGGTTACCAGGACACGCACATATGACAGTCGTGGTAACCAGGGACACGCATCTCTGACAGTCAGTGGTAACCAGGGAAACCCACCTGCGACCATGGTAACCAAGGACACCCCTCCTGTGACAGTCAGTGGTAACCAGGGAAACCCACCTCTGACCATGGTAACCAAGCACACCCCTACCCACAGTCACTGGTAACCAAGGACACCTCTCTTGTGACCGTGGTTACCAGGGACACGAATCTCTGACAGTCGGTGGTAACCAGGGAAACCCACCTGTGACCATGGTAACCAAGGACACCCCTCCTGTGACAACGGTACCCAGGGAGAGCTCTCCTGTGAGAGTCGGTGGTAACCAGGGAAACCCACCTGTGACCATGGTAACCAAGGACACCCCTACCCACAGTCACTGGTAACCAAGGACAACTCTCCTTTGACCGTGGTTACCAGGACACGCACATATGACAGTCGGTGGTAACCAGGGACACGCATCTCTGACAGTCAGTGGTAACCAGGGAAACCCACCTGCGACCATGGTAACCAAGGACACCCCTCCTGTGACAGTCAGTGGTAACCAGGGAATCCCACCTGTGACCATGGTAACCAAGGACACCCCTACCCACAGTCACTGGTAACGAAGGACACCTCTCCTGTGACCGTAGTTACAAGGGACACGCATCTCTGACAGTCGGCGGTAACCAGGGAAACCCACCTGTGACCATGGTAACCAAGGACACCCCTCCTGTGACAATGGTACCCAGGGACAGCCCTCCTGTGACAGTCGGTGGTAACCAGGGAAACCCACCTGTGACCATGGTAACCAAGGACACCCCTACCCACAGTCACTGGTAACCAAGGACACCTCTCCTGTGACCGTGGTTACAAGGGACACGCATCTCTGACAGTCGGTGGTAACCAGGGAAACCCACCTGTGACCATGGTAACCAAGGACACCCCTCCTGTGACAATGATACCCAGGGACAGCCCTCCTGTGACAGTCAGTGGTAACCATGTACACTCAACTGTGACAGTCGGTGGTAACCAGGGAAACCCACCTGTGACATTCAAAGTGCCCAGGGACACCTGACTGTGACAGTCGGTGGTAACCAGGGACACCCATTTCTGACAGTCTGTGGTAACCAGGGAAACCCACCTGTGACCATGGTAACCAAGGACACCCCTCCTGTGACAATGGTACCCAGGGACAGCCCTCCTGTGACAGTCGGTGGTAACCAGGGAAACCCACCTGTGACCATGGTAACCAAGCACACACCTACCCACAGTCACTGGTAACCAAGGACACCTCTCCTGTGACCGTGGTTACCAGGGACACGAATCTCTGACAGTTGGTGGTAACCAGGGAAACCCACCTGTGACCATGGTAACCAAGGACACCCCTCCTGTGACAATGGTACCCAGGGAGAGCTCTCCTGTGAGAGTCGGTGTTAACCAGGGAAACCCACCTGTGACCATGGTAACCAAGGACACCCCTACCCACAGTCACTGGTAACCAAGGACAACTCTCCTTTGACCGTGGTTACCAGGACACGCACATATGACAGTCGGTGGTAACCAGGGACACGCATCTCTGACAGTCAGTGGTAACCAGGGAAACCCACCTGCGACCATGGTAACCAAGGACACCCCTCCTGTGACAGTCAGTGGTAACCAGGGAAACCCACCTGTGACCATGGTAACCAAGGACACCCCTCCAGTGACAATGGTACCCAGGGACAGCCCTCCTGTGACAGTCGGTGGTAACCAGGGAAACCCACCTGTGACCATGGTAACCAAGGACACCCCTACCCACAGTCACTGGTAACCAAGGACACCTCTCCTGTGACCGTGGTTACAAGGGACACGCATCTCTGACAGTCGGTGGTAACCAGGGAAACAACCTGTGACCATGGTAACCAAGGACACCCCTCCTGTGACAATGGTACCCAGGGACAGCCCTCCTGTGACAGTCAGTGGTAACCAGGCAAACCCACCTGTGACCATGGTAACCAAGCACACACCTACCCACAGTCACTGGTAACCAAGGACACCTCTCCTGTGACCGTGGTTACCAGGAACACGAATCTCTGACAGTTGGTGGTAACCAGGGAAACCCACCTGTGACCATGGTAACCAAGGACACCCCTCCTGTGACAATGGTACCCAGGGAGAGCTCTCCTGTGAGAGTCGGTGGTAACCAGGGAAACCCACCTGTGACCATGGTAACCAAGGACACCCCTCCTGTGACAATGGTACCCAGGGACAGCAATCCTGTGAGAGTCGGTGGTAACCAGGGAAACCCACCTGTGACCATGGTAACCAAGGACACCCCTACCCACAGTCCCTGGTAACCATGGACACCTCTCCTGTGACCGTGGTTACCAGGACACGCACATATGACAGTCGTGGTAACCAGGGACACGCATCTCTGACAGTCAGTGGTAACCAGGGAAACCCACCTGCGACCATGGTAACCAAGGACACCCCTCCTGTGACAGTCAGTGGTAACCAGGGAAACCCACCTATGACCATGGTAACCAAGCACACCCCTACCCACAGTCACTGGTAACCAAGGACACCTCTCTTGTGACCGTGGTTACCAGGGACACGAATCTCTGACAGTTGGTGGTAACCAGGGAAACCCACCTGTGACCATGGTAACCAAGGACACCCCTCCTGTGACAATGGTACCCAGGGAGAGCTCTCCTGTGAGAGTCGGTGGTAACCAGGGAAACCCACCTGTGACCATGGTAACCAAGGACACCCCTACCCACAGTCACTGGTAACCAAGGACACCTCTCCTGTGACCGTGGTTACAAGGGACACGCATCTCTGACAGTCGGTGGTAACCAGGGAAACCCACCTGTGACCATGGTAACCAAGGACACCCTTCCTGTGACAATGGTACCCAGGGACAGCCCTCCTGTGACAGTCGGTGGTAACCAGGGAAACCCACCTGTGACCATGGTAACCAAGGACACCCCTCCTGTGACAATGATACCCAGGGACAGCCCTCCTGTGACAGTCAGTGGTAACCATGTACACTCAACTGTGACAGTCGGTGGTAACCAGGGAAACCCACCTGTGACATTCAAAGTGCCCAGGGACACCTGACTGTGACAGTCGGTGGTAAACAGGGACACCCATTTCTGACAGTCTGTGGTAACCAGGGAAACCCACCTGTGACCATGGTAACCAAGGACACCCCTCCTGTGACAATGGTACCCAGGGACAGCCCTCCTGTGACAGTCGGTGGTAACCAGGGAAACCCACCTGTGACCATGGTAACCAAGGACACCCCTGCTGTGACAATGGTACCCAGGGACAGCCCTCCTGTGACAGTCGGTTGTAACCAGGGAAACCGACCTGTGACCATGGTAACCAAGGACACCCCTCCCCACAGTCACTGGTAACGAAGGACACCTCTCCTGTGACCGTGGTTACAAGGGACACGCATCTCTGACAGTCGGTGGTAACCAGGGAAACCCACCTGTGACCATGGTAACCAAGGACACCCCTCCTGTGACAATGGTACCCAGGGACAGCAATCCTGTGAGAGTCGGTGGTAACCAGGGAAACCCACCTGTGACCATGGTAACCAAGGACACCCCTACCCACAGTCCCTGGTAACCATGGACACCTCTCCTGTGACCGTGGTTACCAGGACACGCACATATGACAGTCGTGGTAACCAGGGACACGCATCTCTGACAGTCAGTGGTAACCAGGGAAACCCACCTGCGACCATGGTAACCAAGGACACCCCTCCTGTGACAGTCAGTGGTAACCAGGGAAACCCACCTCTGACCATGGTAACCAAGCACACCCCTACCCACAGTCACTGGTAACCAAGGACACCTCTCTTGTGACCGTGGTTACCAGGGACACGAATCTCTGACAGTCGGTGGTAACCAGGGAAACCCACCTGTGACCATGGTAACCAAGGACACCCCTCCTGTGACAACGGTACCCAGGGAGAGCTCTCCTGTGAGAGTCGGTGGTAACCAGGGAAACCCACCTGTGACCATGGTAACCAAGGACACCCCTACCCACAGTCACTGGTAACCAAGGACAACTCTCCTTTGACCGTGGTTACCAGGACACGCACATATGACAGTCGGTGGTAACCAGGGACACGCATCTCTGACAGTCAGTGGTAACCAGGGAAACCCACCTGCGACCATGGTAACCAAGGACACCCCTCCTGTGACAGTCAGTGGTAACCAGGGAATCCCACCTGTGACCATGGTAACCAAGGACACCCCTACCCACAGTCACTGGTAACGAAGGACACCTCTCCTGTGACCGTAGTTACAAGGGACACGCATCTCTGACAGTCGGCGGTAACCAGGGAAACCCACCTGTGACCATGGTAACCAAGGACACCCCTCCTGTGACAATGGTACCCAGGGACAGCCCTCCTGTGACAGTCGGTGGTAACCAGGGAAACCCACCTGTGACCATGGTAACCAAGGACACCCCTACCCACAGTCACTGGTAACCAAGGACACCTCTCCTGTGACCGTGGTTACAAGGGACACGCATCTCTGACAGTCGGTGGTAACCAGGGAAACCCACCTGTGACCATGGTAACCAAGGACACCCCTCCTGTGACAATGGTACCCAGGGAGAGCTCTCCTGTGAGAGTCGGTGGTAACCAGGGAAACCCACCTGTGACCATGGTAACCAAGGACACCCCTACCCACAGTCACTGGTAACCAAGGACAACTCTCCTTTGACCGTGGTTACCAGGACACGCACATATGACAGTCGGTGGTAACCAGGGACACGCATCTCTGACAGTCAGTGGTAACCAGGGAAACCCACCTGCGACCATGGTAACCAAGGACACCCCTCCTGTGACAATGGTACCCAGGGACAGCCCTCCTGTGACAGTCGGTGGTAACCAGGGAAACCCACCTGTGACCATGGTAACCAAGGACACCCCTGCTGTGACAATGGTACCCAGGGACAGCCCTCCTGTGACAGTCGGTTGTAACCAGGGAAACCGACCTGTGACCATGGTAACCAAGGACACCCCTACCCACAGTCACTGGTAACGAAGGACACCTCTCCTGTGACCGTGGTTACAAGGGACACGCATCTCTGACAGTCGGTGGTAACCAGGGAAACCCACCTGTGACCATGGTAACCAAGGACACCCCTCCTGTGACAGTCAGTGGTAACCAGGGAAACCCACCTCTGACCATGGAAACCAAGCACACCCCTACCCACAGTCACTGGTAACCAAGGACACCTCTCTTGTGACCGTGGTTACCAGGGACACGAATCTCTGACAGTTGGTGGTAACCAGGGAAACCCACCTGTGACCATGGTAACCAAGGACACCCCTCCTGTGACAATGGTACCCAGGGAGAGCTCTCCTGTGAGAGTCGGTGGTAACCAGGGAAACCCACCTGTGACCATGGTAACCAAGGACACCCCTACCCACAGTCACTGGTAACCAAGGACAACTCTCCTTTGACCGTGGTTACCAGGACACGCACATATGACAGTCGGTGGTAACCAGGGACACGCATCTCTGACAGTCAGTGGTAACCAGGGAAACCCACCTGCGACCATGGTAACCAAGGACACCCCTCCTGTGACAGTCAGTGGTAACCAGGGAAACCCACCTGTGACCATGGTAACCAAGGACACCCCTCCTGTGACAATGGTACCCAGGGACATCCCTCCTGTGACAGTCGGTGGTAACCAGGGAAACCTACCTGTGACCATGGTAACCAAGGACACCCCTCCTGTGACAATGATACCCAGGGACAGCCCTCCTGTGACAGTCAGTGGTAAACATGTACACTCAACTGTGACATTCGGTGGTAAACAGGGAAACCCACCTGTGACATTCAAAGTGCCCAGGGACACCTGACTGTGACAGTCGGTGGTAAACAGGGACACCCATTTCTGACAGTCTGTGGTAACCAGGGAAACCCACCTGTGACCATGGTAACCAAGGACACCCCTCCTGTGACAATGGTACCCAGGGACAGCCCTCCTGTGACAGTCGGTGGTAACCAGGGAAACCCACCTGTGACCATGGTAACCAAGGACACCCCTGCTGTGACAATGGTACCCAGGGACAGCCCTCCTGTGACAGTCGGTTGTAACCAGGGAAACCGACCTGTGACCATGGTAACCAAGGACACCCCTACCCACAGTCACTGGTAACGAAGGACACCTCTCCTGTGACCGTAGTTACAAGGGACACGCATCTCTGACAGTCGGCGGTAACCAGGGAAACCCACCTGTGACCATGGTAACCAAGGACACCCCTCCTGTGACAATGGTACCCAGGGACAGCAATCCTGTGAGAGTCGGTGGTAACCAGGGAAACCCACCTGTGACCATGGTAACCAAGGACACCCCTACCCACAGTCCCTGGTAAACATGGACACCTCTCCTGTGACCGTGGTTACCAGGACACGCACATATGACAGTCGTGGTAACCAGGGACACGCATCTCTGACAGTCAGTGGTAACCAGGGAAACCCACCTGCGACCATGGTAACCAAGGACACCCCTCCTGTGACAGTCAGTGGTAACAAGGGAAACCCACCTCTGACCATGGTAACCAAGCACACCCCTACCCACAGTCACTGGTAACCAAGGACACCTCTCTTGTGACCGTGGTTACCAGGGACACGAATCTCTGACAGTTGGTGGTAACCAGGGAAACCCACCTGTGACCATGGTAACCAAGGACACCCCTCCTGTGACAACGGTACCCAGGGAGAGCTCTCCTGTGAGAGTCGGTGGTAACCAGGGAAACTCACCTGTGACCATGGTAACCAAGGACACCCCTACACACAGTCACTGGTAACCAAGGACAACTCTCCTTTGACCGTGGTTACCAGGACACGCACATATGACAGTCGGTGGTAACCAGGGACACGCATCTCTGACAGTCAGTGGTAACCAGGGAAACCCACCTGCGACCATGGTAACCAAGGACACCCCTCCTGTGACAATGGTACCCAGGGACAGCCCTCCTGTGACAGTCGGTGGTAACCAGGGAAACCCACCTGTGACCATGGTAACCAAGGACACCCCTGCTGTGACAATGGTACCCAGGGACAGCCCTCCTGTGACAGTCGGTTGTAACCAGGGAAACCGACCTGTGACCATGGTAACCAAGGACACCCCTACCCACAGTCACTGGTAACGAAGGACACCTCTCCTGTGACCGTGGTTACAAGGGACACGCATCTCTGACAGTCGGTGGTAACCAGGGAAACCCACCTGTGACCATGGTAACCAAGGACACCCCTCCTGTGACAATGGTACCCAGGGACAGCAATCCTGTGAGAGTCGGTGGTAACCAGGGAAACCCACCTGTGACCATGGTAACCAAGGACACCCCTACCCACAGCCAATGGTAACCAAGGACACCTCTCCTGTGACCGTGGTTACAAGGGACACGCATCTCTGACAGTCGGTGGTAACCAGGGAAACCCACCTGTGACCATGGTAACCAAGGACACCCCTCCTGTGACAATGGTACCCAGGGACAGCCCTCCTGTGACAGTCGGTGGTAACCAGGGAAACCCACCTGTGACCATGGTAACCAAGGACACCCCTCCTGTGACAATGATACCCAGGGACAGCCCTCCTGTGACAGTCAGTGGTAACCATGTACACTCAACTGTGACAGTCGGTGGTAACCAGGGAAACCCACCTGTGACATTCAAAGTGCCCAGGGACACCTGACTGTGACAGTCGGTGGTAAACAGGGACACCCATTTCTGACAGTCTGTGGTAACCAGGGAAACCCACCTGTGACCATGGTAACCAAGGACACCCCTCCTGTGACAATGGTACCCAGGGACAGCCCTCCTGTGACAGTCGGTGGTAACCAGGGAAACCCACCTGTGACCATGGTAACCAAGGACACCACTGCTGTGACAATGGTACCCAGGGACAGCCCTCCTGTGACATTCGGTTGTAACCAGGGAAACCGACCTGTGACCATGGTAACCAAGGACACCCCTCCCCACAGTCACTGGTAACGAAGGACACCTCTCCTGTGACCGTGGTTACAAGGGACACGCATCTCTGACAGTCGGTGGTAACCAGGGAAACCCACCTGTGACCATGGTAACCAAGGACACCCCTCCTGTGACAATGGTACCCAGGGACAGCAATCCTGTGAGAGTCGGTGGTAACCAGGGAAACCCACCTGTGACCATGGTAACCAAGGACACCCCTACCCACAGTCCCTGGTAACCATGGACACCTCTCCTGTGACCGTGGTTACCAGGACACGCACATATGACAGTCGTGGTAACGAGGGACACGCATCTCTGACAGTCAGTGGTAACCAGGGAAACCCACCTGCGACCATGGTAACCAAGGACACCCCTCCTGTGACAGTCAGTGGTAACCAGGGAAACCCACCTCTGACCATGGTAACCAAGCACACCCCTACCCACAGTCACTGGTAACCAAGGACAACTCTCTTGTGACCGTGGTTACCAGGGACACGAATCTCTGACAGTTGGTGGTAACCAGGGAAACCCACCTGTGACCATGGTAACCAAGGACACCCCTCCTGTGACAACGGTACCCAGGGAGAGCTCTCCTGTGAGAGTCGGTGGTAACCAGGGAAACCCACCTGTGACCATGGTAACCAAGGACACCCCTACACACAGTCACTGGTAACCAAGGACAACTCTCCTTTGACCGTGGTTACCAGGACACGCACATATGACAGTCGGTGGTAACCAGGGACACGCATCTCTGACAGTCAGTGGTAACCAGGGAAACCCACCTGCGACCATGGTAACCAAGGACACCCCTCCTGTGACAGTCAGTGTTAACCAGGGAAACCCACCTGTGACCATGGTAACCAAGGACACCCCTCCTGTGACAATGGTACCCAGGGACAGCCCTCCTGTGACAGTCGGTGGTAACCAGGGAAACCCACATGTGACCATGGTAACCAAGGACACCCCTACCCACAGTCACTGGTAACCAAGGACACCTCTCCTGTGACCGTGGTTACAAGGGACACGCATCTCTGACAGTCGGTGGTAACCAGGGAAACCCACCTGTGACCATGGTAACCAAGAACACCCCTTCTGTGACAATGGTACCCAGGGACAGCCCTCCTGTGACAGTCGGTGGTAACCAGGAAAACCCACCTGTGACCATGGTAACCAAGGACACCCCTCCTGTGACAATGATACTCAGGGACAGCCCTCCTGTGACAGTCAGTGGTAAACATGTACACTCAAATGTGACAGTCGGTGGTAACCAGGGAAACCCACCTGTGACATTCAAAGTGCCCAGGGACACCTGACTGTGACAGTCGGTGGTAACCAGGGACACCCATTTCTGACAGTCTGTGGTAACCAGGGAAACCCACCTGTGACCATGGTAACCAAGGACACCCCTACCCACAGTCACTGGTAACCAAGGACACCTCTCCTGTGACCGTGGTTACCAGGGACACGCATCACTGTCAGTCGGTGGTAACCAGGGAAACCCACCTGTGACCATGGTAACCAAGGACACCCCTCCTGTGACAATGGTACCCAGGGACAGCTCTCCTGTGAGAGTCGGTGGTAACCAGGGAAACCCACCTGTGACCATGGTAACCAAGGACACCCCTACCCACAGTCACTGGTAACCAAGGACATCTCTCCTGTGACCGTGGTTACCAGGACACGCACATATGACAGTCGGTGGTAACCAGGGACATGCATCTCTGACAGTCAGTGGTAACCAGGGAAACCCACCTGCGACCATGTTTACCAAGGACACCCCTCCTGTGACAGTCAGTGATAACCAGGGAAACCCACCTGTGACATTCACAGTGCCAAGGGTACCTGCCTGTGACAGTCGGTGGTAACCAGTGACACGCATCTCTGACAGTCGGTGGTAACCAGGGAAACCCACCTGTGACCATGGTAACCAAGGACACCCGTCCTGTGACAATGGTACCCAGGGACAGCCCTCCTGTTCCAGTCGGTGGTAACCAGGGAAACCCACCTGTGACCATGGTAACCAAGGACACCCCTCCTGTGACAATGGTACCCAGGGACAGCCCTCCTTTGACAGTCAGTGGTAACCATGTACACTCAACTGTGACAGTCGGTGGTAACCAGGGAAACGCATCTCTGACAGTCGGTGGTAACCAGGGAAACCCACCTGTGACCATGGTAACCAAGGAAACCCGTCCTGTGACAATGGTACCCAGGGACAGCCCTCCTGTGACAGTCGGTGGTAACCAGGGAAACCCACCTGTGACCATGGTAACCAAGGACACCCCTCCTGGGACAATGGTACCCAGGGACAGCCCTCCTTTGACAGTCAGTGGTAACCATGTACACTCAACTGTGACAGTCGGTGGTAACCAGGGAAACCCACCTGTGACATTCAAAGTGCCCAGGGACACCTGACTGTGACAGTCGGTGGTAACCAGGGACACCCATTTCTGACAGTCTGTGGTAACCAGGGAAACCCACCTGTGACCATGGTAACAAAGGACACCCCTCCTGTGACAATGGTACCCAGGGACAGCCCTCCTGTGACAGTCGGTGGTAACCAGGGAAACCCACCTGTGACCATGGTAACCAAGGACACCCCTGCTGTGACAATGGTACCCAGGGACAGCCCTCCTGTGACAGTCTGTGGTTACCAGGGAAACCCACCTGTGACCATGGTAACCAAGGACACTCCTACCCACAGTCACTGGTAACGAAGGACACCTCTCCTGTGACCGTGGTTACAAGGGACACGCATCTCTGACAGTCGGTGGTAACCAGGGAAACCCACCTGTGACCATGGTAACCAAGGACACCCCTCCTGTGACAATGGTACCCAGGGACAGCCCTCCTGTGACAGTCGGTGGTAACCAGGGAAACCCACCTGTGACCATGGTAACCAAGGACACCCGTACCCACAGTCACTGGTAACCAAGGACACCTCTCCTGTGACCGTGGTTACCAGGGACACGCATCTGTGACAGTTGGTGGTAACCAGGGAAACCCACCTGTGACCATGGTAACCAAGGACACCCCTCCTGTGACAATGGTACCCAGGGACAGCAATCCTGTGAGAGTCGGTGGTAACCAGGGAAACCCACCTGTGACCATGGTAACCAAGGACACCCCTACCCACAGTCCCTGGTAACCATGGACACCTCTCCTGTGACCGTGGTTACCAGGACACGCACATATGACAGTCGTGGTAACCAGGGACACGCATCTCTGACAGTCAGTGGTAACCAAGGAAACACACCTGCGACCATGGTAACCAAGGACACCCCTCCTGTGACAGTCAGTGGTAACCAGGGAAACCCACCTCTGACCATGGTAACCAAGCACACACCTACCCACAGTCACTGGTAACCAAGGACACCTCTCCTGTGACCGTGGTTACCAGGGACACGAATCTCTGACAGTTGGTGGTAACCAGGGAAACCCACCTGTGACCATGGTAACCAAGGACACCCCTCCTGTGACAATGGTACCCAGGGAGAGCTCTCCTGTGAGAGTCGGTGGTAACCAGGGAAACACACCTGTGACCATGGTAACCAAGGACACCCCTACCCACAGTCACTGGTAACCAAGGACAACTCTCCTTTGACCGTGGTTACCAGGACACGCACATATGACAGTCGGTGGTAACCAGGGACACGCATCTCTGACAGTCAGTGGTAACCAGGGAAACCCACCTGCGACCATGGTAACCAAGGACACCCCTCCTGTGACAGTCAGTGGTAACCAGGGAAACCCACCTGTGACCATGGTAACCAAGGACACCCCTCCTGTGACAATGGTACCCAGGGACAGCCCTCCTGTGACAGTCGGTGGTAACCAGGGAAACCCACCTGTGACCATGGTAACCAAGGACACCCCTACCCACAGTCACTGGTAACCAAGGACACCTCTCCTGTGACCGTGGTTACAAGGGACACGCATCTCTGACAGTCGGTGGTAACCAGGGAAACAACCTGTGACCATGGTAACCAAGGACACCCCTCCTGTGACAATGGTACCCAGGGACAGCCCTCCTGTGACAGTCGGTGGTAACCAGGGAAACCCACCTGTGACCATGGTAACCAAGGACACCCCTCCTGTGACAATGATACCCAGGGACAGCCCTCCTGTGACAGTCAGTGGTAACCATGTACACTCAACTGTGACAGTCGGTGGTAACTAGGGAAACCCACCTGTGACATTCAAAGTGCCCAGGGACACCTGACTGTGACAGTCGGTGGTAACCAGGGACACCCATTTCTGACAGTCTGTGGTAACCAGGGAAACCCACCTGTGACCATGGTAACCAAGGACACCCCTACCACAGTCACTGGTAACCAAGGACACCTCTCCTGTGACCGTGGTTACCAGGGACACGCATCACTGTCAGTCGGTGGTAACCAGGGAAACCCACCTGTGACCATGGTAACCAAGGACACCCCTCCTGTGACAATGGTACCCAGGGACAGCTCTCCTGTGAGAGTCGGTGGTAACCAGGGAAACCCACCTGTGACCATGGTAACCAAGGACACCCCTACCCACAGTCACTGGTAACCAAGGACATCTCTCCTGTGACCGTGGTTACCAGGACACGCACATATGACAGTCGGTGGTAACCAGGGACACGCATCTCTGACAGTCAGTGGTAACCAGGGAAACCCACCTGCGACCATGTTTACCAAGGACACCCCTCCTGTGACAGTCAGTGGTACCCAGGGAAACCCACCTGTGACATTCACAGTGCCAAGGGTACCTGCCTGTGACAGTCGGTGGTAACCAGTGACACGCATCTCTGACAGTCGGTGGTAACCAGGGAAACCCACCTGTGACCATGGTAACCAAGGACACCCGTCCTGTGACAATGGTACCCAGGGACAGCCCTCCTGTTCCAGTCGGTGGTAAACAGGGAAACCCACCTGTGACAATGGTAACCAAGGACACCCCTACCCACAGTCACTGGTAACCAAGGACACCTCTCCTGTGACCGTGTCTACCCGGGACACGCATCTCTGACAGTCGGTGTTAAACAGGGAAACCCACCTTTGACCATGGTAACCAAGGACACCCCTCCTGTGACAATGGTACCCAGCGACAGCCCTCCTGTGACAGTCGTTGGTAACCAGGGAAACATACCTGTGACCATGGTAACCAAGGACACCCCTACGCACAGTCACTGGTAACCAAGGACACCTCTCCTGTGATCGTGGTTACAAGGGACACACATCTCTGACAGTCGGTGGTAACCACGAAACCCACCTGTGACCATGGTAACCAAGGACACCCTTCCTGTGACAATGGTACCCAGCGACAGCCCACCTGTGACAGTCGGTGGTAACCAGGGAAAACCACCTGTGACCATGGTAACCAAGGACACCCCTAGCCACAGTCACTGGTAACCAAGGACACCTCTCCTGTGACCGTGGTTACAAGGGACACGCATCTCTGACAGTCGGTGGTAACCAGGGAAACCCACCTGTGACCATGGTAACCAAGGACACCCCTCCTATGACAATGGTACCCAGGGACAGCCCTCCTTTGACAGTCGGTGGTAACCAGGGAAACCCACCTGTGACCATGGTAACCAAGGACACCCCTACCCACAGTCACTGGTAACCAAGGACACCTCTCCTGTGACCGTGGTTACCAGGGACACGCATCTCTGGCAGTCGGTGGTAACCAGGGAAACCCACCTGTGACCATGGTAACAAAGGACACCCCACCTTTGACAATGGTACCCAGGGACAGCCCTCCTGTGACAGTCGGTGGTAACCAGGGAAACCCACCTGTGACCATGGTAACCAAGGACACCCGTACCCACAGTCACTGGTAACCAAGGACACCTCTCCTGTGACCGTGGTTACCAGGGACACGCATCTGTGACAGTTGGTGGTAACCAGGGAAACCCACCTGTGACCATGGTAACCAAGGACACCCCTCCTGTGACAATGGTACCCAGGGACAGCAATCCTGTGAGAGTCGGTGGTAACCAGGGAAACCCACCTGTGACCATGGTAACCAAGGACACCCCTACCCACAGTCCCTGGTAACCATGGACACCTCTCCTGTGACCGTGGTTACCAGGACACGCACATATGACAGTCGTGGTAACCAGGGACACGCATCTCTGACAGTCAGTGGTAACCAGGGAAACAGACCTGCGACCATGGTAACCAAGGACACCCCTCCTGTGACAGTCAGTGGTAACCAGGGAAACCCACCTCTGACCATGGTAACCAAGCACGCACCTACCCACAGTCACTGGTAACCAAGGACACCTCTCCTGTGACCGTGGTTACCAGGGACACGAATCTCTGACAGTTGGTGGTAACCAGGGAAACCCACCTGTGACCATGGTAACCAAGGACACCCCTCCTGTGACAATGGTACCCAGGGAGAGCTCTCCTGTGAGAGTCGGTGGTAACCAGGGAAACCCACCTGTGACCATGGTAACCAAGGACACCCCTACCCACAGTCACTGGTAACCAAGGACAACTCTCCTTTGACCGTGGTTACCAGGACACGCACATATGACAGTCGGTGGTAACCAGGGACACGCATCTCTGACAGTCAGTGGTAACCAGGGAAACCCACCTGCGACCATGGTAACCAAGGACACCCCTCCTGTGACAGTCAGTGGTAACCAGGGAAACCCACCTGTGACCATGGTAACCAAGGACACCCCTCCTGTGACAATGGTACCCAGGGACAGCCCTCCTGTGACAGTCGGTGGTAACCAGGGAAACCCACCTGTGACCATGGTAACCAAGGACACCCCTACCCACAGTCACTGGTAACCAAGGACACCTCTCCTGTGACCGTGGTTACAAGGGACACAAATCTCTGACAGTCGGTGGTAACCAGGGAAACAACCTGTGACCATGGTAACCAAGGACACCCCTCCTGTGACAATGGTACCCAGGGACAGCCCTCCTGTGACAGTCGGTGGTAACCAGGGAAACCCACCTGTTACCATGGTAACCAAGGACACCCCTCCTGTGACAATGATACCCAGGGACAGCCCTCCTGTGACAGTCAGTGGTAACCATGTACACTCAACTGTGACAGTCGGTGGTAACTAGGGAAACCCACCTGTGACATTCAAAGTGCCCAGGGACACCTGACTGTGACAGTCGGTGGTAACCAGGGACACCCATTTCTGACAGTCTGTGGTAACCAGGGAAACCCACCTGTGACCATGGTAACCAAGGACACCCCTACCCACAGTCACTGGTAACCAAGGACACCTCTCCTGTGACCGTGGTTACCAGGGACACGCATCACTGTCAGTCGGTGGTAACCAGGGAAACCCACCTGTGACCATGGTAACCAAGGACACCCCTCCTGTGACAATGGTACCCAGGGACAGCTCTCCTGTGAGAGTCGGTGGTAACCAGGGAAACCCACCTGTGACCATGGTAACCAAGGACACCCCTACCCACAGTCACTGGTAACCAAGGACCTCTCTCCTGTGACCGTGGTTACCAGGACACGCACATATGACAGTCGGTGGTAACCAGGGACACGCATCTCTGACAGTCAGTGGTAACCAGGGAAACCCACCTGCGACCATGTTTACCAAGGACACCCCTCCTGTGACAGTCAGTGGTAACCAGGGAAACCCACCTGTGACATTCACAGTGCCAAGGGTACCTGCCTGTGACAGTCGGTGGTAACCAGTGACACGCATCTCTGACAGTCGGTGGTAACCAGGGAAACCCACCTGTGACCATGGTAACCAAGGACACCCGTCCTGTGACAATGGTACCCAGGGACAGCCCTCCTGTTCCAGTCGGTGGTAAACAGGGAAACCCACCTGTGACAATGGTAACCAAGGACACCCCTACCCACAGTCACTGGTAACCAAGGACACCTCTCCTGTGACCGTGTCTACCCGGGACACGCATCTCTGACAGTCGGTGTTAAACAGGGAAACCCACCTTTGACCATGGTAACCAAGGACACCCCTCCTGTGACAATGGTACCCAGCGACAGCCCTCCTGTGACAGTCGTTGGTAACCAGGGAAACATACCTGTGACCATGGTAACCAAGGACACCCCTACGCACAGTCACTGGTAACCAAGGACACCTCTCCTGTGACCGTGGTTACAAGGGACACACATCTCTGACAGTCGGTGGTAACCACGAAACCCACCTGTGACCATGGTAACCAAGGACACCCTTCCTGTGACAATGGTACCCAGCGACAGCCCACCTGTGACAGTCGGTGGTAACCAGGGAAAACCACCTGTGACCATGGTAACCAAGGACACCCCTAGCCACAGTCACTGGTAACCAAGGACACCTCTCCTGTGACCGTGGTTACAAGGGACACGCATCTCTGACAGTCGGTGGTAACCAGGGAAACCCACCTGTGACCATGGTAACCAAGGACACCCCTCCTATGACAATGGTACCCAGGGACAGCCCTCCTTTGACAGTCGGTGGTAACCAGGGAAACCCACCTGTGACCATGGTAACCAAGGACACCCCTACCCACAGTCACTGGTAACCAAGGACACCTCTCCTGTGACCGTGGTTACCAGGGACACGCATCTCTGGCAGTCGGTGGTAACCAGGGAAACCCACCTGTGACCATGGTAACAAAGGACACCCCACCTTTGACAATGGTACCCAAAGACAGCTCTCCTGTGAGAGTCGCTAGTAACCAGGGAAACCCACCTGTGACCATGGTAACCAAGGACACCCCTACCCACAGTCACTGGTAACCAAGGACACCTCTCCTGTGACAGTCAGTGGTAACCAGGGAAACCCACCTGCGACCATGGTAACCAAGGACACCCCTGCTGTGACAGTCAGTGGTAACCAGGGAAACCCACCTGCGACCATGGTAAACAAGGACACCCCTCCTGTGACAGTCAGTGTTAAACAGGGACACACCTCCTGTGCCAGTGGTAACCAAGGACACCCCTCCTGTGACAATGGTACCCAGGGACAGCCCTCCTGTGACAGTCAGTGGTAACCATGTACACTCAACTGTGACAGTCGGTGGTAACCAGGGAAACCCACCTGTGACCCTATCCAAGGACACAACTCCTGTGACAATGGTACCCAGGGACAGCCCTCCTGTGACAGTCTGTGGTAACCATGTACACTCAACTGTGACAGTCGGTGGTAACCAGGGAAACCCACCTGTGACCATGGTAATCAAGGACACCCCTACCCACAGTCACTGGTAACCAAGGACACGTCTCCTGTGACCGTGGTTACCAGGGAAACGCATCTCTGACAGTCGGTGGTAACCAGGGAAACCCACCTGTGACCATGGTAACCAAGGAAACCCGTCCTGTGACAATGGTACCCAGGGACAGCCCTCCTGTGACAGTCGGTGGTAACCAGGGAAACCCACCTGTGACCATGGTAACCAAGGACACCCCTCCTGTGACAATGGTACCCAGGGACAGCCCTCCTGTGACAGTCAGTGGTAACCATGTACACTCAACTGTGACAGTCGGTGGTAACCAGGGAAACCCACCTGTGACATTCAAAGTGCCCAGGGACACCTGACTGTGACAGTCGGTGGTAACCAGGGACACCCATTTCTGACAGTCTGTGGTAACCAGTTAAACCCACCTGTGACCATGGTAACCAAGGACACCCCTGCTGTGACAATGGTACCCAGGGACAGCCCTCCTGTGACAGTCGGTGGTAACCAGGGAAACCCACCTGTGACCATGGTAACCAAGGACACTCCTACCCACAGTCACTGGTAACGAAGGACACCTCTCCTGTGACCGTGGTTACAAGGGACACGCATCTCTGACAGTCGGTGGTAACCAGGGAAACCCACCTGTGACCATGTTAACCAAGGACACCCCTCCTGTGACAATGGTACCCAGGGACAGCCCTCCTGTGACAGTCGGTGGTAACCAGGGAAACCCACCTGTGACCATGGTAACCAAGGACACCCCTACCCACAGTCACTGGTAACCAAGGACACCTCTCCTGTGACCGTGGTTACCAGGGACACGCATCTGTGACAGTTGGTGGTAACCAGGGAAACCCACCTGTGACCATGGTAACCAAGGACACCCCTCCTGTGACAATGGTACCCAGGGACAGCAATCCTGTGAGAGTCGGTGGTAACCAGGGAAACCCACCTGTGATCATGGTAACCAAGGACACCCCTACCCACAGTCCCTGGTAACCATGGACACCTCTCCTGTGACCGTGGTTACCAGGACACGCACATATGACAGTCGTGGTAACCAGGGACACGCATCTCTGACAGTCAGTGGTAACCAGGGAAACACACCTGCGACCATGGTAACCAAGGACACCCCTCCTGTGACAGTCAGTGGTAACCAGGCAAACCCACCTCTGACCATGGTAACCAAGCACACACCTACCCACAGTCACTGGTAACCAAGGACACCTCTCCTGTGACCGTGGTTACCAGGGACACGAATCTCTGACAGTTGGTGGTAACCAGGGAAACCCACCTGTGACCATGGTAACCAAGGACACCCCTCCTGTGACAATGGTACCCAGGGACAGCCCTCCTGTGACAGTCGGTGGTAACCAGGGAAACCCACCTGTGACCATGGTAACCAAGGACACCCCTCCTGTGACAATGGTACCCAGGGACAGCCCTCCTGTGACAGTCGGTGGTAACCAGGGAAACCCACCTGTGACCATGGTAACCAAGGACACCCCTCCTGTGACAATGATACCCAGGGACAGCCCTCCTGTGACAGTCAGTGGTAACCATGTACACTCAACTGTGACAGTCGGTGGTAACCAGGGAAACCCACCTGTGACATTCAAAGTGCCCAGGGACACCTGACTGTGACAGTCGGTGGTAACCAGGGACACCCATTTCTGACAGTCTGTGGTAACCAGGGAAACCCACCTGTGACCATGGTAACCAAGGACACCCCTCCTGTGACAATGGTACCCAGGGACAGCCCTCCTGTGACAGTCGGTGGTAACCAGGGAAACCCACCTGTGACCATGGTAACCAAGGACACCCCTGCTGTGACAATGGTACCCAGGGACAGCCCTCCTGTGACAGTCGGTTGTAACCAGGGAAACCCACCTGTGACCATGGTAACCAAGGACACCCCTACCCACAGTCACTGGTAACGAAGGACACCTCTCCTGTGACCGTGGTTACAAGGGACACGCATCTCTGACAGTCGGTGGTAACCAGGGAAACCCACCTGTGACCATGGTAACCAAGGACACCCCTCCTGTGTCAATGGTACCCAGGGACAGCAATCCTGTGAGAGTCGGTGGTAACCAGGGAAACCCACCTGTGACCATGGTAACCAAGGACACCCCTACCCACAGTCCCTGGTAACCATGGACACCTCTCCTGTGACCGTGGTTACCAGGACACGCACATATGACAGTCGTGGTAACCAGGGACACGCATCTCTGATAGTCAGTGGTAACCAGGGAAACCCACCTGCGACCATGGTAACCAAGGACACCCCTCCTGTGACAGTCAGTGGTAACCAGGGAAACCCACCTCTGACCATGGTAACCAAGAAAACCCCTACCCACAGTCACTGGTAATCAAGGACACCTCTCTTGTGACCGTGGTTACCAGGGACACGAATTTCTGACAGTTGGTGGTAACCAGGGAAACCCACCTGTGACCATGGTAACCAAGGACACCCCTCCTGTGACAATGGTACCCAGGGAGAGCTCTCCTGTGAGAGTCGGTGGTAACCAGGGAAACCCACCTGTGACCATGGTAACCAAGGACACCCCTACCCACAGTCACTGGTAACCAAGGACAACTCTCCTTTGACCATGGTTACCAGGACACGCACATATGACAGTCGGTGGTAACCAGGGACACGCATCTCTGACAGTCAGTGGTAACCAGGGAAACCCACCTGCGACCATGGTAACCAAGGACACCCCTCCTGTGACAGTCAGTGGTAACCAGGGAAACCCACCTGTGACCATGGTAACCAAGGACACCCCTCCTGTGTCAATGGTACCCAGGGACAGCCCTCCTGTGACAGTCGGTGGTAACCAGGGAAACCCACCTGTGACCATGGTAACCAAGGACACCCCTCCTGTGACAATGATACCCAGGGACAGCCCTCCTGTGACAGTCAGTGGTAACCATGTACACTCAACTGTGACAGTCGGTGGTAACCAGGGAAACCCACCTGTGACATTCAAAGTGCCCAGGGACACCTGACTGTGACAGTCGGTGGTAACCAGGGATACCCATTTCTGACAGTCTGTGGTAACCAGGGAAACCCACCTGTGACCATGGTAACCAAGGACACCCCTCCTGTGACAATGGTACCCAGGGACAGCCCTCCTGTGACAGTCGGTGGTAACCAGGGAAACCCACCTGTGACCATGGTAACCAAGGACACCCCTGCTGTGACAATGGTACCCAGGGACAGCCCTCCTGTGACAGTCGGTTGTAACCAGGGAAACCCACCTGTGACCATGGTAACCAAGGACACCCCTACCCACAGTCACTGGTAACGAAGGACACCTCTCCTGTGACCGTGGTTACAAGGGACACGCATCTCTGACAGTCGGTGGTAACCAGGGAAACCCACCTGCGACCATGGTAACCAAGGACACCCCTCCTGTGACAGTCAGTGGTAACCAGGGAAACCCACCTCTGACCATGGTAACCAAGCACACCCCTACCCACAGTCACTGGTAACCAAGGACACCTCTCTTGTGACCGTGGTTACCAGGGACACGAATCTCTGACAGTTGGTGGTAACCAGGGAAACCCACCTGTGACCATGGTAACCAAGGACACCCCTCCTGTGACAGTCAGTGGTAACCAGGGAAACCCACCTGTGACCATGGTAACCAAGGACACCCCTCCAGTGACAATGGTACCCAGGGACAGCCCTCCTGTGACAGTCGGTGGTAACCAGGGAAACCCACCTGTGACCATGGTAACCAAGGACACCCCTACCCACAGTCACTGGTAACCAAGGACACCTCTCCTGTGACCATGGTTACAAGGGACACGCATCTCTGACAGTCGGTGTTAACCAGGGAAACCCACCTGTGACCATGGTAACCAAGGACACCCCTCCTGTGACAATGGTACCCAGGGACAGCCCTCCTGTGACATTCGGTGGTAACCAGGGAAACCCACCTGTGACCATGGTAACCAAGGACACCCCTACCCACAGTCACTGGTAACCAAGGACACCTCTCCTGTGACAGTCAGTGGTAACCAGGGAAACCCACCTGCGACCATGGTAACCAAGGACACCCCTGCTGTGACAGTCAGTGGTAACCAGGGAAACCCACCTGCGACCATGGTAAACAAGGACACCCCTCCTGTGACAGTCAGTGGTAAACAGGGACACACCTCCTGTGCCAGTGGTAACCAAGGACACCCCTCCTGTGACAATGGTACCCAGGGACAGCCCTCCTGTGACAGTCAGTGGTAACCATGTACACTCAAATGTGACAGTCGGTGGTAACCAGGGAAACCCACCTGTGACCCTATCCAAGGACACAACTCCTGTGACAATGGTACCCAGGGACAGCCCTCCTGTGACAGTCGGTGGTAACCAGGGAAACCCACCTGTGACCATGGTAATCAAGGACACCCCTACCCACAGTCACTGGTAACCAAGGACACGTCTCCTGTGACCGTGGTTACCAGGGAAACGCATCTCTGACAGTCGGTGGTAACCAGGGAAACCCACCTGTGACCATGGTAACCAAGGAAACCGGTCCTGTGACAATGGTACCCAGGGACAGCCCTCCTGTGACAGTCGGTGGTAACCAGGGAAACCCACCTGTGACCATGGTAACCAAGGACACCCCTCCTGTGACAATGGTACCCAGGGACAGCCCTCCTGTGACAGTCAGTGGTAACCATGTACACTCAACTGTGACAGTCGGTGGTAACCAGGGAAACCCACCTGTGACATTCAAAGTGCCCAGGGACACCTGACTGTGACAGTCGGTGGTAACCAGGGACACCCATTTCTGACAGACTGTGGTAACCAGGGAAACCCACCTGTGACCATGGTAACCAAGGACACCCCTCCTGTGACAATGGTACCCAGGGACAGCCCTCCTGTGACAGTCGGTGGTAACCAGGGAAACCCACCTGTGACCATGGTAACCAAGGACACCCCTGCTGTGACAATGGTACCCAGGGACAGACCTCCTGTGACAGTCGGTGGTAACCAGGGAAACCCACCTGTGACCATGGTAACCAAGGACACTCCTACCCACAGTCACTGGTAACGAAGGACACCTCTCCTGTGACCGTGGTTACAAGGGACACGCATCTCTGACAGTCGGTGGTAACCAGGGAAACCCACCTGTGACCATGGTAACCAAGGACACCCCTCCTGTGACAATGGTACCCAGGGACAGCCCTCCTGTGACAGTCGGTGGTAACCAGGGAAACCCACCTGTGACCATGGTAACCAAGGACACCCCTACCCACAGTCACTGGTAACCAAGGACACCTCTCCTGTGACCGTGGTTACCAGGGACACGCATCTGTGACAGTTGGTGGTAACCAGGGAAACCCACCTGTGACCATGGTAACCAAGGACACCCCTCCTGTGACAATGGTACCCAGGGACAGCAATCCTGTGAGAGTCGGTGGTAAGCAGGGAAACCCACCTGTGACCATGGTAACCAAGGACACCCCTCCTGTGACAATGGTACCCAGGGACAGCTCTCCTGTGAGAGTCGGTGGTAACCAGGGAAACCCACCTGTGACCATGGTAACCAAGGACACCCCTACCCACAGTCACTGGTAACCAAGGACCTCTCTCCTGTGACCGTGGTTACCAGGACACGCACATATGACAGTCGGTGGTAACCAGGGACACGCATCTCTGACAGTCAGTGGTAACCAGGGAAACCCACCTGCGACCATGTTTACCAAGGACACCCCTCCTGTGACAGTCAGTGGTAACCAGGGAAACCCACCTGTGACATTCACAGTGCCAAGGGTACCTGCCTGTGACAGTCGGTGGTAACCAGTGACACGCATCTCTGACAGTCGGTGGTAACCAGGGAAACCCACCTGTGACCATGGTAACCAAGGACACCCGTCCTGTGACAATGGTACCCAGGGACAGCCCTCCTGTTCCAGTCGGTGGTAAACAGGGAAACCCACCTGTGACAATGGTAACCAAGGACACCCCTACCCACAGTCACTGGTAACCAAGGACACCTCTCCTGTGACCGTGTCTACCCGGGACACGCATCTCTGACAGTCGGTGTTAAACAGGGAAACCCACCTTTGACCATGGTAACCAAGGACACCCCTCCTGTGACAATGGTACCCAGCGACAGCCCTCCTGTGACAGTCGTTGGTAACCAGGGAAACATACCTGTGACCATGGTAACCAAGGACACCCCTACGCACAGTCACTGGTAACCAAGGACACCTCTCCTGTGACCGTGGTTACAAGGGACACACATCTCTGACAGTCGGTGGTAACCACGAAACCCACCTGTGACCATGGTAACCAAGGACACCCTTCCTGTGACAATGGTACCCAGCGACAGCCCACCTGTGACAGTCGGTGGTAACCAGGGAAAACCACCTGTGACCATGGTAACCAAGGACACCCCTAGCCACAGTCACTGGTAACCAAGGACACCTCTCCTGTGACCGTGGTTACAAGGGACACGCATCTCTGACAGTCGGTGGTAACCAGGGAAACCCACCTGTGACCATGGTAACCAAGGACACCCCTCCTATGACAATGGTACCCAGGGACAGCCCTCCTTTGACAGTCGGTGGTAACCAGGGAAACCCACCTGTGACCATGGTAACCAAGGACACCCCTACCCACAGTCACTGGTAACCAAGGACACCTCTCCTGTGACCGTGGTTACCAGGGACACGCATCTCTGGCAGTCGGTGGTAACCAGGGAAACCCACCTGTGACCATGGTAACAAAGGACACCCCACCTTTGACAATGGTACCCAAAGACAGCTCTCCTGTGAGAGTCGCTAGTAACCAGGGAAACCCACCTGTGACCATGGTAACCAAGGACACCCCTACCCACAGTCACTGGTAACCAAGGACACCTCTCCTGTGACAGTCAGTGGTAACCAGGGAAACCCACCTGCGACCATGGTAACCAAGGACACCCCTGCTGTGACAGTCAGTGGTAACCAGGGAAACCCACCTGCGACCATGGTAAACAAGGACACCCCTCCTGTGACAGTCAGTGGTAAACAGGGACACACCTCCTGTGCCAGTGGTAACCAAGGACACCCCTCCTGTGACAATGGTACCCAGGGACAGCCCTCCTGTGACAGTCAGTGGTAACCATGTACACTCAACTGTGACAGTCGGTGGTAACCAGGGAAACCCACCTGTGACCCTATCCAAGGACACAACTCCTGTGACAATGGTACCCAGGGACAGCCCTCCTGTGACAGTCTGTGGTAACCATGTACACTCAACTGTGACAGTCGGTGGTAACCAGGGAAACCCACCTGTGACCATGGTAATCAAGGACACCCCTACCCACAGTCACTGGTAACCAAGGACACGTCTCCTGTGACCGTGGTTAAGAGGGAAACGCATCTCTGACAGTCGGTGGTAACCAGGGAAACCCACCTGTGACCATGGTAACCAAGGAAACCCGTCCTGTGACAATGGTACCCAGGGACAGCCCTCCTGTGACAGTCGGTGGTAACCAGGGAAACCCACCTGTGACCATGGTAACCAAGGACACCCCTCCTGTGACAATGGTACCCAGGGACAGCCCTCCTGTGACAGTCAGTGGTAACCATGTACACTCAACTGTGACAGTCGGTGGTAACCAGGGAAACCCACCTGTGACATTCAAAGTGCCCAGGGACACCTGACTGTGACAGTCGGTGGTAACCAGGGACACCCATTTCTGACAGTCTGTGGTAACCAGTTAAACCCACCTGTGACCATGGTAACCAAGGACACCCCTGCTGTGACAATGGTACCCAGGGACAGCCCTCCTGTGACAGTCGGTGGTAACCAGGGAAACCCACCTGTGACCATGGTAACCAAGGACACTCCTACCCACAGTCACTGGTAACGAAGGACACCTCTCCTGTGACCGTGGTTACAAGGGACACGCATCTCTGACAGTCGGTGGTAACCAGGGAAACCCACCTGTGACCATGTTAACCAAGGACACCCCTCCTGTGACAATGGTACCCAGGGACAGCCCTCCTGTGACAGTCGGTGGTAACCAGGGAAACCCACCTGTGACCATGGTAACCAAGGACACCCCTACCCACAGTCACTGGTAACCAAGGACACCTCTCCTGTGACCGTGGTTACCAGGGACACGCATCTGTGACAGTTGGTGGTAACCAGGGAAACCCACCTGTGACCATGGTAACCAAGGACACCCCTCCTGTGACAATGGTACCCAGGGACAGCAATCCTGTGAGAGTCGGTGGTAACCAGGGAAACCCACCTGTGATCATGGTAACCAAGGACACCCCTACCCACAGTCCCTGGTAACCATGGACACCTCTCCTGTGACCGTGGTTACCAGGACACGCACATATGACAGTCGTGGTAACCAGGGACACGCATCTCTGACAGTCAGTGGTAACCAGGGAAACACACCTGCGACCATGGTAACCAAGGACACCCCTCCTGTGACAGTCAGTGGTAACCAGGCAAACCCACCTCTGACCATGGTAACCAAGCACACACCTACCCACAGTCACTGGTAACCAAGGACACCTCTCCTGTGACCGTGGTTACCAGGGACACGAATCTCTGACAGTTGGTGGTAACCAGGGAAACCCACCTGTGACCATGGTAACCAAGGACACCCCTCCTGTGACAATGGTACCCAGGGACAGCCCTCCTGTGACAGTCGGTGGTAACCAGGGAAACCCACCTGTGACCATGGTAACCAAGGACACCCCTCCTGTGACAATGGTACCCAGGGACAGCCCTCCTGTGACAGTCGGTGGTAACCAGGGAAACCCACCTGTGACCATGGTAACCAAGGACACCCCTCCTGTGACAATGATACCCAGGGACAGCCCTCCTGTGACAGTCAGTGGTAACCATGTACACTCAACTGTGACAGTCGGTGGTAACCAGGGAAACCCACCTGTGACATTCAAAGTGCCCAGGGACACCTGACTGTGACAGTCGGTGGTAACCAGGGACACCCATTTCTGACAGTCTGTGGTAACCAGGGAAACCCACCTGTGACCATGGTAACCAAGGACACCCCTCCTGTGACAATGGTACCCAGGGACAGCCCTCCTGTGACAGTCGGTGGTAACCAGGGAAACCCACCTGTGACCATGGTAACCAAGGACACCCCTGCTGTGACAATGGTACCCAGGGACAGCCCTCCTGTGACAGTCGGTTGTAACCAGGGAAACCCACCTGTGACCATGGTAACCAAGGACACCCCTACCCACAGTCACTGGTAACGAAGGACACCTCTCCTGTGACCGTGGTTACAAGGGACACGCATCTCTGACAGTCGGTGGTAACCAGGGAAACCCACCTGTGACCATGGTAACCAAGGACACCCCTCCTGTGTCAATGGTACCCAGGGACAGCAATCCTGTGAGAGTCGGTGGTAACCAGGGAAACCCACCTGTGACCATGGTAACCAAGGACACCCCTACCCACAGTCCCTGGTAACCATGGACACCTCTCCTGTGACCGTGGTTACCAGGACACGCACATATGACAGTCGTGGTAACCAGGGACACGCATCACTGATAGTCAGTGGTAACCAGGGAAACCCACCTGCGACCATGGTAACCAAGGACACCCCTCCTGTGACAGTCAGTGGTAACCAGGGAAACCCACCTCTGACCATGGTAACCAAGAAAACCCCTACCCACAGTCACTGGTAATCAAGGACACCTCTCTTGTGACCGTGGTTACCAGGGACACGAATTTCTGACAGTTGGTGGTAACCAGGGAAACCCACCTGTGACCATGGTAACCAAGGACACCCCTCCTGTGACAATGGTACCCAGGGAGAGCTCTCCTGTGAGAGTCGGTGGTAACCAGGGAAACCCACCTGTGACCATGGTAACCAAGGACACCCCTACCCACAGTCACTGGTAACCAAGGACAACTCTCCTTTGACCATGGTTACCAGGACACGCACATATGACAGTCGGTGGTAACCAGGGACACGCATCTCTGACAGTCAGTGGTAACCAGGGAAACCCACCTGCGACCATGGTAACCAAGGACACCCCTCCTGTGACAGTCAGTGGTAACCAGGGAAACCCACCTGTGACCATGGTAACCAAGGACACCCCTCCTGTGTCAATGGTACCCAGGGACAGCCCTCCTGTGACAGTCGGTGGTAACCAGGGAAACCCACCTGTGACCATGGTAACCAAGGACACCCCTCCTGTGACAATGATACCCAGGGACAGCCCTCCTGTGACAGTCAGTGGTAACCATGTACACTCAACTGTGACAGTCGGTGGTAACCAGGGAAACCCACCTGTGACATTCAAAGTGCCCAGGGACACCTGACTGTGACAGTCGGTGGTAACCAGGGATACCCATTTCTGACAGTCTGTGGTAACCAGGGAAACCCACCTGTGACCATGGTAACCAAGGACACCCCTCCTGTGACAATGGTACCCAGGGACAGCCCTCCTGTGACAGTCGGTGGTAACCAGGGAAACCCACCTGTGACCATGGTAACCAAGGACACCCCTGCTGTGACAATGGTACCCAGGGACAGCCCTCCTGTGACAGTCGGTTGTAACCAGGGAAACCCACCTGTGACCATGGTAACCAAGGACACCCCTACCCACAGTCACTGGTAACGAAGGACACCTCTCCTGTGACCGTGGTTACAAGGGACACGCATCTCTGACAGTCGGTGGTAACCAGGGAAACCCACCTGCGACCATGGTAACCAAGGACACCCCTCCTGTGACAGTCAGTGGTAACCAGGGAAACCCACCTCTGACCATGGTAACCAAGCACACCCCTACCCACAGTCACTGGTAACCAAGGACACCTCTCTTGTGACCGTGGTTACCAGGGACACGAATCTCTGACAGTTGGTGGTAACCAGGGAAACCCACCTGTGACCATGGTAACCAAGGACACCCCTCCTGTGACAGTCAGTGGTAACCAGGGAAACCCACCTGTGACCATGGTAACCAAGGACACCCCTCCAGTGACAATGGTACCCAGGGACAGCCCTCCTGTGACAGTCGGTGGTAACCAGGGAAACCCACCTGTGACCATGGTAACCAAGGACACACCTACCCACAGTCACTGGTAACCAAGGACACCTCTCCTGTGACCATGGTTACAAGGGACACGCATCTCTGACAGTCGGTGTTAACCAGGGAAACCCACATGTGACCATGGTAACCAAGGACACCCCTCCTGTGACAATGGTACCCAGGGACAGCCCTCCTGTGACATTCGGTGGTAACCAGGGAAACCCACCTGTGACCATGGTAACCAAGGACACCCCTACCCACAGTCACTGGTAACCAAGGACACCTCTCCTGTGACCGTGGTTACCAGGGACACGCATCTCTGGCAGTCGGTGGTAACCAGGGAAACCCACCTGTGACCATGGTAACCAAGGACACCCCACCTTTGACAATGGTACCCAGGGACAGCTCTCCTGTGAGAGTCGCTAGTAACCAGGGAAACCCACCTGTGACCATGGTAACCAAGGACACCCCTACCCACAGTCACTGGTAACCAAGGACACCTCTCCTGTGACAGTCAGTGGTAACCAGGGAATCCCACCTGCGACCATGGTAACCAAGGACACCCCTGCTGTGACAGTCAGTGGTAACCAGGGAAACCCACCTGCGACCATGGTAAACAAGGACACCCCTCCTGTGACAGTCAGTGGTAAACAGGGACACACCTCCTGTGCCAGTGGTAACCAAGGACACCCCTCCTGTGACAATGGTACCCAGGGACAGCCCTCCTGTGACAGTCAGTGGTAACCATGTACACTCAACTGTGACAGTCGGTGGTAACCAGGGAAACCCACCTGTGACCCTATCCAAGGACACAACTCCTGTGACAATGGTACCCAGGGACAGCCCTCCTGTGACAGTCGGTGGTAACCAGGGAAACCCACCTGTGACCATGGTAATCAAGGACACCCCTACCCACAGTCACTGGTAACCAAGGACACGTCTCCTGTGACCGTGGTTACCAGGGAAACGCATCTCTGACAGTCGGTGGTAACCAGGGAAACCCACCTGTGACCATGGTAACCAAGGAAACCGGTCCTGTGACAATGGTACCCAGGGACAGCCCTCCTGTGACAGTCGGTGGTAACCAGGGAAACCCACCTGTGACCATGGTAACCAAGGACACCCCTCCTGTGACAATGGTACCCAGGGACAGCCCTCCTGTGACAGTCAGTGGTAACCATGTACACTCAACTGTGACAGTCGGTGGTAACCAGGGAAACCCACCTGTGACATTCAAAGTGCCCAGGGACACCTGACTGTGACAGTCGGTGGTAACCAGGGACACCCATTTCTGACAGACTGTGGTAACCAGGGAAACCCACCTGTGACCATGGTAACCAAGGACACCCCTCCTGTGACAATGGTACCCAGGGACAGCCCTCCTGTGACAGTCGGTGGTAACCAGGGAAACCCACCTGTGACCATGGTAACCAAGGACACCCCTGCTGTGACAATGGTACCCAGGGACAGACCTCCTGTGACAGTCGGTGGTAACCAGGGAAACCCACCTGTGACCATGGTAACCAAGGACACTCCTACCCACAGTCACTGGTAACGAAGGACACCTCTCCTGTGACCGTGGTTACAAGGGACACGCATCTCTGACAGTCGGTGGTAACCAGGGAAACCCACCTGTGACCATGGTAACCAAGGACACCCCTCCTGTGACAATGGTACCCAGGGACAGCCCTCCTGTGACAGTCGGTGGTAACCAGGGAAACCCACCTGTGACCATGGTAACCAAGGACACCCCTACCCACAGTCACTGGTAACCAAGGACACCTCTCCTGTGACCGTGGTTACCAGGGACACGCATCTGTGACAGTTGGTGGTAACCAGGGAAACCCACCTGTGACCATGGTAACCAAGGACACCCCTCCTGTGACAATGGTACCCAGGGACAGCAATCCTGTGAGAGTCGGTGGTAAGCAGGGAAACCCACCTGTGACCATGGTAACCAAGGACACCCCTCCTGTGACAATGGTACCCAGGGACAGCTCTCCTGTGAGAGTCGGTGGTAACCAGGGAAACCCACCTGTGACCATGGTAACCAAGGACACCCCTACCCACAGTCACTGGTAACCAAGGACCTCTCTCCTGTGACCGTGGTTACCAGGACACGCACATATGACAGTCGGTGGTAACCAGGGACACGCATCTCTGACAGTCAGTGGTAACCAGGGAAACCCACCTGCGACCATGTTTACCAAGGACACCCCTCCTGTGACAGTCAGTGGTAACCAGGGAAACCCACCTGTGACATTCACAGTGCCAAGGGTACCTGCCTGTGACAGTCGGTGGTAACCAGTGACACGCATCTCTGACAGTCGGTGGTAACCAGGGAAACCCACCTGTGACCATGGTAACCAAGGACACCC
>CATKSN020000874.1:0-206913 GCA_949782905.1 Rangifer tarandus platyrhynchus | reverse complement strand
TCGCACCCACGCTTTAGGACATCACAACACTCTATTCATGACATCAAAGCTACTCTATCTCACATCACACCCATTATATCTGATATCACATCCACTGTATGTGCCTCATCACACCAAGATTATGGATCACATAACCCCCGTTGTATGTATGATATCAGAGCGACAATATGTATGACGTGATATGAACTACATATGACATCACATTCATTGTGTATAGTATCACACTGCTCTATGATATCACATCCTGTCTATACATGACCTCACATTATATCTGATATCACGTCCACTGAGGCTGCGTCATTACTTACAGTGTATTGTTTATACCACAACTGCCATATGTGTGATGTCGAACCCACTCAGTGTATGTCATCATATGAATTCTATGTGACATCATACCCACTCTTTATGACATCACAAGACTGTATTCATGACACCACATCCACTCTTTTCATGACATCACTCCCACTGTTTTTGACCTCACATACACTCTACTTGTGATGTCACAGCCACGGTAATTGTGACAAGACACCAGCTAAGTTTTTGACATCGTACTTAATTTATATGACATCTCATATGGTGTATGAATGACAACACAACCATTTTATCCGACATCACACCCACAGTATCGGTGTCATCACACCCACTTGATTGATGATACCACACCCTATGTAGGTATGAATTCACAGCCACTGCACGTCTGACACTATTGGCACTTTACATGACATCAAATCCATTCTTGATGACATCATACCTTTGTGTGTCTGTCTTGGCACCCACTATTTTTATGACATCATATCCACTCTATATGATCTCACCCACACTGTGTATATGACTACACAAGCTCTATGTCGTATCCACCTTATCTTTGCCATCCAAACCTCTCCACAGATATCACACCGACTCTTTGCATGACATCACACTCAGCATATATATGGGAACGCTTGCACCATACAAGACTACGCATCCTCAGTTTATGACATTAAACCTCCGTTTATAGGACATCAAACCCACTATATTTGACATCACAACACTCTATTCATGACATCAAAGCTACTCTATCTCACATCACACCCATTATATCTGACAGCACATCCACTGTATGTGCGTCATCACACCGAGATTATGGCTCACATAACCCCCATTGTATGTATGATATCGGAGCAACAATGTGTATGACGTGATATGAACTACTTATGACATCACATCCATTTTGTATAGTATCACACCGCTCTATGATATCACAACCTATGTATGCATGACATCACACACATTACATCTGATATCGCGTCCATTGAGGCTGCGTCATTACTTACAGCATATTGTTTATACCACCAATGCCATATGTGTGATATCGAACCCACTCGGTGTATGACATCATATGAGTTCTATGTGACATCACACCCACTCTATATGACATCACAAGACTGCATTCATGACACCCCATCCACTCTATTCATGACATCACACCCACTGTTTCTGACATCACATACACTGTACTTGTGACATCACAGCCAGGGTAATTGTGACAAGACCCCAGCTATGTTTCTGACATCATACTTAGTTTATATGACATCTCACATGGGGTATGAATGAAAAAACAACCATTGTATCCGACATCACACCCACTGTCTCGGTGTCGTCACACCCACTTCATAGATGATATCACGCCCTATGTACACATGAATTCACACCCAGTGCACGACTGACACTATAGGCACTTTACATGACATCAAATCCATTCTTGCTGACATCATACCTTAGTGTGTGTGTCTTGGCTCCCTCTATATTTATGACATCATATCCACTCTATATGATCTCACCCACACTGTATGTAAGACTACACAACTCTATGACGTATCCACCTTATCTCTGGCATCCAAACCTCTCCACAGATATCACACCCACTCTTAGCATGACATCACACTTGGCATATATATGGGAACTCTTGCACGATACAAGACATCGCATCCTCAGTTTATGACATTAAAGCTCCGTTTCTAGCACATCACACCCACTGTATTTGACATCACAGACACTGTATCTCTGTCATTACACCCGCTTTATCCACGACATCACAAAAATATGGAAATCATCCCACTAGGCATACGTGTAATATCATACACTCTGTACATGACATCACATTCACACTTTATGACATCAATCTTCAGCATTTATGACATCACAACTACTGCATTCATGATATCAAATATCCTATATGTGACATCATGTCCACGTTTTATGGCATCTCATCCCCTATACAGCTGACCTCACAGCCACTTTATCTGTAACATCACACCCACTGGGTTTGTGAGTTCATATCCAATAAACGTGACATCAAACACACTGTGTTGAGACGGTGCAAAGAGTATATGTGACATCACACCCACCATATCTGTATCTGCGTGATCACACAATCTGTATAGGTGATAAAATGCAAACTGTATGTATCATATCACACTTACTATATGCATGGCACGTTATGCACTATACACGACATGACTCCCACGCTTTAAGACATCACAACACGCTATTCATGACATCAAAACTACTCTATCTCACATCACACCCATTATATCTGACAGCACATCCACTGTATGTGCGTCATCACACCGAGATTATGGCTCACATAACACCCATTGTATGTATGATATCAGAGCGACAATATGTATGACGTGACATGAACTGCTTATGAAATCACATCCATTTGTATAGTATCACACCGCTCTATGATATGACAAACTATATATGCATGACATCACACACATTATATCTGATATCTTGTCCACTGAAGCTGCGTCATTACTTACAGCATATTGTTTATACCACCACTGCCATATGTGTGATATCCAACCCACACGGTGTCTGACATTATATGAGTTCTATGTGACATCACACCCACTCTATATGACATCACAAGACTGCATTCATGACACCCCATCCACTCTATTCATGACATCACACCCACTGTTTTTGACATCACATACACTCTACTTGTGACATCACAGCCACGGAAATTGTGACAAGACCCCAGCTATGTTTTTGACATCATACTTAATTTATATGACATCTCACATGTGGTATGAATGAAAACACAACCATTGTATCCGACATGACACCCACTGTCTCGGTGTCCTCACACCCAGTTTTTTGATGATATCACTCCCTATGTACGTAAGAATTCACACCCACTGCACGTCTGATACTATAGGCACTTTACATGACATCCAATCCATTCCTGATGACATCATACCTTTTTGTATTTGTCTTGGCACCCACTATTTTTATGACATCATATCCACCATATATGATCTCACCGAAACTGTGTGTATGACGACACAAGCTCTATGTCGTATCCACCTTATCTTTACCACCCAAACCTCTCCACAGATATCACATCCACTCTTTGCATGACATCACACCCGGCATGTATATGGGAACTCTGGAACCATACAAGACATCGCATCCTCAGTTTATGACATTAAAGCTCCGTTTCTAGGACATCACACCCACTATATTTGACATCACAGACCCTGTATCTCTGTCATTACACCCACTTTATCCACGACATCACATGTATGGAAATCATCACACTTGGCATACGTATGACATCATAAACTCTGTACATGACATCACATTCACACTTTATGACATCAATCCTCAGCATTTATGACATCACAACCCCTGCATTCATGACATCAAATATCCTATATATGACATCATGTCCACGGTTTATGGCATCTCATCCCCTATACCGCCTACATCACGGCCACTTTATCTGTAACATCACACCCACTGGGTTTGTGAATTCATATCCAAAAATTATGACATCAAACACACTGTGTTGAGACGCTACAAAGAGTATATCTGATATCACACCGTCCATATCTGTATCTGTGTGATCACTCAATCTGTATAGGTGATTAAACGCAAACTGTATGTATCATATCACACTTACTATATGCATGGCACATTATGCACTATATACGACATCACACCCACGCTTGATGATATCACAACACTCTATTCATGACATCAAAGCTACTCTATCTCACATCACACCCATTATATCTGACAGCACATCCACTGTATGTGCGTCATCACACCGAGATTATGGATCACATAACCCCCACTGTATATATGATATCAGAGCGCAATATGTATGACGAGATATGAACTACATATGACATCACATCCATTTTGTATAGTATCACACCGCTCTATGATATCAGAACCTATGTATGCATGAAATCACACACATTATATCTGATATCGCGTCCACTGAGGCTGCGTCATTACTTACAGTGTATTGTTTATACCACCAATGCAATATGTGTGATATCGAACCCACTCGGTGTATGACATCATATGAGTTCTATGTGACACCACACCCACTCTTTATGACATCATAAGACTGCGCTCATGACACCCCATCCACTCTATTCATGACATCACACCCACTCATTTTGACACCACATACACTCTACTTGTGACATCACAGCCACGGTAATTGTGACAAGACCCCAGCTATGTTTTTGACATCATACTTAGTTTATATGACATCACACATGGGGTATGAATGACAACACAACCATTGTATCCGACATCACACCCACTGTCTAGGTGTCATCACACCCACTTCATAGATGATATCACACCCTATGTACACATGAATTCACACCCAGTGCACGACTGACACTATAGGCACTTTACATGACATCAAATCCATTCTTGCTGACATCATACCTTAGTGTGTGTGTCTTGGCTCCCACTATTTTTATGACATCATATCCACTCGATATGATCTCACCCACACTGTATGTAAGACTACACAAGCTCTATGTCGTATCCACCTTATATTTGGCATCCAAACATCTCCACAGATATCACACCCACTCTTAGCATGACATCACACTCGGCATATATATGGGAACTCTTGCACGATACAAGACATCGCATCCTCAGTTTATGACATTAAAACTCCGTTCCTAGCACATCACACCCACTGTATTTGACATCACAGACACTGTATCTCTGTCATTACACCCGCTTTATCCATGACATCACAAAAATATGGAAATCATCCCACTAGTTATCCGTGTAACATCATACACTCTGTACATGACATCACATTCACACTTTAGGACATCAATCCTCAGCATTTATGACATCACAACCACTGCATTCATGACATCAGATATCCTATATGTGATATCATATCCACGGTTTATGACATCTCATCCCCTCTACGGCTGACATCACAGCCACTGTATCTGTAACATCACACCCACTGGGTTCGTGAATTCATATCCAATAAATGTGCCATCAGACACACTGTGTTGAGACGGTACAAAGAGTATATCTGACATCACACCGTCCATATCTGTATCTGTGTGATCACACAAACTCTATTGGTGATAAAACAGAAACTATATGTATCATATCAAACTTACTATATGCATGGCACATTATGCACTATATACGACATCGCACCCACGCTTTAGGACATCACAACACTCTATTCATGACATCAAAGCTACTCTATCTCACATCACACCCATTATATCTGATATCACATCCACTGTATGTGCCTCATCACACCAAGATTATGGATCACATAACCCCCGTTGTATGTATGATATCAGAGCGACAATATGTATGACGTGATATGAACTACATATGACATCACATTCATTGTGTATAGTATCACACTGCTCTATGATATCACATCCTGTCTATACATGACCTCACATTATATCTGATATCACGTCCACTGAGGCTGCGTCATTACTTACAGTGTATTGTTTATACCACAACTGCCATATGTGTGATGTCGAACCCACTCAGTGTATGTCATCATATGAATTCTATGTGACATCATACCCACTCTTTATGACATCACAAGACTGTATTCATGACACCACATCCACTCTTTTCATGACATCACTCCCACTGTTTTTGACCTCACATACACTCTACTTGTGATGTCACAGCCACGGTAATTGTGACAAGACACCAGCTAAGTTTTTGACATCGTACTTAATTTATATGACATCTCATATGGTGTATGAATGACAACACAACCATTTTATCCGACATCACACCCACAGTATCGGTGTCATCACACCCACTTGATTGATGATACCACACCCTATGTAGGTATGAATTCACAGCCACTGCACGTCTGACACTATTGGCACTTTACATGACATCAAATCCATTCTTGATGACATCATACCTTTGTGTGTCTGTCTTGGCACCCACTATTTTTATGACATCATATCCACTCTATATGATCTCACCCACACTGTGTATATGACTACACAAGCTCTATGTCGTATCCACCTTATCTTTGCCATCCAAACCTCTCCACAGATATCACACCGACTCTTTGCATGACATCACACTCAGCATATATATGGGAACGCTTGCACCATACAAGACTACGCATCCTCAGTTTATGACATTAAACCTCCGTTTATAGGACATCAAACCCACTATATTTGACATCACAACACTCTATTCATGACATCAAAGCTACTCTATCTCACATCACACCCATTATATCTGACAGCACATCCACTGTATGTGCGTCATCACACCGAGATTATGGCTCACATAACCCCCATTGTATGTATGATATCGGAGCAACAATGTGTATGACGTGATATGAACTACTTATGACATCACATCCATTTTGTATAGTATCACACCGCTCTATGATATCACAACCTATGTATGCATGACATCACACACATTACATCTGATATCGCGTCCATTGAGGCTGCGTCATTACTTACAGCATATTGTTTATACCACCAATGCCATATGTGTGATATCGAACCCACTCGGTGTATGACATCATATGAGTTCTATGTGACATCACACCCACTCTATATGACATCACAAGACTGCATTCATGACACCCCATCCACTCTATTCATGACATCACACCCACTGTTTCTGACATCACATACACTGTACTTGTGACATCACAGCCAGGGTAATTGTGACAAGACCCCAGCTATGTTTCTGACATCATACTTAGTTTATATGACATCTCACATGGGGTATGAATGAAAAAACAACCATTGTATCCGACATCACACCCACTGTCTCGGTGTCGTCACACCCACTTCATAGATGATATCACGCCCTATGTACACATGAATTCACACCCAGTGCACGACTGACACTATAGGCACTTTACATGACATCAAATCCATTCTTGCTGACATCATACCTTAGTGTGTGTGTCTTGGCTCCCTCTATATTTATGACATCATATCCACTCTATATGATCTCACCCACACTGTATGTAAGACTACACAACTCTATGACGTATCCACCTTATCTCTGGCATCCAAACCTCTCCACAGATATCACACCCACTCTTAGCATGACATCACACTTGGCATATATATGGGAACTCTTGCACGATACAAGACATCGCATCCTCAGTTTATGACATTAAAGCTCCGTTTCTAGCACATCACACCCACTGTATTTGACATCACAGACACTGTATCTCTGTCATTACACCCGCTTTATCCACGACATCACAAAAATATGGAAATCATCCCACTAGGCATACGTGTAATATCATACACTCTGTACATGACATCACATTCACACTTTATGACATCAATCTTCAGCATTTATGACATCACAACTACTGCATTCATGATATCAAATATCCTATATGTGACATCATGTCCACGTTTTATGGCATCTCATCCCCTATACAGCTGACCTCACAGCCACTTTATCTGTAACATCACACCCACTGGGTTTGTGAGTTCATATCCAATAAACGTGACATCAAACACACTGTGTTGAGACGGTGCAAAGAGTATATGTGACATCACACCCACCATATCTGTATCTGCGTGATCACACAATCTGTATAGGTGATAAAATGCAAACTGTATGTATCATATCACACTTACTATATGCATGGCACGTTATGCACTATACACGACATGACTCCCACGCTTTAAGACATCACAACACGCTATTCATGACATCAAAACTACTCTATCTCACATCACACCCATTATATCTGACAGCACATCCACTGTATGTGCGTCATCACACCGAGATTATGGCTCACATAACCCCAATTGTATGTATGATATCAGAGCGACAATATGTATGACGTGACATGAACTGCTTATGAAATCACATCCATTTGTATAGTATCACACCGCTCTATGATATGACAAACTATATATGCATGACATCACACACATTATATCTGATATCTTGTCCACTGAAGCTGCGTCATTACTTACAGCATATTGTTTATACCACCACTGCCATATGTGTGATATCCAACCCACACGGTGTCTGACATTATATGAGTTCTATGTGACATCACACCCACTCTATATGACATCACAAGACTGCATTCATGACACCCCATCCACTCTATTCATGACATCACACCCACTGTTTTTGACATCACATACACTCTACTTGTGACATCACAGCCACGGAAATTGTGACAAGACCCCAGCTATGTTTTTGACATCATACTTAATTTATATGACATCTCACATGTGGTATGAATGAAAACACAACCATTGTATCCGACATGACACCCACTGTCTCGGTGTCCTCACACCCAGTTTTTTGATGATATCACTCCCTATGTACGTAAGAATTCACACCCACTGCACGTCTGATACTATAGGCACTTTACATGACATCCAATCCATTCCTGATGACATCATACCTTTTTGTATTTGTCTTGGCACCCACTATTTTTATGACATCATATCCACCATATATGATCTCACCGAAACTGTGTGTATGACGACACAAGCTCTATGTCGTATCCACCTTATCTTTACCACCCAAACCTCTCCACAGATATCACATCCACTCTTTGCATGACATCACACCCGGCATGTATATGGGAACTCTGGAACCATACAAGACATCGCATCCTCAGTTTATGACATTAAAGCTCCGTTTCTAGGACATCACACCCACTATATTTGACATCACAGACCCTGTATCTCTGTCATTACACCCACTTTATCCACGACATCACATGTATGGAAATCATCACACTTGGCATACGTATGACATCATAAACTCTGTACATGACATCACATTCACACTTTATGACATCAATCCTCAGCATTTATGACATCACAACCCCTGCATTCATGACATCAAATATCCTATATATGACATCATGTCCACGGTTTATGGCATCTCATCCCCTATACCGCCTACATCACGGCCACTTTATCTGTAACATCACACCCACTGGGTTTGTGAATTCATATCCAAAAATTATGACATCAAACACACTGTGTTGAGACGCTACAAAGAGTATATCTGATATCACACCGTCCATATCTGTATCTGTGTGATCACTCAATCTGTATAGGTGATTAAACGCAAACTGTATGTATCATATCACACTTACTATATGCATGGCACATTATGCACTATATATGACATCACACCCACGCTTGATGATATCACAACACTCTATTCATGACATCAAAGCTACTCTATCTCACATCACACCCATTATATCTGACAGCACATCCACTGTATGTGCGTCATCACACCGAGATTATGGATCACATAACCCCCACTGTATATATGATATCAGAGCGCAATATGTATGACGAGATATGAACTACATATGACATCACATCCATTTTGTATAGTATCACACCGCTCTATGATATCAGAACCTATGTATGCATGACATCACACACATTATATCTGATATCGCGTCCACTGAGGCTGCGTCATTACTTACAGTGTATTGTTTATACCACCAATGCAATATGTGTGATATCGAACCCACTCGGTGTATGACATCATATGAGTTCTATGTGACACCACACCCACTCTTTATGACATCATAAGACTGCGCTCATGACACCCCATCCACTCTATTCATGACATCACACCCACTCATTTTGACACCACATACACTCTACTTGTGACATCACAGCCACGGTAATTGTGACAAGACCCCAGCTATGTTTTTGACATCATACTTAGTTTATATGACATCACACATGGGGTATGAATGACAACACAACCATTGTATCCGACATCACACCCACTGTCTAGGTGTCATCACACCCACTTCATAGATGATATCACACCCTATGTACACATGAATTCACACCCAGTGCACGACTGACACTATAGGCACTTTACATGACATCAAATCCATTCTTGCTGACATCATACCTTAGTGTGTGTGTCTTGGCTCCCACTATTTTTATGACATCATATCCACTCGATATGATCTCACCCACACTGTATGTAAGACTACACAAGCTCTATGTCGTATCCACCTTATATTTGGCATCCAAACATCTCCACAGATATCACACCCACTCTTAGCATGACATCACACTCGGCATATATATGGGAACTCTTGCACGATACAAGACATCGCATCCTCAGTTTATGACATTAAAACTCCGTTCCTAGCACATCACACCCACTGTATTTGACATCACAGACACTGTATCTCTGTCATTACACCCGCTTTATCCATGACATCACAAAAATATGGAAATCATCCCACTAGTTATCCGTGTAACATCATACACTCTGTACATGACATCACATTCACACTTTAGGACATCAATCCTCAGCATTTATGACATCACAACCACTGCATTCATGACATCAGATATCCTATATGTGATATCATATCCACGGTTTATGACATCTCATCCCCTCTACGGCTGACATCACAGCCACTGTATCTGTAACATCACACCCACTGGGTTCGTGAATTCATATCCAATAAATGTGCCATCAGACACACTGTGTTGAGACGGTACAAAGAGTATATCTGACATCACACCGTCCATATCTGTATCTGTGTGATCACACAAACTCTATTGGTGATAAAACAGAAACTATATGTATCATATCAAACTTACTATATGCATGGCACATTATGCACTATATACGACATCGCACCCACGCTTTAGGACATCACAACACTCTATTCATGACATCAAAGCTACTCTATCTCACATCACACCCATTATATCTGATATCACATCCACTGTATGTGCCTCATCACACCAAGATTATGGATCACATAACCCCCGTTGTATGTATGATATCAGAGCGACAATATGTATGACGTGATATGAACTACATATGACATCACATTCATTGTGTATAGTATCACACTGCTCTATGATATCACATCCTATCTATACATGACCTCACATTATATCTGATATCACGTCCACTGAGGCTGCGTCATTACTTACAGTGTATTGTTTATACCACAACTGCCATATGTGTGATGTCGAACCCACTCAGTGTATGTCATCATATGAATTCTATGTGACATCATACCCACTCTTTATGACATCACAAGACTGTATTCATGACACCACATCCACTCTTTTCATGACATCACTCCCACTGTTTTTGACCTCACATACACTCTACTTGTGATGTCACAGCCACGGTAATTGTGACAAGACACCAGCTAAGTTTTTGACATCGTACTTAATTTATATGACATCTCATATGGTGTATGAATGACAACACAACCATTTTATCCGACATCACACCCACAGTATCGGTGTCATCACACCCACTTGATTGATGATACCACACCCTATGTAGGTATGAATTCACAGCCACTGCACTTCTGACACTATTGGCACTTTACATGACATCAAATCCATTCTTGATGACATCATACCTTTGTATGTCTGTCTTGGCACCCACTATTTTTATGACATCATATCCACTCTATATGATCTCACCCACACTGTGTATATGACTACACAAGCTCTATGTCGTATCCACCTTATCTTTGCCATCCAAACCTCTCCACAGATATCACACCGACTCTTTGCATGACATCACACTCAGCATATATATGGGAACGCTTGCACCATACAAGACTACGCATCCTCAGTTTATGACATTAAACCTCCGTTTATAGGACATCAAACCCACTATATTTGACATCACAACACTCTATTCATGACATCAAAGCTACTCTATCTCACATCACACCCATTATATCTGACAGCACATCCACTGTATGTGCGTCATCACACCGAGATTATGGCTCACATAACCCCCATTGTATGTATGATATCGGAGCAACAATGTGTATGACGTGATATGAACTACTTATGACATCACATCCATTTTGTATAGTATCACACCGCTCTATGATATCACAACCTATGTATGCATGACATCACACACATTACATCTGATATCGCGTCCATTGAGGCTGCGTCATTACTTACAGCATATTGTTTATACCACCAATGCCATATGTGTGATATCGAACCCACTCGGTGTATGACATCATATGAGTTCTATGTGACATCACACCCACTCTATATGACATCACAAGACTGCATTCATGACACCCCATCCACTCTATTCATGACATCACACCCACTGTTTCTGACATCACATACACTGTACTTGTGACATCACAGCCAGGGTAATTGTGACAAGACCCCAGCTATGTTTCTGACATCATACTTAGTTTATATGACATCTCACATGGGGTATGAATGAAAAAACAACCATTGTATCCGACATCACACCCACTGTCTCGGTGTCGTCACACCCACTTCATAGATGATATCACGCCCTATGTACACATGAATTCACACCCAGTGCACGACTGACACTATAGGCACTTTACATGACATCAAATCCATTCTTGCTGACATCATACCTTAGTGTGTGTGTCTTGGCTCCCTCTATATTTATGACATCATATCCACTCTATATGATCTCACCCACACTGTATGTAAGACTACACAACTCTATGACGTATCCACCTTATCTCTGGCATCCAAACCTCTCCACAGATATCACACCCACTCTTAGCATGACATCACACTTGGCATATATATGGGAACTCTTGCACGATACAAGACATCGCATCCTCAGTTTATGACATTAAAGCTCCGTTTCTAGCACATCACACCCACTGTATTTGACATCACAGACACTGTATCTCTGTCATTACACCCGCTTTATCCACGACATCACAAAAATATGGAAATCATCCCACTAGGCATACGTGTAATATCATACACTCTGTACATGACATCACATTCACACTTTATGACATCAATCTTCAGCATTTATGACATCACAACTACTGCATTCATGATATCAAATATCCTATATGTGACATCATGTCCACGTTTTATGGCATCTCATCCCCTATACAGCTGACCTCACAGCCACTTTATCTGTAACATCACACCCACTGGGTTTGTGAGTTCATATCCAATAAACGTGACATCAAACACACTGTGTTGAGACGGTGCAAAGAGTATATGTGACATCACACCCACCATATCTGTATCTGCGTGATCACACAATCTGTATAGGTGATAAAATGCAAACTGTATGTATCATATCACACTTACTATATGCATGGCACGTTATGCACTATACACGACATGACTCCCACGCTTTAAGACATCACAACACGCTATTCATGACATCAAAACTACTCTATCTCACATCACACCCATTATATCTGACAGCACATCCACTGTATGTGCGTCATCACACCGAGATTATGGCTCACATAACCCCCATTGTATGTATGATATCAGAGCGACAATATGTATGACGTGACATGAACTGCTTATGAAATCACATCCATTTGTATAGTATCACACCGCTCTATGATATGACAAACTATATATGCATGACATCACACACATTATATCTGATATCTTGTCCACTGAAGCTGCGTCATTACTTACAGCATATTGTTTATACCACCACTGCCATATGTGTGATATCCAACCCACACGGTGTCTGACATTATATGAGTTCTATGTGACATCACACCCACTCTATATGACATCACAAGACTGCATTCATGACACCCCATCCACTCTATTCATGACATCACACCCACTGTTTTTGACATCACATACACTCTACTTGTGACATCACAGCCACGGAAATTGTGACAAGACCCCAGCTATGTTTTTGACATCATACTTAATTTATATGACATCTCACATGTGGTATGAATGAAAACACAACCATTGTATCCGACATGACACCCACTGTCTCGGTGTCCTCACACCCAGTTTTTTGATGATATCACTCCCTATGTACGTAAGAATTCACACCCACTGCACGTCTGATACTATAGGCACTTTACATGACATCCAATCCATTCCTGATGACATCATACCTTTTTGTATTTGTCTTGGCACCCACTATTTTTATGACATCATATCCACCATATATGATCTCACCGAAACTGTGTGTATGACGACACAAGCTCTATGTCGTATCCACCTTATCTTTACCACCCAAACCTCTCCACAGATATCACATCCACTCTTTGCATGACATCACACCCGGCATGTATATGGGAACTCTGGAACCATACAAGACATCGCATCCTCAGTTTATGACATTAAAGCTCCGTTTCTAGGACATCACACCCACTATATTTGACATCACAGACCCTGTATCTCTGTCATTACACCCACTTTATCCACGACATCACATGTATGGAAATCATCACACTTGGCATACGTATGACATCATAAACTCTGTACATGACATCACATTCACACTTTATGACATCAATCCTCAGCATTTATGACATCACAACCCCTGCATTCATGACATCAAATATCCTATATATGACATCATGTCCACGGTTTATGGCATCTCATCCCCTATACCGCCTACATCACGGCCACTTTATCTGTAACATCACACCCACTGGGTTTGTGAATTCATATCCAAAAATTATGACATCAAACACACTGTGTTGAGACGCTACAAAGAGTATATCTGATATCACACCGTCCATATCTGTATCTGTGTGATCACTCAATCTGTATAGGTGATTAAACGCAAACTGTATGTATCATATCACACTTACTATATGCATGGCACATTATGCACTATATATGACATCACACCCACGCTTGATGATATCACAACACTCTATTCATGACATCAAAGCTACTCTATCTCACATCACACCCATTATATCTGACAGCACATCCACTGTATGTGCGTCATCACACCGAGATTATGGATCACATAACCCCCACTGTATATATGATATCAGAGCGCAATATGTATGACGAGATATGAACTACATATGACATCACATCCATTTTGTATAGTATCACACCGCTCTATGATATCAGAACCTATGTATGCATGACATCACACACATTATATCTGATATCGCGTCCACTGAGGCTGCGTCATTACTTACAGTGTATTGTTTATACCACCAATGCAATATGTGTGATATCGAACCCACTCGGTGTATGACATCATATGAGTTCTATGTGACACCACACCCACTCTTTATGACATCATAAGACTGCGCTCATGACACCCCATCCACTCTATTCATGACATCACACCCACTCATTTTGACACCACATACACTCTACTTGTGACATCACAGCCACGGTAATTGTGACAAGACCCCAGCTATGTTTTTGACATCATACTTAGTTTATATGACATCACACATGGGGTATGAATGACAACACAACCATTGTATCCGACATCACACCCACTGTCTAGGTGTCATCACACCCACTTCATAGATGATATCACACCCTATGTACACATGAATTCACACCCAGTGCACGACTGACACTATAGGCACTTTACATGACATCAAATCCATTCTTGCTGACATCATACCTTAGTGTGTGTGTCTTGGCTCCCACTATTTTTATGACATCATATCCACTCGATATGATCTCACCCACACTGTATGTAAGACTACACAAGCTCTATGTCGTATCCACCTTATATTTGGCATCCAAACATCTCCACAGATATCACACCCACTCTTAGCATGACATCACACTCGGCATATATATGGGAACTCTTGCACGATACAAGACATCGCATCCTCAGTTTATGACATTAAAACTCCGTTCCTAGCACATCACACCCACTGTATTTGACATCACAGACACTGTATCTCTGTCATTACACCCGCTTTATCCATGACATCACAAAAATATGGAAATCATCCCACTAGTTATCCGTGTAACATCATACACTCTGTACATGACATCACATTCACACTTTAGGACATCAATCCTCAGCATTTATGACATCACAACCACTGCATTCATGACATCAGATATCCTATATGTGATATCATATCCACGGTTTATGACATCTCATCCCCTCTACGGCTGACATCACAGCCACTGTATCTGTAACATCACACCCACTGGGTTCGTGAATTCATATCCAATAAATGTGCCATCAGACACACTGTGTTGAGACGGTACAAAGAGTATATCTGACATCACACCGTCCATATCTGTATCTGTGTGATCACACAAACTCTATTGGTGATAAAACAGAAACTATATGTATCATATCAAACTTACTATATGCATGGCACATTATGCACTATATACGACATCGCACCCACGCTTTAGGACATCACAACACTCTATTCATGACATCAAAGCTACTCTATCTCACATCACACCCATTATATCTGATATCACATCCACTGTATGTGCCTCATCACACCAAGATTATGGATCACATAACCCCCGTTGTATGTATGATATCAGAGCGACAATATGTATGACGTGATATGAACTACATATGACATCACATTCATTGTGTATAGTATCACACTGCTCTATGATATCACATCCTATCTATACATGACCTCACATTATATCTGATATCACGTCCACTGAGGCTGCGTCATTACTTACAGTGTATTGTTTATACCACAACTGCCATATGTGTGATGTCGAACCCACTCAGTGTATGTCATCATATGAATTCTATGTGACATCATACCCACTCTTTATGACATCACAAGACTGTATTCATGACACCACATCCACTCTTTTCATGACATCACTCCCACTGTTTTTGACCTCACATACACTCTACTTGTGATGTCACAGCCACGGTAATTGTGACAAGACACCAGCTAAGTTTTTGACATCGTACTTAATTTATATGACATCTCATATGGTGTATGAATGACAACACAACCATTTTATCCGACATCACACCCACAGTATCGGTGTCATCACACCCACTTGATTGATGATACCACACCCTATGTAGGTATGAATTCACAGCCACTGCACTTCTGACACTATTGGCACTTTACATGACATCAAATCCATTCTTGATGACATCATACCTTTGTATGTCTGTCTTGGCACCCACTATTTTTATGACATCATATCCACTCTATATGATCTCACCCACACTGTGTATATGACTACACAAGCTCTATGTCGTATCCACCTTATCTTTGCCATCCAAACCTCTCCACAGATATCACACCGACTCTTTGCATGACATCACACTCAGCATATATATGGGAACGCTTGCACCATACAAGACTACGCATCCTCAGTTTATGACATTAAACCTCCGTTTATAGGACATCAAACCCACTATATTTGACATCACAACACTCTATTCATGACATCAAAGCTACTCTATCTCACATCACACCCATTATATCTGACAGCACATCCACTGTATGTGCGTCATCACACCGAGATTATGGCTCACATAACCCCCATTGTATGTATGATATCGGAGCAACAATGTGTATGACGTGATATGAACTACTTATGACATCACATCCATTTTGTATAGTATCACACCGCTCTATGATATCACAACCTATGTATGCATGACATCACACACATTACATCTGATATCGCGTCCATTGAGGCTGCGTCATTACTTACAGCATATTGTTTATACCACCAATGCCATATGTGTGATATCGAACCCACTCGGTGTATGACATCATATGAGTTCTATGTGACATCACACCCACTCTATATGACATCACAAGACTGCATTCATGACACCCCATCCACTCTATTCATGACATCACACCCACTGTTTCTGACATCACATACACTGTACTTGTGACATCACAGCCAGGGTAATTGTGACAAGACCCCAGCTATGTTTCTGACATCATACTTAGTTTATATGACATCTCACATGGGGTATGAATGAAAAAACAACCATTGTATCCGACATCACACCCACTGTCTCGGTGTCGTCACACCCACTTCATAGATGATATCACGCCCTATGTACACATGAATTCACACCCAGTGCACGACTGACACTATAGGCACTTTACATGACATCAAATCCATTCTTGCTGACATCATACCTTAGTGTGTGTGTCTTGGCTCCCTCTATATTTATGACATCATATCCACTCTATATGATCTCACCCACACTGTATGTAAGACTACACAACTCTATGACGTATCCACCTTATCTCTGGCATCCAAACCTCTCCACAGATATCACACCCACTCTTAGCATGACATCACACTTGGCATATATATGGGAACTCTTGCACGATACAAGACATCGCATCCTCAGTTTATGACATTAAAGCTCCGTTTCTAGCACATCACACCCACTGTATTTGACATCACAGACACTGTATCTCTGTCATTACACCCGCTTTATCCACGACATCACAAAAATATGGAAATCATCCCACTAGGCATACGTGTAATATCATACACTCTGTACATGACATCACATTCACACTTTATGACATCAATCTTCAGCATTTATGACATCACAACTACTGCATTCATGATATCAAATATCCTATATGTGACATCATGTCCACGTTTTATGGCATCTCATCCCCTATACAGCTGACCTCACAGCCACTTTATCTGTAACATCACACCCACTGGGTTTGTGAGTTCATATCCAATAAACGTGACATCAAACACACTGTGTTGAGACGGTGCAAAGAGTATATGTGACATCACACCCACCATATCTGTATCTGCGTGATCACACAATCTGTATAGGTGATAAAATGCAAACTGTATGTATCATATCACACTTACTATATGCATGGCACGTTATGCACTATACACGACATGACTCCCACGCTTTAAGACATCACAACACGCTATTCATGACATCAAAACTACTCTATCTCACATCACACCCATTATATCTGACAGCACATCCACTGTATGTGCGTCATCACACCGAGATTATGGCTCACATAACACCCATTGTATGTATGATATCAGAGCGACAATATGTATGACGTGACATGAACTGCTTATGAAATCACATCCATTTGTATAGTATCACACCGCTCTATGATATGACAAACTATATATGCATGACATCACACACATTATATCTGATATCTTGTCCACTGAAGCTGCGTCATTACTTACAGCATATTGTTTATACCACCACTGCCATATGTGTGATATCCAACCCACACGGTGTCTGACATTATATGAGTTCTATGTGACATCACACCCACTCTATATGACATCACAAGACTGCATTCATGACACCCCATCCACTCTATTCATGACATCACACCCACTGTTTTTGACATCACATACACTCTACTTGTGACATCACAGCCACGGAAATTGTGACAAGACCCCAGCTATGTTTTTGACATCATACTTAATTTATATGACATCTCACATGTGGTATGAATGAAAACACAACCATTGTATCCGACATGACACCCACTGTCTCGGTGTCCTCACACCCAGTTTTTTGATGATATCACTCCCTATGTACGTAAGAATTCACACCCACTGCACGTCTGATACTATAGGCACTTTACATGACATCCAATCCATTCCTGATGACATCATACCTTTTTGTATTTGTCTTGGCACCCACTATTTTTATGACATCATATCCACCATATATGATCTCACCGAAACTGTGTGTATGACGACACAAGCTCTATGTCGTATCCACCTTATCTTTACCACCCAAACCTCTCCACAGATATCACATCCACTCTTTGCATGACATCACACCCGGCATGTATATGGGAACTCTGGAACCATACAAGACATCGCATCCTCAGTTTATGACATTAAAGCTCCGTTTCTAGGACATCACACCCACTATATTTGACATCACAGACCCTGTATCTCTGTCATTACACCCACTTTATCCACGACATCACATGTATGGAAATCATCACACTTGGCATACGTATGACATCATAAACTCTGTACATGACATCACATTCACACTTTATGACATCAATCCTCAGCATTTATGACATCACAACCCCTGCATTCATGACATCAAATATCCTATATATGACATCATGTCCACGGTTTATGGCATCTCATCCCCTATACCGCCTACATCACGGCCACTTTATCTGTAACATCACACCCACTGGGTTTGTGAATTCATATCCAAAAATTATGACATCAAACACACTGTGTTGAGACGCTACAAAGAGTATATCTGATATCACACCGTCCATATCTGTATCTGTGTGATCACTCAATCTGTATAGGTGATTAAACGCAAACTGTATGTATCATATCACACTTACTATATGCATGGCACATTATGCACTATATACGACATCACACCCACGCTTGATGATATCACAACACTCTATTCATGACATCAAAGCTACTCTATCTCACATCACACCCATTATATCTGACAGCACATCCACTGTATGTGCGTCATCACACCGAGATTATGGATCACATAACCCCCATTGTATATATGATATCAGAGCGCAATATGTATGACGAGATATGAACTACATATGACATCACATCCATTTTGTATAGTATCACACCGCTCTATGATATCAGAACCTATGTATGCATGAAATCACACACATTATATCTGATATCGCGTCCACTGAGGCTGCGTCATTACTTACAGTGTATTGTTTATACCACCAATGCAATATGTGTGATATCGAACCCACTCGGTGTATGACATCATATGAGTTCTATGTGACACCACACCCACTCTTTATGACATCATAAGACTGCGCTCATGACACCCCATCCACTCTATTCATGACATCACACCCACTCATTTTGACACCACATACACTCTACTTGTGACATCACAGCCACGGTAATTGTGACAAGACCCCAGCTATGTTTTTGACATCATACTTAGTTTATATGACATCACACATGGGGTATGAATGACAACACAACCATTGTATCCGACATCACACCCACTGTCTAGGTGTCATCACACCCACTTCATAGATGATATCACACCCTATGTACACATGAATTCACACCCAGTGCACGACTGACACTATAGGCACTTTACATGACATCAAATCCATTCTTGCTGACATCATACCTTAGTGTGTGTGTCTTGGCTCCCACTATTTTTATGACATCATATCCACTCGATATGATCTCACCCACACTGTATGTAAGACTACACAAGCTCTATGTCGTATCCACCTTATATTTGGCATCCAAACATCTCCACAGATATCACACCCACTCTTAGCATGACATCACACTCGGCATATATATGGGAACTCTTGCACGATACAAGACATCGCATCCTCAGTTTATGACATTAAAACTCCGTTCCTAGCACATCACACCCACTGTATTTGACATCACAGACACTGTATCTCTGTCATTACACCCGCTTTATCCATGACATCACAAAAATATGGAAATCATCCCACTAGTTATCCGTGTAACATCATACACTCTGTACATGACATCACATTCACACTTTAGGACATCAATCCTCAGCATTTATGACATCACAACCACTGCATTCATGACATCAGATATCCTATATGTGATATCATATCCACGGTTTATGACATCTCATCCCCTCTACGGCTGACATCACAGCCACTGTATCTGTAACATCACACCCACTGGGTTCGTGAATTCATATCCAATAAATGTGCCATCAGACACACTGTGTTGAGACGGTACAAAGAGTATATCTGACATCACACCGTCCATATCTGTATCTGTGTGATCACACAAACTCTATTGGTGATAAAACAGAAACTATATGTATCATATCAAACTTACTATATGCATGGCACATTATGCACTATATACGACATCGCACCCACGCTTTAGGACATCACAACACTCTATTCATGACATCAAAGCTACTCTATCTCACATCACACCCATTATATCTGATATCACATCCACTGTATGTGCCTCATCACACCAAGATTATGGATCACATAACCCCCGTTGTATGTATGATATCAGAGCGACAATATGTATGACGTGATATGAACTACATATGACATCACATTCATTGTGTATAGTATCACACTGCTCTATGATATCACATCCTGTCTATACATGACCTCACATTATATCTGATATCACGTCCACTGAGGCTGCGTCATTACTTACAGTGTATTGTTTATACCACAACTGCCATATGTGTGATGTCGAACCCACTCAGTGTATGTCATCATATGAATTCTATGTGACATCATACCCACTCTTTATGACATCACAAGACTGTATTCATGACACCACATCCACTCTTTTCATGACATCACTCCCACTGTTTTTGACCTCACATACACTCTACTTGTGATGTCACAGCCACGGTAATTGTGACAAGACACCAGCTAAGTTTTTGACATCGTACTTAATTTATATGACATCTCATATGGTGTATGAATGACAACACAACCATTTTATCCGACATCACACCCACAGTATCGGTGTCATCACACCCACTTGATTGATGATACCACACCCTATGTAGGTATGAATTCACAGCCACTGCACGTCTGACACTATTGGCACTTTACATGACATCAAATCCATTCTTGATGACATCATACCTTTGTGTGTCTGTCTTGGCACCCACTATTTTTATGACATCATATCCACTCTATATGATCTCACCCACACTGTGTATATGACTACACAAGCTCTATGTCGTATCCACCTTATCTTTGCCATCCAAACCTCTCCACAGATATCACACCGACTCTTTGCATGACATCACACTCAGCATATATATGGGAACGCTTGCACCATACAAGACTACGCATCCTCAGTTTATGACATTAAACCTCCGTTTATAGGACATCAAACCCACTATATTTGACATCACAACACTCTATTCATGACATCAAAGCTACTCTATCTCACATCACACCCATTATATCTGACAGCACATCCACTGTATGTGCGTCATCACACCGAGATTATGGCTCACATAACCCCCATTGTATGTATGATATCGGAGCAACAATGTGTATGACGTGATATGAACTACTTATGACATCACATCCATTTTGTATAGTATCACACCGCTCTATGATATCACAACCTATGTATGCATGACATCACACACATTACATCTGATATCGCGTCCATTGAGGCTGCGTCATTACTTACAGCATATTGTTTATACCACCAATGCCATATGTGTGATATCGAACCCACTCGGTGTATGACATCATATGAGTTCTTTGTGACATCACACCCACTCTATATGACATCACAAGACTGCATTCATGACACCCCATCCACTCTATTCATGACATCACACCCACTGTTTCTGACATCACATACACTGTACTTGTGACATCACAGCCAGGGTAATTGTGACAAGACCCCAGCTATGTTTCTGACATCATACTTAGTTTATATGACATCTCACATGGGGTATGAATGAAAAAACAACCATTGTATCCGACATCACACCCACTGTCTCGGTGTCGTCACACCCACTTCATAGATGATATCACGCCCTATGTACACATGAATTCACACCCAGTGCACGACTGACACTATAGGCACTTTACATGACATCAAATCCATTCTTGCTGACATCATACCTTAGTGTGTGTGTCTTGGCTCCCTCTATATTTATGACATCATATCCACTCTATATGATCTCACCCACACTGTATGTAAGACTACACAACTCTATGACGTATCCACCTTATCTCTGGCATCCAAACCTCTCCACAGATATCACACCCACTCTTAGCATGACATCACACTTGGCATATATATGGGAACTCTTGCACGATACAAGACATCGCATCCTCAGTTTATGACATTAAAGCTCCGTTTCTAGCACATCACACCCACTGTATTTGACATCACAGACACTGTATCTCTGTCATTACACCCGCTTTATCCACGACATCACAAAAATATGGAAATCATCCCACTAGGCATACGTGTAATATCATACACTCTGTACATGACATCACATTCACACTTTATGACATCAATCTTCAGCATTTATGACATCACAACTACTGCATTCATGATATCAAATATCCTATATGTGACATCATGTCCACGTTTTATGGCATCTCATCCCCTATACAGCTGACCTCACAGCCACTTTATCTGTAACATCACACCCACTGGGTTTGTGAGTTCATATCCAATAAACGTGACATCAAACACACTGTGTTGAGACGGTGCAAAGAGTATATGTGACATCACACCCACCATATCTGTATCTGCGTGATCACACAATCTGTATAGGTGATAAAATGCAAACTGTATGTATCATATCACACTTACTATATGCATGGCACGTTATGCACTATACACGACATGACTCCCACGCTTTAAGACATCACAACACGCTATTCATGACATCAAAACTACTCTATCTCACATCACACCCATTATATCTGACAGCACATCCACTGTATGTGCGTCATCACACCGAGATTATGGCTCACATAACACCCATTGTATGTATGATATCAGAGCGACAATATGTATGACGTGACATGAACTGCTTATGAAATCACATCCATTTGTATAGTATCACACCGCTCTATGATATGACAAACTATATATGCATGACATCACACACATTATATCTGATATCTTGTCCACTGAAGCTGCGTCATTACTTACAGCATATTGTTTATACCACCACTGCCATATGTGTGATATCCAACCCACACGGTGTCTGACATTATATGAGTTCTATGTGACATCACACCCACTCTATATGACATCACAAGACTGCATTCATGACACCCCATCCACTCTATTCATGACATCACACCCACTGTTTTTGACATCACATACACTCTACTTGTGACATCACAGCCACGGAAATTGTGACAAGACCCCAGCTATGTTTTTGACATCATACTTAATTTATATGACATCTCACATGTGGTATGAATGAAAACACAACCATTGTATCCGACATGACACCCACTGTCTCGGTGTCCTCACACCCAGTTTTTTGATGATATCACTCCCTATGTACGTAAGAATTCACACCCACTGCACGTCTGATACTATAGGCACTTTACATGACATCCAATCCATTCCTGATGACATCATACCTTTTTGTATTTGTCTTGGCACCCACTATTTTTATGACATCATATCCACCATATATGATCTCACCGAAACTGTGTGTATGACGACACAAGCTCTATGTCGTATCCACCTTATCTTTACCACCCAAACCTCTCCACAGATATCACATCCACTCTTTGCATGACATCACACCCGGCATGTATATGGGAACTCTGGAACCATACAAGACATCGCATCCTCAGTTTATGACATTAAAGCTCCGTTTCTAGGACATCACACCCACTATATTTGACATCACAGACCCTGTATCTCTGTCATTACACCCACTTTATCCACGACATCACATGTATGGAAATCATCACACTTGGCATACGTATGACATCATAAACTCTGTACATGACATCACATTCACACTTTATGACATCAATCCTCAGCATTTATGACATCACAACCCCTGCATTCATGACATCAAATATCCTATATATGACATCATGTCCACGGTTTATGGCATCTCATCCCCTATACCGCCTACATCACGGCCACTTTATCTGTAACATCACACCCACTGGGTTTGTGAATTCATATCCAAAAATTATGACATCAAACACACTGTGTTGAGACGCTACAAAGAGTATATCTGATATCACACCGTCCATATCTGTATCTGTGTGATCACTCAATCTGTATAGGTGATTAAACGCAAACTGTATGTGTCATATCACACTTACTATATGCATGGCACATTATGCACTATATATGACATCACACCCACGCTTGATGATATCACAACACTCTATTCATGACATCAAAGCTACTCTATCTCACATCACACCCATTATATCTGACAGCACATCCACTGTATGTGCGTCATCACACCGAGATTATGGATCACATAACCCCCACTGTATATATGATATCAGAGCGCAATATGTATGACGAGATATGAACTACATATGACATCACATCCATTTTGTATAGTATCACACCGCTCTATGATATCAGAACCTATGTATGCATGACATCACACACATTATATCTGATATCGCGTCCACTGAGGCTGCGTCATTACTTACAGTGTATTGTTTATACCACCAATGCAATATGTGTGATATCGAACCCACTCGGTGTATGACATCATATGAGTTCTATGTGACACCACACCCACTCTTTATGACATCATAAGACTGCGCTCATGACACCCCATCCACTCTATTCATGACATCACACCCACTCATTTTGACACCACATACACTCTACTTGTGACATCACAGCCACGGTAATTGTGACAAGACCCCAGCTATGTTTTTGACATCATACTTAGTTTATATGACATCACACATGGGGTATGAATGACAACACAACCATTGTATCCGACATCACACCCACTGTCTAGGTGTCATCACACCCACTTCATAGATGATATCACACCCTATGTACACATGAATTCACACCCAGTGCACGACTGACACTATAGGCACTTTACATGACATCAAATCCATTCTTGCTGACATCATACCTTAGTGTGTGTGTCTTGGCTCCCACTATTTTTATGACATCATATCCACTCGATATGATCTCACCCACACTGTATGTAAGACTACACAAGCTCTATGTCGTATCCACCTTATATTTGGCATCCAAACATCTCCACAGATATCACACCCACTCTTAGCATGACATCACACTCGGCATATATATGGGAACTCTTGCACGATACAAGACATCGCATCCTCAGTTTATGACATTAAAACTCCGTTCCTAGCACATCACACCCACTGTATTTGACATCACAGACACTGTATCTCTGTCATTACACCCGCTTTATCCATGACATCACAAAAATATGGAAATCATCCCACTAGTTATCCGTGTAACATCATACACTCTGTACATGACATCACATTCACACTTTAGGACATCAATCCTCAGCATTTATGACATCACAACCACTGCATTCATGACATCAGATATCCTATATGTGATATCATATCCACGGTTTATGACATCTCATCCCCTCTACGGCTGACATCACAGCCACTGTATCTGTAACATCACACCCACTGGGTTCGTGAATTCATATCCAATAAATGTGCCATCAGACACACTGTGTTGAGACGGTACAAAGAGTATATCTGACATCACACCGTCCATATCTGTATCTGTGTGATCACACAAACTCTATTGGTGATAAAACAGAAACTATATGTATCATATCAAACTTACTATATGCATGGCACATTATGCACTATATACGACATCGCACCCACGCTTTAGGACATCACAACACTCTATTCATGACATCAAAGCTACTCTATCTCACATCACACCCATTATATCTGATATCACATCCACTGTATGTGCCTCATCACACCAAGATTATGGATCACATAACCCCCGTTGTATGTATGATATCAGAGCGACAATATGTATGACGTGATATGAACTACATATGACATCACATTCATTGTGTATAGTATCACACTGCTCTATGATATCACATCCTGTCTATACATGACCTCACATTATATCTGATATCACGTCCACTGAGGCTGCGTCATTACTTACAGTGTATTGTTTATACCACAACTGCCATATGTGTGATGTCGAACCCACTCAGTGTATGTCATCATATGAATTCTATGTGACATCATACCCACTCTTTATGACATCACAAGACTGTATTCATGACACCACATCCACTCTTTTCATGACATCACTCCCACTGTTTTTGACCTCACATACACTCTACTTGTGATGTCACAGCCACGGTAATTGTGACAAGACACCAGCTAAGTTTTTGACATCGTACTTAATTTATATGACATCTCATATGGTGTATGAATGACAACACAACCATTTTATCCGACATCACACCCACAGTATCGGTGTCATCACACCCACTTGATTGATGATACCACACCCTATGTAGGTATGAATTCACAGCCACTGCACGTCTGACACTATTGGCACTTTACATGACATCAAATCCATTCTTGATGACATCATACCTTTGTGTGTCTGTCTTGGCACCCACTATTTTTATGACATCATATCCACTCTATATGATCTCACCCACACTGTGTATATGACTACACAAGCTCTATGTCGTATCCACCTTATCTTTGCCATCCAAACCTCTCCACAGATATCACACCGACTCTTTGCATGACATCACACTCAGCATATATATGGGAACGCTTGCACCATACAAGACTACGCATCCTCAGTTTATGACATTAAACCTCCGTTTATAGGACATCAAACCCACTATATTTGACATCACAACACTCTATTCATGACATCAAAGCTACTCTATCTCACATCACACCCATTATATCTGACAGCACATCCACTGTATGTGCGTCATCACACCGAGATTATGGCTCACATAACCCCCATTGTATGTATGATATCGGAGCAACAATGTGTATGACGTGATATGAACTACTTATGACATCACATCCATTTTGTATAGTATCACACCGCTCTATGATATCACAACCTATGTATGCATGACATCACACACATTACATCTGATATCGCGTCCATTGAGGCTGCGTCATTACTTACAGCATATTGTTTATACCACCAATGCCATATGTGTGATATCGAACCCACTCGGTGTATGACATCATATGAGTTCTATGTGACATCACACCCACTCTATATGACATCACAAGACTGCATTCATGACACCCCATCCACTCTATTCATGACATCACACCCACTGTTTCTGACATCACATACACTGTACTTGTGACATCACAGCCAGGGTAATTGTGACAAGACCCCAGCTATGTTTCTGACATCATACTTAGTTTATATGACATCTCACATGGGGTATGAATGAAAAAACAACCATTGTATCCGACATCACACCCACTGTCTCGGTGTCGTCACACCCACTTCATAGATGATATCACGCCCTATGTACACATGAATTCACACCCAGTGCACGACTGACACTATAGGCACTTTACATGACATCAAATCCATTCTTGCTGACATCATACCTTAGTGTGTGTGTCTTGGCTCCCTCTATATTTATGACATCATATCCACTCTATATGATCTCACCCACACTGTATGTAAGACTACACAACTCTATGACGTATCCACCTTATCTCTGGCATCCAAACCTCTCCACAGATATCACACCCACTCTTAGCATGACATCACACTTGGCATATATATGGGAACTCTTGCACGATACAAGACATCGCATCCTCAGTTTATGACATTAAAGCTCCGTTTCTAGCACATCACACCCACTGTATTTGACATCACAGACACTGTATCTCTGTCATTACACCCGCTTTATCCACAACATCACAAAAATATGGAAATCATCCCACTAGGCATACGTGTAATATCATACACTCTGTACATGACATCACATTCACACTTTATGACATCAATCTTCAGCATTTATGACATCACAACTACTGCATTCATGATATCAAATATCCTATATGTGACATCATGTCCACGTTTTATGGCATCTCATCCCCTATACAGCTGACCTCACAGCCACTTTATCTGTAACATCACACCCACTGGGTTTGTGAGTTCATATCCAATAAACGTGACATCAAACACACTGTGTTGAGACGGTGCAAAGAGTATATGTGACATCACACCCACCATATCTGTATCTGCGTGATCACACAATCTGTATAGGTGATAAAATGCAAACTGTATGTATCATATCACACTTACTATATGCATGGCACGTTATGCACTATACACGACATGACTCCCACGCTTTAAGACATCACAACACGCTATTCATGACATCAAAACTACTCTATCTCACATCACACCCATTATATCTGACAGCACATCCACTGTATGTGCGTCATCACACCGAGATTATGGCTCACATAACCCCCATTGTATGTATGATATCAGAGCGACAATATGTATGACGTGACATGAACTGCTTATGAAATCACATCCATTTGTATAGTATCACACCGCTCTATGATATGACAAACTATATATGCATGACATCACACACATTATATCTGATATCTTGTCCACTGAAGCTGCGTCATTACTTACAGCATATTGTTTATACCACCACTGCCATATGTGTGATATCCAACCCACACGGTGTCTGACATTATATGAGTTCTATGTGACATCACACCCACTCTATATGACATCACAAGACTGCATTCATGACACCCCATCCACTCTATTCATGACATCACACCCACTGTTTTTGACATCACATGCACTCTACTTGTGACATCACAGCCACGGAAATTGTGACAAGACCCCAGCTATGTTTTTGACATCATACTTAATTTATATGACATCTCACATGTGGTATGAATGAAAACACAACCATTGTATCCGACATGACACCCACTGTCTCGGTGTCCTCACACCCAGTTTTTTGATGATATCACTCCCTATGTACGTAAGAATTCACACCCACTGCACGTCTGATACTATAGGCACTTTACATGACATCCAATCCATTCCTGATGACATCATACCTTTTTGTATTTGTCTTGGCACCCACTATTTTTATGACATCATATCCACCATATATGATCTCACCGAAACTGTGTGTATGACGACACAAGCTCTATGTCGTATCCACCTTATCTTTACCACCCAAACCTCTCCACAGATATCACATCCACTCTTTGCATGACATCACACCCGGCATGTATATGGGAACTCTGGAACCATACAAGACATCGCATCCTCAGTTTATGACATTAAAGCTCCGTTTCTAGGACATCACACCCACTATATTTGACATCACAGACCCTGTATCTCTGTCATTACACCCACTTTATCCACGACATCACATGTATGGAAATCATCACACTTGGCATACGTATGACATCATAAACTCTGTACATGACATCACATTCACACTTTATGACATCAATCCTCAGCATTTATGACATCACAACCCCTGCATTCATGACATCAAATATCCTATATATGACATCATGTCCACGGTTTATGGCATCTCATCCCCTATACCGCCTACATCACGGCCACTTTATCTGTAACATCACACCCACTGGGTTTGTGAATTCATATCCAAAAATTATGACATCAAACACACTGTGTTGAGACGCTACAAAGAGTATATCTGATATCACACCGTCCATATCTGTATCTGTGTGATCACTCAATCTGTATAGGTGATTAAACGCAAACTGTATGTATCATATCACACTTACTATATGCATGGCACATTATGCACTATATACGACATCACACCCACGCTTGATGATATCACAACACTCTATTCATGACATCAAAGCTACTCTATCTCACATCACACCCATTATATCTGACAGCACATCCACTGTATGTGCGTCATCACACCGAGATTATGGATCACATAACCCCCACTGTATATATGATATCAGAGCGCAATATGTATGACGAGATATGAACTACATATGACATCACATCCATTTTGTATAGTATCACACCGCTCTATGATATCAGAACCTATGTATGCATGAAATCACACACATTATATCTGATATCGCGTCCACTGAGGCTGCGTCATTACTTACAGTGTATTGTTTATACCACCAATGCAATATGTGTGATATCGAACCCACTCGGTGTATGACATCATATGAGTTCTATGTGACACCACACCCACTCTTTATGACATCATAAGACTGCGCTCATGACACCCCATCCACTCTATTCATGACATCACACCCACTCATTTTGACACCACATACACTCTACTTGTGACATCACAGCCACGGTAATTGTGACAAGACCCCAGCTATGTTTTTGACATCATACTTAGTTTATATGACATCACACATGGGGTATGAATGACAACACAACCATTGTATCCGACATCACACCCACTGTCTAGGTGTCATCACACCCACTTCATAGATGATATCACACCCTATGTACACATGAATTCACACCCAGTGCACGACTGACACTATAGGCACTTTACATGACATCAAATCCATTCTTGCTGACATCATACCTTAGTGTGTGTGTCTTGGCTCCCACTATTTTTATGACATCATATCCACTCGATATGATCTCACCCACACTGTATGTAAGACTACACAAGCTCTATGTCGTATCCACCTTATATTTGGCATCCAAACATCTCCACAGATATCACACCCACTCTTAGCATGACATCACACTCGGCATATATATGGGAACTCTTGCACGATACAAGACATCGCATCCTCAGTTTATGACATTAAAACTCCGTTTCTAGCACATCACACCCACTGTATTTGACATCACAGACACTGTATCTCTGTCATTACACCCGCTTTATCCATGACATCACAAAAATATGGAAATCATCCCACTAGTTATCCGTGTAACATCATACACTCTGTACATGACATCACATTCACACTTTAGGACATCAATCCTCAGCATTTATGACATCACAACCACTGCATTCATGACATCAGATATCCTATATGTGATATCATATCCACGGTTTATGACATCTCATCCCCTCTACGGCTGACATCACAGCCACTGTATCTGTAACATCACACCCACTGGGTTCGTGAATTCATATCCAATAAATGTGCCATCAGACACACTGTGTTGAGACGGTACAAAGAGTATATCTGACATCACACCGTCCATATCTGTATCTGTGTGATCACACAAACTCTATTGGTGATAAAACAGAAACTATATGTATCATATCAAACTTACTATATGCATGGCACATTATGCACTATATACGACATCGCACCCACGCTTTAGGACATCACAACACTCTATTCATGACATCAAAGCTACTCTATCTCACATCACACCCATTATATCTGATATCACATCCACTGTATGTGCCTCATCACACCAAGATTATGGATCACATAACCCCCGTTGTATGTATGATATCAGAGCGACAATATGTATGACGTGATATGAACTACATATGACATCACATTCATTGTGTATAGTATCACACTGCTCTATGATATCACATCCTATCTATACATGACCTCACATTATATCTGATATCACGTCCACTGAGGCTGCGTCATTACTTACAGTGTATTGTTTATACCACAACTGCCATATGTGTGATGTCGAACCCACTCAGTGTATGTCATCATATGAATTCTATGTGACATCATACCCACTCTTTATGACATCACAAGACTGTATTCATGACACCACATCCACTCTTTTCATGACATCACTCCCACTGTTTTTGACCTCACATACACTCTACTTGTGATGTCACAGCCACGGTAATTGTGACAAGACACCAGCTAAGTTTTTGACATCGTACTTAATTTATATGACATCTCATATGGTGTATGAATGACAACACAACCATTTTATCCGACATCACACCCACAGTATCGGTGTCATCACACCCACTTGATTGATGATACCACACCCTATGTAGGTATGAATTCACAGCCACTGCACTTCTGACACTATTGGCACTTTACATGACATCAAATCCATTCTTGATGACATCATACCTTTGTATGTCTGTCTTGGCACCCACTATTTTTATGACATCATATCCACTCTATATGATCTCACCCACACTGTGTATATGACTACACAAGCTCTATGTCGTATCCACCTTATCTTTGCCATCCAAACCTCTCCACAGATATCACACCGACTCTTTGCATGACATCACACTCAGCATATATATGGGAACGCTTGCACCATACAAGACTACGCATCCTCAGTTTATGACATTAAACCTCCGTTTATAGGACATCAAACCCACTATATTTGACATCACAACACTCTATTCATGACATCAAAGCTACTCTATCTCACATCACACCCATTATATCTGACAGCACATCCACTGTATGTGCGTCATCACACCGAGATTATGGCTCACATAACCCCCATTGTATGTATGATATCGGAGCAACAATGTGTATGACGTGATATGAACTACTTATGACATCACATCCATTTTGTATAGTATCACACCGCTCTATGATATCACAACCTATGTATGCATGACATCACACACATTACATCTGATATCGCGTCCATTGAGGCTGCGTCATTACTTACAGCATATTGTTTATACCACCAATGCCATATGTGTGATATCGAACCCACTCGGTGTATGACATCATATGAGTTCTATGTGACATCACACCCACTCTATATGACATCACAAGACTGCATTCATGACACCCCATCCACTCTATTCATGACATCACACCCACTGTTTCTGACATCACATACACTGTACTTGTGACATCACAGCCAGGGTAATTGTGACAAGACCCCAGCTATGTTTCTGACATCATACTTAGTTTATATGACATCTCACATGGGGTATGAATGAAAAAACAACCATTGTATCCGACATCACACCCACTGTCTCGGTGTCGTCACACCCACTTCATAGATGATATCACGCCCTATGTACACATGAATTCACACCCAGTGCACGACTGACACTATAGGCACTTTACATGACATCAAATCCATTCTTGCTGACATCATACCTTAGTGTGTGTGTCTTGGCTCCCTCTATATTTATGACATCATATCCACTCTATATGATCTCACCCACACTGTATGTAAGACTACACAACTCTATGACGTATCCACCTTATCTCTGGCATCCAAACCTCTCCACAGATATCACACCCACTCTTAGCATGACATCACACTTGGCATATATATGGGAACTCTTGCACGATACAAGACATCGCATCCTCAGTTTATGACATTAAAGCTCCGTTTCTAGCACATCACACCCACTGTATTTGACATCACAGACACTGTATCTCTGTCATTACACCCGCTTTATCCACGACATCACAAAAATATGGAAATCATCCCACTAGGCATACGTGTAATATCATACACTCTGTACATGACATTACATTCACACTTTATGACATCAATCTTCAGCATTTATGACATCACAACTACTGCATTCATGATATCAAATATCCTATATGTGACATCATGTCCACGTTTTATGGCATCTCATCCCCTATACAGCTGACCTCACAGCCACTTTATCTGTAACATCACACCCACTGGGTTTGTGAGTTCATATCCAATAAACGTGACATCAAACACACTGTGTTGAGACGGTGCAAAGAGTATATGTGACATCACACCCACCATATCTGTATCTGCGTGATCACACAATCTGTATAGGTGATAAAATGCAAACTGTATGTATCATATCACACTTACTATATGCATGGCACGTTATGCACTATACACGACATGACTCCCACGCTTTAAGACATCACAACACGCTATTCATGACATCAAAACTACTCTATCTCACATCACACCCATTATATCTGACAGCACATCCACTGTATGTGCGTCATCACACCGAGATTATGGCTCACATAACACCCATTGTATGTATGATATCAGAGCGACAATATGTATGACGTGACATGAACTGCTTATGAAATCACATCCATTTGTATAGTATCACACCGCTCTATGATATGACAAACTATATATGCATGACATCACACACATTATATCTGATATCTTGTCCACTGAAGCTGCGTCATTACTTACAGCATATTGTTTATACCACCACTGCCATATGTGTGATATCCAACCCACACGGTGTCTGACATTATATGAGTTCTATGTGACATCACACCCACTCTATATGACATCACAAGACTGCATTCATGACACCCCATCCACTCTATTCATGACATCACACCCACTGTTTTTGACATCACATGCACTCTACTTGTGACATCACAGCCACGGAAATTGTGACAAGACCCCAGCTATGTTTTTGACATCATACTTAATTTATATGACATCTCACATGTGGTATGAATGAAAACACAACCATTGTATCCGACATGACACCCACTGTCTCGGTGTCCTCACACCCAGTTTTTTGATGATATCACTCCCTATGTACGTAAGAATTCACACCCACTGCACGTCTGATACTATAGGCACTTTACATGACATCCAATCCATTCCTGATGACATCATACCTTTTTGTATTTGTCTTGGCACCCACTATTTTTATGACATCATATCCACCATATATGATCTCACCGAAACTGTGTGTATGACGACACAAGCTCTATGTCGTATCCACCTTATCTTTACCACCCAAACCTCTCCACAGATATCACATCCACTCTTTGCATGACATCACACCCGGCATGTATATGGGAACTCTGGAACCATACAAGACATCGCATCCTCAGTTTATGACATTAAAGCTCCGTTTCTAGGACATCACACCCACTATATTTGACATCACAGACCCTGTATCTCTGTCATTACACCCACTTTATCCACGACATCACATGTATGGAAATCATCACACTTGGCATACGTATGACATCATAAACTCTGTACATGACATCACATTCACACTTTATGACATCAATCCTCAGCATTTATGACATCACAACCCCTGCATTCATGACATCAAATATCCTATATATGACATCATGTCCACGGTTTATGGCATCTCATCCCCTATACCGCCTACATCACGGCCACTTTATCTGTAACATCACACCCACTGGGTTTGTGAATTCATATCCAAAAATTATGACATCAAACACACTGTGTTGAGACGCTACAAAGAGTATATCTGATATCACACCGTCCATATCTGTATCTGTGTGATCACTCAATCTGTATAGGTGATTAAACGCAAACTGTATGTATCATATCACACTTACTATATGCATGGCACATTATGCACTATATACGACATCACACCCACGCTTGATGATATCACAACACTCTATTCATGACATCAAAGCTACTCTATCTCACATCACACCCATTATATCTGACAGCACATCCACTGTATGTGCGTCATCACACCGAGATTATGGATCACATAACCCCCATTGTATATATGATATCAGAGCGCAATATGTATGACGAGATATGAACTACATATGACATCACATCCATTTTGTATAGTATCACACCGCTCTATGATATCAGAACCTATGTATGCATGACATCACACACATTATATCTGATATCGCGTCCACTGAGGCTGCGTCATTACTTACAGTGTATTGTTTATACCACCAATGCAATATGTGTGATATCGAACCCACTCGGTGTATGACATCATATGAGTTCTATGTGACACCACACCCACTCTTTATGACATCATAAGACTGCGCTCATGACACCCCATCCACTCTATTCATGACATCACACCCACTCATTTTGACACCACATACACTCTACTTGTGACATCACAGCCACGGTAATTGTGACAAGACCCCAGCTATGTTTTTGACATCATACTTAGTTTATATGACATCACACATGGGGTATGAATGACAACACAACCATTGTATCCGACATCACACCCACTGTCTAGGTGTCATCACACCCACTTCATAGATGATATCACACCCTATGTACACATGAATTCACACCCAGTGCACGACTGACACTATAGGCACTTTACATGACATCAAATCCATTCTTGCTGACATCATACCTTAGTGTGTGTGTCTTGGCTCCCACTATTTTTATGACATCATATCCACTCGATATGATCTCACCCACACTGTATGTAAGACTACACAAGCTCTATGTCGTATCCACCTTATATTTGGCATCCAAACATCTCCACAGATATCACACCCACTCTTAGCATGACATCACACTCGGCATATATATGGGAACTCTTGCACGATACAAGACATCGCATCCTCAGTTTATGACATTAAAACTCCGTTCCTAGCACATCACACCCACTGTATTTGACATCACAGACACTGTATCTCTGTCATTACACCCGCTTTATCCATGACATCACAAAAATATGGAAATCATCCCACTAGTTATCCGTGTAACATCATACACTCTGTACATGACATCACATTCACACTTTAGGACATCAATCCTCAGCATTTATGACATCACAACCACTGCATTCATGACATCAGATATCCTATATGTGATATCATATCCACGGTTTATGACATCTCATCCCCTCTACGGCTGACATCACAGCCACTGTATCTGTAACATCACACCCACTGGGTTCGTGAATTCATATCCAATAAATGTGCCATCAGACACACTGTGTTGAGACGGTACAAAGAGTATATCTGACATCACACCGTCCATATCTGTATCTGTGTGATCACACAAACTCTATTGGTGATAAAACAGAAACTATATGTATCATATCAAACTTACTATATGCATGGCACATTATGCACTATATACGACATCGCACCCACGCTTTAGGACATCACAACACTCTATTCATGACATCAAAGCTACTCTATCTCACATCACACCCATTATATCTGATATCACATCCACTGTATGTGCCTCATCACACCAAGATTATGGATCACATAACCCCCGTTGTATGTATGATATCAGAGCGACAATATGTATGACGTGATATGAACTACATATGACATCACATTCATTGTGTATAGTATCACACTGCTCTATGATATCACATCCTGTCTATACATGACCTCACATTATATCTGATATCACGTCCACTGAGGCTGCGTCATTACTTACAGTGTATTGTTTATACCACAACTGCCATATGTGTGATGTCGAACCCACTCAGTGTATGTCATCATATGAATTCTATGTGACATCATACCCACTCTTTATGACATCACAAGACTGTATTCATGACACCACATCCACTCTTTTCATGACATCACTCCCACTGTTTTTGACCTCACATACACTCTACTTGTGATGTCACAGCCACGGTAATTGTGACAAGACACCAGCTAAGTTTTTGACATCGTACTTAATTTATATGACATCTCATATGGTGTATGAATGACAACACAACCATTTTATCCGACATCACACCCACAGTATCGGTGTCATCACACCCACTTGATTGATGATACCACACCCTATGTAGGTATGAATTCACAGCCACTGCACGTCTGACACTATTGGCACTTTACATGACATCAAATCCATTCTTGATGACATCATACCTTTGTGTGTCTGTCTTGGCACCCACTATTTTTATGACATCATATCCACTCTATATGATCTCACCCACACTGTGTATATGACTACACAAGCTCTATGTCGTATCCACCTTATCTTTGCCATCCAAACCTCTCCACAGATATCACACCGACTCTTTGCATGACATCACACTCAGCATATATATGGGAACGCTTGCACCATACAAGACTACGCATCCTCAGTTTATGACATTAAACCTCCGTTTATAGGACATCAAACCCACTATATTTGACATCACAACACTCTATTCATGACATCAAAGCTACTCTATCTCACATCACACCCATTATATCTGACAGCACATCCACTGTATGTGCGTCATCACACCGAGATTATGGCTCACATAACCCCCATTGTATGTATGATATCGGAGCAACAATGTGTATGACGTGATATGAACTACTTATGACATCACATCCATTTTGTATAGTATCACACCGCTCTATGATATCACAACCTATGTATGCATGACATCACACACATTACATCTGATATCGCGTCCATTGAGGCTGCGTCATTACTTACAGCATATTGTTTATACCACCAATGCCATATGTGTGATATCGAACCCACTCGGTGTATGACATCATATGAGTTCTATGTGACATCACACCCACTCTATATGACATCACAAGACTGCATTCATGACACCCCATCCACTCTATTCATGACATCACACCCACTGTTTCTGACATCACATACACTGTACTTGTGACATCACAGCCAGGGTAATTGTGACAAGACCCCAGCTATGTTTCTGACATCATACTTAGTTTATATGACATCTCACATGGGGTATGAATGAAAAAACAACCATTGTATCCGACATCACACCCACTGTCTCGGTGTCGTCACACCCACTTCATAGATGATATCACGCCCTATGTACACATGAATTCACACCCAGTGCACGACTGACACTATAGGCACTTTACATGACATCAAATCCATTCTTGCTGACATCATACCTTAGTGTGTGTGTCTTGGCTCCCTCTATATTTATGACATCATATCCACTCTATATGATCTCACCCACACTGTATGTAAGACTACACAACTCTATGACGTATCCACCTTATCTCTGGCATCCAAACCTCTCCACAGATATCACACCCACTCTTAGCATGACATCACACTTGGCATATATATGGGAACTCTTGCACGATACAAGACATCGCATCCTCAGTTTATGACATTAAAGCTCCGTTTCTAGCACATCACACCCACTGTATTTGACATCACAGACACTGTATCTCTGTCATTACACCCGCTTTATCCACGACATCACAAAAATATGGAAATCATCCCACTAGGCATACGTGTAATATCATACACTCTGTACATGACATTACATTCACACTTTATGACATCAATCTTCAGCATTTATGACATCACAACTACTGCATTCATGATATCAAATATCCTATATGTGACATCATGTCCACGTTTTATGGCATCTCATCCCCTATACAGCTGACCTCACAGCCACTTTATCTGTAACATCACACCCACTGGGTTTGTGAGTTCATATCCAATAAACGTGACATCAAACACACTGTGTTGAGACGGTGCAAAGAGTATATGTGACATCACACCCACCATATCTGTATCTGCGTGATCACACAATCTGTATAGGTGATAAAATGCAAACTGTATGTATCATATCACACTTACTATATGCATGGCACGTTATGCACTATACACGACATGACTCCCACGCTTTAAGACATCACAACACGCTATTCATGACATCAAAACTACTCTATCTCACATCACACCCATTATATCTGACAGCACATCCACTGTATGTGCGTCATCACACCGAGATTATGGCTCACATAACACCCATTGTATGTATGATATCAGAGCGACAATATGTATGACGTGACATGAACTGCTTATGAAATCACATCCATTTGTATAGTATCACACCGCTCTATGATATGACAAACTATATATGCATGACATCACACACATTATATCTGATATCTTGTCCACTGAAGCTGCGTCATTACTTACAGCATATTGTTTATACCACCACTGCCATATGTGTGATATCCAACCCACACGGTGTCTGACATTATATGAGTTCTATGTGACATCACACCCACTCTATATGACATCACAAGACTGCATTCATGACACCCCATCCACTCTATTCATGACATCACACCCACTGTTTTTGACATCACATACACTCTACTTGTGACATCACAGCCACGGAAATTGTGACAAGACCCCAGCTATGTTTTTGACATCATACTTAATTTATATGACATCTCACATGTGGTATGAATGAAAACACAACCATTGTATCCGACATGACACCCACTGTCTCGGTGTCCTCACACCCAGTTTTTTGATGATATCACTCCCTATGTACGTAAGAATTCACACCCACTGCACGTCTGATACTATAGGCACTTTACATGACATCCAATCCATTCCTGATGACATCATACCTTTTTGTATTTGTCTTGGCACCCACTATTTTTATGACATCATATCCACCATATATGATCTCACCGAAACTGTGTGTATGACGACACAAGCTCTATGTCGTATCCACCTTATCTTTACCACCCAAACCTCTCCACAGATATCACATCCACTCTTTGCATGACATCACACCCGGCATGTATATGGGAACTCTGGAACCATACAAGACATCGCATCCTCAGTTTATGACATTAAAGCTCCGTTTCTAGGACATCACACCCACTATATTTGACATCACAGACCCTGTATCTCTGTCATTACACCCACTTTATCCACGACATCACATGTATGGAAATCATCACACTTGGCATACGTATGACATCATAAACTCTGTACATGACATCACATTCACACTTTATGACATCAATCCTCAGCATTTATGACATCACAACCCCTGCATTCATGACATCAAATATCCTATATATGACATCATGTCCACGGTTTATGGCATCTCATCCCCTATACCGCCTACATCACGGCCACTTTATCTGTAACATCACACCCACTGGGTTTGTGAATTCATATCCAAAAATTATGACATCAAACACACTGTGTTGAGACGCTACAAAGAGTATATCTGATATCACACCGTCCATATCTGTATCTGTGTGATCACTCAATCTGTATAGGTGATTAAACGCAAACTGTATGTATCATATCACACTTACTATATGCATGGCACATTATGCACTATATACGACATCACACCCACGCTTGATGATATCACAACACTCTATTCATGACATCAAAGCTACTCTATCTCACATCACACCCATTATATCTGACAGCACATCCACTGTATGTGCGTCATCACACCGAGATTATGGATCACATAACCCCCATTGTATATATGATATCAGAGCGCAATATGTATGACGAGATATGAACTACATATGACATCACATCCATTTTGTATAGTATCACACCGCTCTATGATATCAGAACCTATGTATGCATGACATCACACACATTATATCTGATATCGCGTCCACTGAGGCTGCGTCATTACTTACAGTGTATTGTTTATACCACCAATGCAATATGTGTGATATCGAACCCACTCGGTGTATGACATCATATGAGTTCTATGTGACACCACACCCACTCTTTATGACATCATAAGACTGCGCTCATGACACCCCATCCACTCTATTCATGACATCACACCCACTCATTTTGACACCACATACACTCTACTTGTGACATCACAGCCACGGTAATTGTGACAAGACCCCAGCTATGTTTTTGACATCATACTTAGTTTATATGACATCACACATGGGGTATGAATGACAACACAACCATTGTATCCGACATCACACCCACTGTCTAGGTGTCATCACACCCACTTCATAGATGATATCACACCCTATGTACACATGAATTCACACCCAGTGCACGACTGACACTATAGGCACTTTACATGACATCAAATCCATTCTTGCTGACATCATACCTTAGTGTGTGTGTCTTGGCTCCCACTATTTTTATGACATCATATCCACTCGATATGATCTCACCCACACTGTATGTAAGACTACACAAGCTCTATGTCGTATCCACCTTATATTTGGCATCCAAACATCTCCACAGATATCACACCCACTCTTAGCATGACATCACACTCGGCATATATATGGGAACTCTTGCACGATACAAGACATCGCATCCTCAGTTTATGACATTAAAACTCCGTTCCTAGCACATCACACCCACTGTATTTGACATCACAGACACTGTATCTCTGTCATTACACCCGCTTTATCCATGACATCACAAAAATATGGAAATCATCCCACTAGTTATCCGTGTAACATCATACACTCTGTACATGACATCACATTCACACTTTAGGACATCAATCCTCAGCATTTATGACATCACAACCACTGCATTCATGACATCAGATATCCTATATGTGATATCATATCCACGGTTTATGACATCTCATCCCCTCTACGGCTGACATCACAGCCACTGTATCTGTAACATCACACCCACTGGGTTCGTGAATTCATATCCAATAAATGTGCCATCAGACACACTGTGTTGAGACGGTACAAAGAGTATATCTGACATCACACCGTCCATATCTGTATCTGTGTGATCACACAAACTCTATTGGTGATAAAACAGAAACTATATGTATCATATCAAACTTACTATATGCATGGCACATTATGCACTATATACGACATCGCACCCACGCTTTAGGACATCACAACACTCTATTCATGACATCAAAGCTACTCTATCTCACATCACACCCATTATATCTGATATCACATCCACTGTATGTGCCTCATCACACCAAGATTATGGATCACATAACCCCCGTTGTATGTATGATATCAGAGCGACAATATGTATGACGTGATATGAACTACATATGACATCACATTCATTGTGTATAGTATCACACTGCTCTATGATATCACATCCTGTCTATACATGACCTCACATTATATCTGATATCACGTCCACTGAGGCTGCGTCATTACTTACAGTGTATTGTTTATACCACAACTGCCATATGTGTGATGTCGAACCCACTCAGTGTATGTCATCATATGAATTCTATGTGACATCATACCCACTCTTTATGACATCACAAGACTGTATTCATGACACCACATCCACTCTTTTCATGACATCACTCCCACTGTTTTTGACCTCACATACACTCTACTTGTGATGTCACAGCCACGGTAATTGTGACAAGACACCAGCTAAGTTTTTGACATCGTACTTAATTTATATGACATCTCATATGGTGTATGAATGACAACACAACCATTTTATCCGACATCACACCCACAGTATCGGTGTCATCACACCCACTTGATTGATGATACCACACCCTATGTAGGTATGAATTCACAGCCACTGCACGTCTGACACTATTGGCACTTTACATGACATCAAATCCATTCTTGATGACATCATACCTTTGTGTGTCTGTCTTGGCACCCACTATTTTTATGACATCATATCCACTCTATATGATCTCACCCACACTGTGTATATGACTACACAAGCTCTATGTCGTATCCACCTTATCTTTGCCATCCAAACCTCTCCACAGATATCACACCGACTCTTTGCATGACATCACACTCAGCATATATATGGGAACGCTTGCACCATACAAGACTACGCATCCTCAGTTTATGACATTAAACCTCCGTTTATAGGACATCAAACCCACTATATTTGACATCACAACACTCTATTCATGACATCAAAGCTACTCTATCTCACATCACACCCATTATATCTGACAGCACATCCACTGTATGTGCGTCATCACACCGAGATTATGGCTCACATAACCCCCATTGTATGTATGATATCGGAGCAACAATGTGTATGACGTGATATGAACTACTTATGACATCACATCCATTTTGTATAGTATCACACCGCTCTATGATATCACAACCTATGTATGCATGACATCACACACATTACATCTGATATCGCGTCCATTGAGGCTGCGTCATTACTTACAGCATATTGTTTATACCACCAATGCCATATGTGTGATATCGAACCCACTCGGTGTATGACATCATATGAGTTCTATGTGACATCACACCCACTCTATATGACATCACAAGACTGCATTCATGACACCCCATCCACTCTATTCATGACATCACACCCACTGTTTCTGACATCACATACACTGTACTTGTGACATCACAGCCAGGGTAATTGTGACAAGACCCCAGCTATGTTTCTGACATCATACTTAGTTTATATGACATCTCACATGGGGTATGAATGAAAAAACAACCATTGTATCCGACATCACACCCACTGTCTCGGTGTCGTCACACCCACTTCATAGATGATATCACGCCCTATGTACACATGAATTCACACCCAGTGCACGACTGACACTATAGGCACTTTACATGACATCAAATCCATTCTTGCTGACATCATACCTTAGTGTGTGTGTCTTGGCTCCCTCTATATTTATGACATCATATCCACTCTATATGATCTCACCCACACTGTATGTAAGACTACACAACTCTATGACGTATCCACCTTATCTCTGGCATCCAAACCTCTCCACAGATATCACACCCACTCTTAGCATGACATCACACTTGGCATATATATGGGAACTCTTGCACGATACAAGACATCGCATCCTCAGTTTATGACATTAAAGCTCCGTTTCTAGCACATCACACCCACTGTATTTGACATCACAGACACTGTATCTCTGTCATTACACCCGCTTTATCCACGACATCACAAAAATATGGAAATCATCCCACTAGGCATACGTGTAATATCATACACTCTGTACATGACATCACATTCACACTTTATGACATCAATCTTCAGCATTTATGACATCACAACTACTGCATTCATGATATCAAATATCCTATATGTGACATCATGTCCACGTTTTATGGCATCTCATCCCCTATACAGCTGACCTCACAGCCACTTTATCTGTAACATCACACCCACTGGGTTTGTGAGTTCATATCCAATAAACGTGACATCAAACACACTGTGTTGAGACGGTGCAAAGAGTATATGTGACATCACACCCACCATATCTGTATCTGCGTGATCACACAATCTGTATAGGTGATAAAATGCAAACTGTATGTATCATATCACACTTACTATATGCATGGCACGTTATGCACTATACACGACATGACTCCCACGCTTTAAGACATCACAACACGCTATTCATGACATCAAAACTACTCTATCTCACATCACACCCATTATATCTGACAGCACATCCACTGTATGTGCGTCATCACACCGAGATTATGGCTCACATAACACCCATTGTATGTATGATATCAGAGCGACAATATGTATGACGTGACATGAACTGCTTATGAAATCACATCCATTTGTATAGTATCACACCGCTCTATGATATGACAAACTATATATGCATGACATCACACACATTATATCTGATATCTTGTCCACTGAAGCTGCGTCATTACTTACAGCATATTGTTTATACCACCACTGCCATATGTGTGATATCCAACCCACACGGTGTCTGACATTATATGAGTTCTATGTGACATCACACCCACTCTATATGACATCACAAGACTGCATTCATGACACCCCATCCACTCTATTCATGACATCACACCCACTGTTTTTGACATCACATACACTCTACTTGTGACATCACAGCCACGGAAATTGTGACAAGACCCCAGCTATGTTTTTGACATCATACTTAATTTATATGACATCTCACATGTGGTATGAATGAAAACACAACCATTGTATCCGACATGACACCCACTGTCTCGGTGTCCTCACACCCAGTTTTTTGATGATATCACTCCCTATGTACGTAAGAATTCACACCCACTGCACGTCTGATACTATAGGCACTTTACATGACATCCAATCCATTCCTGATGACATCATACCTTTTTGTATTTGTCTTGGCACCCACTATTTTTATGACATCATATCCACCATATATGATCTCACCGAAACTGTGTGTATGACGACACAAGCTCTATGTCGTATCCACCTTATCTTTACCACCCAAACCTCTCCACAGATATCACATCCACTCTTTGCATGACATCACACCCGGCATGTATATGGGAACTCTGGAACCATACAAGACATCGCATCCTCAGTTTATGACATTTAAGCTCCGTTTCTAGGACATCACACCCACTATATTTGACATCACAGACCCTGTATCTCTGTCATTACACCCACTTTATCCACGACATCACATGTATGGAAATCATCACACTTGGCATACGTATGACATCATAAACTCTGTACATGACATCACATTCACACTTTATGACATCAATCCTCAGCATTTATGACATCACAACCCCTGCATTCATGACATCAAATATCCTATATATGACATCATGTCCACGGTTTATGGCATCTCATCCCCTATACCGCCTACATCACGGCCACTTTATCTGTAACATCACACCCACTGGGTTTGTGAATTCATATCCAAAAATTATGACATCAAACACACTGTGTTGAGACGCTACAAAGAGTATATCTGATATCACACCGTCCATATCTGTATCTGTGTGATCACTCAATCTGTATAGGTGATTAAACGCAAACTGTATGTATCATATCACACTTACTATATGCATGGCACATTATGCACTATATACGACATCACACCCACGCTTGATGATATCACAACACTCTATTCATGACATCAAAGCTACTCTATCTCACATCACACCCATTATATCTGACAGCACATCCACTGTATGTGCGTCATGACACCGAGATTATGGATCACATAACCCCCACTGTATATATGATATCAGAGCGCAATATGTATGACGAGATATGAACTACATATGACATCACATCCATTTTGTATAGTATCACACCGCTCTATGATATCAGAACCTATGTATGCATGAAATCACACACATTATATCTGATATCGCGTCCACTGAGGCTGCGTCATTACTTACAGTGTATTGTTTATACCACCAATGCAATATGTGTGATATCGAACCCACTCGGTGTATGACATCATATGAGTTCTATGTGACACCACACCCACTCTTTATGACATCATAAGACTGCGCTCATGACACCCCATCCACTCTATTCATGACATCACACCCACTCATTTTGACACCACATACACTCTACTTGTGACATCACAGCCACGGTAATTGTGACAAGACCCCAGCTATGTTTTTGACATCATACTTAGTTTATATGACATCACACATGGGGTATGAATGACAACACAACCATTGTATCCGACATCACACCCACTGTCTAGGTGTCATCACACCCACTTCATAGATGATATCACACCCTATGTACACATGAATTCACACCCAGTGCACGACTGACACTATAGGCACTTTACATGACATCAAATCCATTCTTGCTGACATCATACCTTAGTGTGTGTGTCTTGGCTCCCACTATTTTTATGACATCATATCCACTCGATATGATCTCACCCACACTGTATGTAAGACTACACAAGCTCTATGTCGTATCCACCTTATATTTGGCATCCAAACATCTCCACAGATATCACACCCACTCTTAGCATGACATCACACTCGGCATATATATGGGAACTCTTGCACGATACAAGACATCGCATCCTCAGTTTATGACATTAAAACTCCGTTCCTAGCACATCACACCCACTGTATTTGACATCACAGACACTGTATCTCTGTCATTACACCCGCTTTATCCATGACATCACAAAAATATGGAAATCATCCCACTAGTTATCCGTGTAACATCATACACTCTGTACATGACATCACATTCACACTTTAGGACATCAATCCTCAGCATTTATGACATCACAACCACTGCATTCATGACATCAGATATCCTATATGTGATATCATATCCACGGTTTATGACATCTCATCCCCTCTACGGCTGACATCACAGCCACTGTATCTGTAACATCACACCCACTGGGTTCGTGAATTCATATCCAATAAATGTGCCATCAGACACACTGTGTTGAGACGGTACAAAGAGTATATCTGACATCACACCGTCCATATCTGTATCTGTGTGATCACACAAACTCTATTGGTGATAAAACAGAAACTATATGTATCATATCAAACTTACTATATGCATGGCACATTATGCACTATATACGACATCGCACCCACGCTTTAGGACATCACAACACTCTATTCATGACATCAAAGCTACTCTATCTCACATCACACCCATTATATCTGATATCACATCCACTGTATGTGCCTCATCACACCAAGATTATGGATCACATAACCCCCGTTGTATGTATGATATCAGAGCGACAATATGTATGACGTGATATGAACTACATATGACATCACATTCATTGTGTATAGTATCACACTGCTCTATGATATCACATCCTGTCTATACATGACCTCACATTATATCTGATATCACGTCCACTGAGGCTGCGTCATTACTTACAGTGTATTGTTTATACCACAACTGCCATATGTGTGATGTCGAACCCACTCAGTGTATGTCATCATATGAATTCTATGTGACATCATACCCACTCTTTATGACATCACAAGACTGTATTCATGACACCACATCCACTCTTTTCATGACATCACTCCCACTGTTTTTGACCTCACATACACTCTACTTGTGATGTCACAGCCACGGTAATTGTGACAAGACACCAGCTAAGTTTTTGACATCGTACTTAATTTATATGACATCTCATATGGTGTATGAATGACAACACAACCATTTTATCCGACATCACACCCACAGTATCGGTGTCATCACACCCACTTGATTGATGATACCACACCCTATGTAGGTATGAATTCACAGCCACTGCACGTCTGACACTATTGGCACTTTACATGACATCAAATCCATTCTTGATGACATCATACCTTTGTGTGTCTGTCTTGGCACCCACTATTTTTATGACATCATATCCACTCTATATGATCTCACCCACACTGTGTATATGACTACACAAGCTCTATGTCGTATCCACCTTATCTTTGCCATCCAAACCTCTCCACAGATATCACACCGACTCTTTGCATGACATCACACTCAGCATATATATGGGAACGCTTGCACCATACAAGACTACGCATCCTCAGTTTATGACATTAAACCTCCGTTTATAGGACATCAAACCCACTATATTTGACATCACAACACTCTATTCATGACATCAAAGCTACTCTATCTCACATCACACCCATTATATCTGACAGCACATCCACTGTATGTGCGTCATCACACCGAGATTATGGCTCACATAACCCCCATTGTATGTATGATATCGGAGCAACAATGTGTATGACGTGATATGAACTACTTATGACATCACATCCATTTTGTATAGTATCACACCGCTCTATGATATCACAACCTATGTATGCATGACATCACACACATTACATCTGATATCGCGTCCATTGAGGCTGCGTCATTACTTACAGCATATTGTTTATACCACCAATGCCATATGTGTGATATCGAACCCACTCGGTGTATGACATCATATGAGTTCTATGTGACATCACACCCACTCTATATGACATCACAAGACTGCATTCATGACACCCCATCCACTCTATTCATGACATCACACCCACTGTTTCTGACATCACATACACTGTACTTGTGACATCACAGCCAGGGTAATTGTGACAAGACCCCAGCTATGTTTCTGACATCATACTTAGTTTATATGACATCTCACATGGGGTATGAATGAAAAAACAACCATTGTATCCGACATCACACCCACTGTCTCGGTGTCGTCACACCCACTTCATAGATGATATCACGCCCTATGTACACATGAATTCACACCCAGTGCACGACTGACACTATAGGCACTTTACATGACATCAAATCCATTCTTGCTGACATCATACCTTAGTGTGTGTGTCTTGGCTCCCTCTATATTTATGACATCATATCCACTCTATATGATCTCACCCACACTGTATGTAAGACTACACAACTCTATGACGTATCCACCTTATCTCTGGCATCCAAACCTCTCCACAGATATCACACCCACTCTTAGCATGACATCACACTTGGCATATATATGGGAACTCTTGCACGATACAAGACATCGCATCCTCAGTTTATGACATTAAAGCTCCGTTTCTAGCACATCACACCCACTGTATTTGACATCACAGACACTGTATCTCTGTCATTACACCCGCTTTATCCACAACATCACAAAAATATGGAAATCATCCCACTAGGCATACGTGTAATATCATACACTCTGTACATGACATCACATTCACACTTTATGACATCAATCTTCAGCATTTATGACATCACAACTACTGCATTCATGATATCAAATATCCTATATGTGACATCATGTCCACGTTTTATGGCATCTCATCCCCTATACAGCTGACCTCACAGCCACTTTATCTGTAACATCACACCCACTGGGTTTGTGAGTTCATATCCAATAAACGTGACATCAAACACACTGTGTTGAGACGGTGCAAAGAGTATATGTGACATCACACCCACCATATCTGTATCTGCGTGATCACACAATCTGTATAGGTGATAAAATGCAAACTGTATGTATCATATCACACTTACTATATGCATGGCACGTTATGCACTATACACGACATGACTCCCACGCTTTAAGACATCACAACACGCTATTCATGACATCAAAACTACTCTATCTCACATCACACCCATTATATCTGACAGCACATCCACTGTATGTGCGTCATCACACCGAGATTATGGCTCACATAACCCCCATTGTATGTATGATATCAGAGCGACAATATGTATGACGTGACATGAACTGCTTATGAAATCACATCCATTTGTATAGTATCACACCGCTCTATGATATGACAAACTATATATGCATGACATCACACACATTATATCTGATATCTTGTCCACTGAAGCTGCGTCATTACTTACAGCATATTGTTTATACCACCACTGCCATATGTGTGATATCCAACCCACACGGTGTCTGACATTATATGAGTTCTATGTGACATCACACCCACTCTATATGACATCACAAGACTGCATTCATGACACCCCATCCACTCTATTCATGACATCACACCCACTGTTTTTGACATCACATGCACTCTACTTGTGACATCACAGCCACGGAAATTGTGACAAGACCCCAGCTATGTTTTTGACATCATACTTAATTTATATGACATCTCACATGTGGTATGAATGAAAACACAACCATTGTATCCGACATGACACCCACTGTCTCGGTGTCCTCACACCCAGTTTTTTGATGATATCACTCCCTATGTACGTAAGAATTCACACCCACTGCACGTCTGATACTATAGGCACTTTACATGACATCCAATCCATTCCTGATGACATCATACCTTTTTGTATTTGTCTTGGCACCCACTATTTTTATGACATCATATCCACCATATATGATCTCACCGAAACTGTGTGTATGACGACACAAGCTCTATGTCGTATCCACCTTATCTTTACCACCCAAACCTCTCCACAGATATCACATCCACTCTTTGCATGACATCACACCCGGCATGTATATGGGAACTCTGGAACCATACAAGACATCGCATCCTCAGTTTATGACATTAAAGCTCCGTTTCTAGGACATCACACCCACTATATTTGACATCACAGACCCTGTATCTCTGTCATTACACCCACTTTATCCACGACATCACATGTATGGAAATCATCACACTTGGCATACGTATGACATCATAAACTCTGTACATGACATCACATTCACACTTTATGACATCAATCCTCAGCATTTATGACATCACAACCCCTGCATTCATGACATCAAATATCCTATATATGACATCATGTCCACGGTTTATGGCATCTCATCCCCTATACCGCCTACATCACGGCCACTTTATCTGTAACATCACACCCACTGGGTTTGTGAATTCATATCCAAAAATTATGACATCAAACACACTGTGTTGAGACGCTACAAAGAGTATATCTGATATCACACCGTCCATATCTGTATCTGTGTGATCACTCAATCTGTATAGGTGATTAAACGCAAACTGTATGTATCATATCACACTTACTATATGCATGGCACATTATGCACTATATACGACATCACACCCACGCTTGATGATATCACAACACTCTATTCATGACATCAAAGCTACTCTATCTCACATCACACCCATTATATCTGACAGCACATCCACTGTATGTGCGTCATCACACCGAGATTATGGATCACATAACCCCCACTGTATATATGATATCAGAGCGCAATATGTATGACGAGATATGAACTACATATGACATCACATCCATTTTGTATAGTATCACACCGCTCTATGATATCAGAACCTATGTATGCATGACATCACACACATTATATCTGATATCGCGTCCACTGAGGCTGCGTCATTACTTACAGTGTATTGTTTATACCACCAATGCAATATGTGTGATATCGAACCCACTCGGTGTATGACATCATATGAGTTCTATGTGACACCACACCCACTCTTTATGACATCATAAGACTGCGCTCATGACACCCCATCCACTCTATTCATGACATCACACCCACTCATTTTGACACCACATACACTCTACTTGTGACATCACAGCCACGGTAATTGTGACAAGACCCCAGCTATGTTTTTGACATCATACTTAGTTTATATGACATCACACATGGGGTATGAATGACAACACAACCATTGTATCCGACATCACACCCACTGTCTAGGTGTCATCACACCCACTTCATAGATGATATCACACCCTATGTACACATGAATTCACACCCAGTGCACGACTGACACTATAGGCACTTTACATGACATCAAATCCATTCTTGCTGACATCATACCTTAGTGTGTGTGTCTTGGCTCCCACTATTTTTATGACATCATATCCACTCGATATGATCTCACCCACACTGTATGTAAGACTACACAAGCTCTATGTCGTATCCACCTTATATTTGGCATCCAAACATCTCCACAGATATCACACCCACTCTTAGCATGACATCACACTCGGCATATATATGGGAACTCTTGCACGATACAAGACATCGCATCCTCAGTTTATGACATTAAAACTCCGTTCCTAGCACATCACACCCACTGTATTTGACATCACAGACACTGTATCTCTGTCATTACACCCGCTTTATCCATGACATCACAAAAATATGGAAATCATCCCACTAGTTATCCGTGTAACATCATACACTCTGTACATGACATCACATTCACACTTTAGGACATCAATCCTCAGCATTTATGACATCACAACCACTGCATTCATGACATCAGATATCCTATATGTGATATCATATCCACGGTTTATGACATCTCATCCCCTCTACGGCTGACATCACAGCCACTGTATCTGTAACATCACACCCACTGGGTTCGTGAATTCATATCCAATAAATGTGCCATCAGACACACTGTGTTGAGACGGTACAAAGAGTATATCTGACATCACACCGTCCATATCTGTATCTGTGTGATCACACAAACTCTATTGGTGATAAAACAGAAACTATATGTATCATATCAAACTTACTATATGCATGGCACATTATGCACTATATACGACATCGCACCCACGCTTTAGGACATCACAACACTCTATTCATGACATCAAAGCTACTCTATCTCACATCACACCCATTATATCTGATATCACATCCACTGTATGTGCCTCATCACACCAAGATTATGGATCACATAACCCCCGTTGTATGTATGATATCAGAGCGACAATATGTATGACGTGATATGAACTACATATGACATCACATTCATTGTGTATAGTATCACACTGCTCTATGATATCACATCCTATCTATACATGACCTCACATTATATCTGATATCACGTCCACTGAGGCTGCGTCATTACTTACAGTGTATTGTTTATACCACAACTGCCATATGTGTGATGTCGAACCCACTCAGTGTATGTCATCATATGAATTCTATGTGACATCATACCCACTCTTTATGACATCACAAGACTGTATTCATGACACCACATCCACTCTTTTCATGACATCACTCCCACTGTTTTTGACCTCACATACACTCTACTTGTGATGTCACAGCCACGGTAATTGTGACAAGACACCAGCTAAGTTTTTGACATCGTACTTAATTTATATGACATCTCATATGGTGTATGAATGACAACACAACCATTTTATCCGACATCACACCCACAGTATCGGTGTCATCACACCCACTTGATTGATGATACCACACCCTATGTAGGTATGAATTCACAGCCACTGCACTTCTGACACTATTGGCACTTTACATGACATCAAATCCATTCTTGATGACATCATACCTTTGTATGTCTGTCTTGGCACCCACTATTTTTATGACATCATATCCACTCTATATGATCTCACCCACACTGTGTATATGACTACACAAGCTCTATGTCGTATCCACCTTATCTTTGCCATCCAAACCTCTCCACAGATATCACACCGACTCTTTGCATGACATCACACTCAGCATATATATGGGAACGCTTGCACCATACAAGACTACGCATCCTCAGTTTATGACATTAAACCTCCGTTTATAGGACATCAAACCCACTATATTTGACATCACAACACTCTATTCATGACATCAAAGCTACTCTATCTCACATCACACCCATTATATCTGACAGCACATCCACTGTATGTGCGTCATCACACCGAGATTATGGCTCACATAACCCCCATTGTATGTATGATATCGGAGCAACAATGTGTATGACGTGATATGAACTACTTATGACATCACATCCATTTTGTATAGTATCACACCGCTCTATGATATCACAACCTATGTATGCATGACATCACACACATTACATCTGATATCGCGTCCATTGAGGCTGCGTCATTACTTACAGCATATTGTTTATACCACCAATGCCATATGTGTGATATCGAACCCACTCGGTGTATGACATCATATGAGTTCTATGTGACATCACACCCACTCTATATGACATCACAAGACTGCATTCATGACACCCCATCCACTCTATTCATGACATCACACCCACTGTTTCTGACATCACATACACTGTACTTGTGACATCACAGCCAGGGTAATTGTGACAAGACCCCAGCTATGTTTCTGACATCATACTTAGTTTATATGACATCTCACATGGGGTATGAATGAAAAAACAACCATTGTATCCGACATCACACCCACTGTCTCGGTGTCGTCACACCCACTTCATAGATGATATCACGCCCTATGTACACATGAATTCACACCCAGTGCACGACTGACACTATAGGCACTTTACATGACATCAAATCCATTCTTGCTGACATCATACCTTAGTGTGTGTGTCTTGGCTCCCTCTATATTTATGACATCATATCCACTCTATATGATCTCACCCACACTGTATGTAAGACTACACAACTCTATGACGTATCCACCTTATCTCTGGCATCCAAACCTCTCCACAGATATCACACCCACTCTTAGCATGACATCACACTTGGCATATATATGGGAACTCTTGCACGATACAAGACATCGCATCCTCAGTTTATGACATTAAAGCTCCGTTTCTAGCACATCACACCCACTGTATTTGACATCACAGACACTGTATCTCTGTCATTACACCCGCTTTATCCACGACATCACAAAAATATGGAAATCATCCCACTAGGCATACGTGTAATATCATACACTCTGTACATGACATCACATTCACACTTTATGACATCAATCTTCAGCATTTATGACATCACAACTACTGCATTCATGATATCAAATATCCTATATGTGACATCATGTCCACGTTTTATGGCATCTCATCCCCTATACAGCTGACCTCACAGCCACTTTATCTGTAACATCACACCCACTGGGTTTGTGAGTTCATATCCAATAAACGTGACATCAAACACACTGTGTTGAGACGGTGCAAAGAGTATATGTGACATCACACCCACCATATCTGTATCTGCGTGATCACACAATCTGTATAGGTGATAAAATGCAAACTGTATGTATCATATCACACTTACTATATGCATGGCACGTTATGCACTATACACGACATGACTCCCACGCTTTAAGACATCACAACACGCTATTCATGACATCAAAACTACTCTATCTCACATCACACCCATTATATCTGACAGCACATCCACTGTATGTGCGTCATCACACCGAGATTATGGCTCACATAACACCCATTGTATGTATGATATCAGAGCGACAATATGTATGACGTGACATGAACTGCTTATGAAATCACATCCATTTGTATAGTATCACACCGCTCTATGATATGACAAACTATATATGCATGACATCACACACATTATATCTGATATCTTGTCCACTGAAGCTGCGTCATTACTTACAGCATATTGTTTATACCACCACTGCCATATGTGTGATATCCAACCCACACGGTGTCTGACATTATATGAGTTCTATGTGACATCACACCCACTCTATATGACATCACAAGACTGCATTCATGACACCCCATCCACTCTATTCATGACATCACACCCACTGTTTTTGACATCACATACACTCTACTTGTGACATCACAGCCACGGAAATTGTGACAAGACCCCAGCTATGTTTTTGACATCATACTTAATTTATATGACATCTCACATGTGGTATGAATGAAAACACAACCATTGTATCCGACATGACACCCACTGTCTCGGTGTCCTCACACCCAGTTTTTTGATGATATCACTCCCTATGTACGTAAGAATTCACACCCACTGCACGTCTGATACTATAGGCACTTTACATGACATCCAATCCATTCCTGATGACATCATACCTTTTTGTATTTGTCTTGGCACCCACTATTTTTATGACATCATATCCACCATATATGATCTCACCGAAACTGTGTGTATGACGACACAAGCTCTATGTCGTATCCACCTTATCTTTACCACCCAAACCTCTCCACAGATATCACATCCACTCTTTGCATGACATCACACCCGGCATGTATATGGGAACTCTGGAACCATACAAGACATCGCATCCTCAGTTTATGACATTAAAGCTCCGTTTCTAGGACATCACACCCACTATATTTGACATCACAGACCCTGTATCTCTGTCATTACACCCACTTTATCCACGACATCACATGTATGGAAATCATCACACTTGGCATACGTATGACATCATAAACTCTGTACATGACATCACATTCACACTTTATGACATCAATCCTCAGCATTTATGACATCACAACCCCTGCATTCATGACATCAAATATCCTATATATGACATCATGTCCACGGTTTATGGCATCTCATCCCCTATACCGCCTACATCACGGCCACTTTATCTGTAACATCACACCCACTGGGTTTGTGAATTCATATCCAAAAATTATGACATCAAACACACTGTTTTGAGACGCTACAAAGAGTATATCTGATATCACACCGTCCATATCTGTATCTGTGTGATCACTCAATCTGTATAGGTGATTAAACGCAAACTGTATGTATCATATCACACTTACTATATGCATGGCACATTATGCACTATATACGACATCACACCCACGCTTGATGATATCACAACACTCTATTCATGACATCAAAGCTACTCTATCTCACATCACACCCATTATATCTGACAGCACATCCACTGTATGTGCGTCATCACACCGAGATTATGGATCACATAACCCCCATTGTATATATGATATCAGAGCGCAATATGTATGACGAGATATGAACTACATATGACATCACATCCATTTTGTATAGTATCACACCGCTCTATGATATCAGAACCTATGTATGCATGACATCACACACATTATATCTGATATCGCGTCCACTGAGGCTGCGTCATTACTTACAGTGTATTGTTTATACCACCAATGCAATATGTGTGATATCGAACCCACTCGGTGTATGACATCATATGAGTTCTATGTGACACCACACCCACTCTTTATGACATCATAAGACTGCGCTCATGACACCCCATCCACTCTATTCATGACATCACACCCACTCATTTTGACACCACATACACTCTACTTGTGACATCACAGCCACGGTAATTGTGACAAGACCCCAGCTATGTTTTTGACATCATACTTAGTTTATATGACATCACACATGGGGTATGAATGACAACACAACCATTGTATCCGACATCACACCCACTGTCTAGGTGTCATCACACCCACTTCATAGATGATATCACACCCTATGTACACATGAATTCACACCCAGTGCACGACTGACACTATAGGCACTTTACATGACATCAAATCCATTCTTGCTGACATCATACCTTAGTGTGTGTGTCTTGGCTCCCACTATTTTTATGACATCATATCCACTCGATATAATCTCACCCACACTGTATGTAAGACTACACAAGCTCTATGTCGTATCCACCTTATATTTGGCATCCAAACATCTCCACAGATATCACACCCACTCTTAGCATGACATCACACTCGGCATATATATGGGAACTCTTGCACGATACAAGACATCGCATCCTCAGTTTATGACATTAAAACTCCGTTCCTAGCACATCACACCCACTGTATTTGACATCACAGACACTGTATCTCTGTCATTACACCCGCTTTATCCATGACATCACAAAAATATGGAAATCATCCCACTAGTTATCCGTGTAACATCATACACTCTGTACATGACATCACATTCACACTTTAGGACATCAATCCTCAGCATTTATGACATCACAACCACTGCATTCATGACATCAGATATCCTATATGTGATATCATATCCACGGTTTATGACATCTCATCCCCTCTACGGCTGACATCACAGCCACTGTATCTGTAACATCACACCCACTGGGTTCGTGAATTCATATCCAATAAATGTGCCATCAGACACACTGTGTTGAGACGGTACAAAGAGTATATCTGACATCACACCGTCCATATCTGTATCTGTGTGATCACACAAACTCTATTGGTGATAAAACAGAAACTATATGTATCATATCAAACTTACTATATGCATGGCACATTATGCACTATATACGACATCGCACCCACGCTTTAGGACATCACAACACTCTATTCATGACATCAAAGCTACTCTATCTCACATCACACCCATTATATCTGATATCACATCCACTGTATGTGCCTCATCACACCAAGATTATGGATCACATAACCCCCGTTGTATGTATGATATCAGAGCGACAATATGTATGACGTGATATGAACTACATATGACATCACATTCATTGTGTATAGTATCACACTGCTCTATGATATCACATCCTGTCTATACATGACCTCACATTATATCTGATATCACGTCCACTGAGGCTGCGTCATTACTTACAGTGTATTGTTTATACCACAACTGCCATATGTGTGATGTCGAACCCACTCAGTGTATGTCATCATATGAATTCTATGTGACATCATACCCACTCTTTATGACATCACAAGACTGTATTCATGACACCACATCCACTCTTTTCATGACATCACTCCCACTGTTTTTGACCTCACATACACTCTACTTGTGATGTCACAGCCACGGTAATTGTGACAAGACACCAGCTAAGTTTTTGACATCGTACTTAATTTATATGACATCTCATATGGTGTATGAATGACAACACAACCATTTTATCCGACATCACACCCACAGTATCGGTGTCATCACACCCACTTGATTGATGATACCACACCCTATGTAGGTATGAATTCACAGCCAGTGCACGTCTGACACTATTGGCACTTTACATGACATCAAATCCATTCTTGATGACATCATACCTTTGTGTGTCTGTCTTGGCACCCACTATTTTTATGACATCATATCCACTCTATATGATCTCACCCACACTGTGTATATGACTACACAAGCTCTATGTCGTATCCACCTTATCTTTGCCATCCAAACCTCTCCACAGATATCACACCGACTCTTTGCATGACATCACACTCAGCATATATATGGGAACGCTTGCACCATACAAGACTACGCATCCTCAGTTTATGACATTAAACCTCCGTTTATAGGACATCAAACCCACTATATTTGACATCACAACACTCTATTCATGACATCAAAGCTACTCTATCTCACATCACACCCATTATATCTGACAGCACATCCACTGTATGTGCGTCATCACACCGAGATTATGGCTCACATAACCCCCATTGTATGTATGATATCGGAGCAACAATGTGTATGACGTGATATGAACTACTTATGACATCACATCCATTTTGTATAGTATCACACCGGTCTATGATATCACAACCTATGTATGCATGACATCACACACATTACATCTGATATCGCGTCCATTGAGGCTGCGTCATTACTTACAGCATATTGTTTATACCACCAATGCCATATGTGTGATATCGAACCCACTCGGTGTATGACATCATATGAGTTCTATGTGACATCACACCCACTCTATATGACATCACAAGACTGCATTCATGACACCCCATCCACTCTATTCATGACATCACACCCACTGTTTCTGACATCACATACACTGTACTTGTGACATCACAGCCAGGGTAATTGTGACAAGACCCCAGCTATGTTTCTGACATCATACTTAGTTTATATGACATCTCACATGGGGTATGAATGAAAAAACAACCATTGTATCCGACATCACACCCACTGTCTCGGTGTCGTCACACCCACTTCATAGATGATATCACGCCCTATGTACACATGAATTCACACCCAGTGCACGACTGACACTATAGGCACTTTACATGACATCAAATCCATTCTTGCTGACATCATACCTTAGTGTGTGTGTCTTGGCTCCCTCTATATTTATGACATCATATCCACTCTATATGATCTCACCCACACTGTATGTAAGACTACACAACTCTATGACGTATCCACCTTATCTCTGGCATCCAAACCTCTCCACAGATATCACACCCACTCTTAGCATGACATCACACTTGGCATATATATGGGAACTCTTGCACGATACAAGACATCGCATCCTCAGTTTATGACATTAAAGCTCCGTTTCTAGCACATCACACCCACTGTATTTGACATCACAGACACTGTATCTCTGTCATTACACCCGCTTTATCCACGACATCACAAAAATATGGAAATCATCCCACTAGGCATACGTGTAATATCATACACTCTGTACATGACATCACATTCACACTTTATGACATCAATCTTCAGCATTTATGACATCACAACTACTGCATTCATGATATCAAATATCCTATATGTGACATCATGTCCACGTTTTATGGCATCTCATCCCCTATACAGCTGACCTCACAGCCACTTTATCTGTAACATCACACCCACTGGGTTTGTGAGTTCATATCCAATAAACGTGACATCAAACACACTGTGTTGAGACGGTGCAAAGAGTATATGTGACATCACACCCACCATATCTGTATCTGCGTGATCACACAATCTGTATAGGTGATAAAATGCAAACTGTATGTATCATATCACACTTACTATATGCATGGCACGTTATGCACTATACACGACATGACTCCCACGCTTTAAGACATCACAACACGCTATTCATGACATCAAAACTACTCTATCTCACATCACACCCATTATATCTGACAGCACATCCACTGTATGTGCGTCATCACACCGAGATTATGGCTCACATAACACCCATTGTATGTATGATATCAGAGCGACAATATGTATGACGTGACATGAACTGCTTATGAAATCACATCCATTTGTATAGTATCACACCGCTCTATGATATGACAAACTATATATGCATGACATCACACACATTATATCTGATATCTTGTCCACTGAAGCTGCGTCATTACTTACAGCATATTGTTTATACCACCACTGCCATATGTGTGATATCCAACCCACACGGTGTCTGACATTATATGAGTTCTATGTGACATCACACCCACTCTATATGACATCACAAGACTGCATTCATGACACCCCATCCACTCTATTCATGACATCACACCCACTGTTTTTGACATCACATACACTCTACTTGTGACATCACAGCCACGGAAATTGTGACAAGACCCCAGCTATGTTTTTGACATCATACTTAATTTATATGACATCTCACATGTGGTATGAATGAAAACACAACCATTGTATCCGACATGACACCCACTGTCTCGGTGTCCTCACACCCAGTTTTTTGATGATATCACTCCCTATGTACGTAAGAATTCACACCCACTGCACGTCTGATACTATAGGCACTTTACATGACATCCAATCCATTCCTGATGACATCATACCTTTTTGTATTTGTCTTGGCACCCACTATTTTTATGACATCATATCCACCATATATGATCTCACCGAAACTGTGTGTATGACGACACAAGCTCTATGTCGTATCCACCTTATCTTTACCACCCAAACCTCTCCACAGATATCACATCCACTCTTTGCATGACATCACACCCGGCATGTATATGGGAACTCTGGAACCATACAAGACATCGCATCCTCAGTTTATGACATTAAAGCTCCGTTTCTAGGACATCACACCCACTATATTTGACATCACAGACCCTGTATCTCTGTCATTACACCCACTTTATCCACGACATCACATGTATGGAAATCATCACACTTGGCATACGTATGACATCATAAACTCTGTACATGACATCACATTCACACTTTATGACATCAATCCTCAGCATTTATGACATCACAACCCCTGCATTCATGACATCAAATATCCTATATATGACATCATGTCCACGGTTTATGGCATCTCATCCCCTATACCGCCTACATCACGGCCACTTTATCTGTAACATCACACCCACTGGGTTTGTGAATTCATATCCAAAAATTATGACATCAAACACACTGTGTTGAGACGCTACAAAGAGTATATCTGATATCACACCGTCCATATCTGTATCTGTGTGATCACTCAATCTGTATAGGTGATTAAACGCAAACTGTATGTATCATATCACACTTACTATATGCATGGCACATTATGCACTATATACGACATCACACCCACGCTTGATGATATCACAACACTCTATTCATGACATCAAAGCTACTCTATCTCACATCACACCCATTATATCTGACAGCACATCCACTGTATGTGCGTCATCACACCGAGATTATGGATCACATAACCCCCACTGTATATATGATATCAGAGCGCAATATGTATGACGAGATATGAACTACATATGACATCACATCCATTTTGTATAGTATCACACCGCTCTATGATATCAGAACCTATGTATGCATGAAATCACACACATTATATCTGATATCGCGTCCACTGAGGCTGCGTCATTACTTACAGTGTATTGTTTATACCACCAATGCAATATGTGTGATATCGAACCCACTCGGTGTATGACATCATATGAGTTCTATGTGACACCACACCCACTCTTTATGACATCATAAGACTGCGCTCATGACACCCCATCCACTCTATTCATGACATCACACCCACTCATTTTGACACCACATACACTCTACTTGTGACATCACAGCCACGGTAATTGTGACAAGACCCCAGCTATGTTTTTGACATCATACTTAGTTTATATGACATCACACATGGGGTATGAATGACAACACAACCATTGTATCCGACATCACACCCACTGTCTAGGTGTCATCACACCCACTTCATAGATGATATCACACCCTATGTACACATGAATTCACACCCAGTGCACGACTGACACTATAGGCACTTTACATGACATCAAATCCATTCTTGCTGACATCATACCTTAGTGTGTGTGTCTTGGCTCCCACTATTTTTATGACATCATATCCACTCGATATGATCTCACCCACACTGTATGTAAGACTACACAAGCTCTATGTCGTATCCACCTTATATTTGGCATCCAAACATCTCCACAGATATCACACCCACTCTTAGCATGACATCACACTCGGCATATATATGGGAACTCTTGCACGATACAAGACATCGCATCCTCAGTTTATGACATTAAAACTCCGTTCCTAGCACATCACACCCACTGTATTTGACATCACAGACACTGTATCTCTGTCATTACACCCGCTTTATCCATGACATCACAAAAATATGGAAATCATCCCACTAGTTATCCGTGTAACATCATACACTCTGTACATGACATCACATTCACACTTTAGGACATCAATCCTCAGCATTTATGACATCACAACCACTGCATTCATGACATCAGATATCCTATATGTGATATCATATCCACGGTTTATGACATCTCATCCCCTCTACGGCTGACATCACAGCCACTGTATCTGTAACATCACACCCACTGGGTTCGTGAATTCATATCCAATAAATGTGCCATCAGACACACTGTGTTGAGACGGTACAAAGAGTATATCTGACATCACACCGTCCATATCTGTATCTGTGTGATCACACAAACTCTATTGGTGATAAAACAGAAACTATATGTATCATATCAAACTTACTATATGCATGGCACATTATGCACTATATACGACATCGCACCCACGCTTTAGGACATCACAACACTCTATTCATGACATCAAAGCTACTCTATCTCACATCACACCCATTATATCTGATATCACATCCACTGTATGTGCCTCATCACACCAAGATTATGGATCACATAACCCCCGTTGTATGTATGATATCAGAGCGACAATATGTATGACGTGATATGAACTACATATGACATCACATTCATTGTGTATAGTATCACACTGCTCTATGATATCACATCCTGTCTATACATGACCTCACATTATATCTGATATCACGTCCACTGAGGCTGCGTCATTACTTACAGTGTATTGTTTATACCACAACTGCCATATGTGTGATGTCGAACCCACTCAGTGTATGTCATCATATGAATTCTATGTGACATCATACCCACTCTTTATGACATCACAAGACTGTATTCATGACACCACATCCACTCTTTTCATGACATCACTCCCACTGTTTTTGACCTCACATACACTCTACTTGTGATGTCACAGCCACGGTAATTGTGACAAGACACCAGCTAAGTTTTTGACATCGTACTTAATTTATATGACATCTCATATGGTGTATGAATGACAACACAACCATTTTATCCGACATCACACCCACAGTATCGGTGTCATCACACCCACTTGATTGATGATACCACACCCTATGTAGGTATGAATTCACAGCCACTGCACGTCTGACACTATTGGCACTTTACATGACATCAAATCCATTCTTGATGACATCATACCTTTGTGTGTCTGTCTTGGCACCCACTATTTTTATGACATCATATCCACTCTATATGATCTCACCCACACTGTGTATATGACTACACAAGCTCTATGTCGTATCCACCTTATCTTTGCCATCCAAACCTCTCCACAGATATCACACCGACTCTTTGCATGACATCACACTCAGCATATATATGGGAACGCTTGCACCATACAAGACATCGCATCCTCAGTTTATGACATTAAACCTCCGTTTATAGGACATCAAACCCACTATATTTGACATCACAACACTCTATTCATGACATCAAAGCTACTCTATCTCACATCACACCCATTATATCTGACAGCACATCCACTGTATGTGCGTCATCACACCGAGATTATGGCTCACATAACCCCCATTGTATGTATGATATCGGAGCAACAATGTGTATGACGTGATATGAACTACTTATGACATCACATCCATTTTGTATAGTATCACACCGCTCTATGATATCACAACCTATGTATGCATGACATCACACACATTACATCTGATATCGCGTCCATTGAGGCTGCGTCATTACTTACAGCATATTGTTTATACCACCAATGCCATATGTGTGATATCGAACCCACTCGGTGTATGACATCATATGAGTTCTATGTGACATCACACCCACTCTATATGACATCACAAGACTGCATTCATGACACCCCATCCACTCTATTCATGACATCACACCCACTGTTTCTGACATCACATACACTGTACTTGTGACATCACAGCCAGGGTAATTGTGACAAGACCCCAGCTATGTTTCTGACATCATACTTAGTTTATATGACATCTCACATGGGGTATGAATGAAAAAACAACCATTGTATCCGACATCACACCCACTGTCTCGGTGTCGTCACACCCACTTCATAGATGATATCACGCCCTATGTACACATGAATTCACACCCAGTGCACGACTGACACTATAGGCACTTTACATGACATCAAATCCATTCTTGCTGACATCATACCTTAGTGTGTGTGTCTTGGCTCCCTCTATATTTATGACATCATATCCACTCTATATGATCTCACCCACACTGTATGTAAGACTACACAACTCTATGACGTATCCACCTTATCTCTGGCATCCAAACCTCTCCACAGATATCACACCCACTCTTAGCATGACATCACACTTGGCATATATATGGGAACTCTTGCACGATACAAGACATCGCATCCTCAGTTTATGACATTAAAGCTCCGTTTCTAGCACATCACACCCACTGTATTTGACATCACAGACACTGTATCTCTGTCATTACACCCGCTTTATCCACAACATCACAAAAATATGGAAATCATCCCACTAGGCATACGTGTAATATCATACACTCTGTACATGACATCACATTCACACTTTATGACATCAATCTTCAGCATTTATGACATCACAACTACTGCATTCATGATATCAAATATCCTATATGTGACATCATGTCCACGTTTTATGGCATCTCATCCCCTATACAGCTGACCTCACAGCCACTTTATCTGTAACATCACACCCACTGGGTTTGTGAGTTCATATCCAATAAACGTGACATCAAACACACTGTGTTGAGACGGTGCAAAGAGTATATGTGACATCACACCCACCATATCTGTATCTGCGTGATCACACAATCTGTATAGGTGATAAAATGCAAACTGTATGTATCATATCACACTTACTATATGCATGCCACGTTATGCACTATACACGACATGACTCCCACGCTTTAAGACATCACAACACGCTATTCATGACATCAAAACTACTCTATCTCACATCACACCCATTATATCTGACAGCACATCCACTGTATGTGCGTCATCACACCGAGATTATGGCTCACATAACCCCCATTGTATGTATGATATCAGAGCGACAATATGTATGACGTGACATGAACTGCTTATGAAATCACATCCATTTGTATAGTATCACACCGCTCTATGATATGACAAACTATATATGCATGACATCACACACATTATATCTGATATCTTGTCCACTGAAGCTGCGTCATTACTTACAGCATATTGTTTATACCACCACTGCCATATGTGTGATATCCAACCCACACGGTGTCTGACATTATATGAGTTCTATGTGACATCACACCCACTCTATATGACATCACAAGACTGCATTCATGACACCCCATCCACTCTATTCATGACATCACACCCACTGTTTTTGACATCACATACACTCTACTTGTGACATCACAGCCACGGAAATTGTGACAAGACCCCAGCTATGTTTTTGACATCATACTTAATTTATATGACATCTCACATGTGGTATGAATGAAAACACAACCATTGTATCCGACATGACACCCACTGTCTCGGTGTCCTCACACCCAGTTTTTTGATGATATCACTCCCTATGTACGTAAGAATTCACACCCACTGCACGTCTGATACTATAGGCACTTTACATGACATCCAATCCATTCCTGATGACATCATACCTTTTTGTATTTGTCTTGGCACCCACTATTTTTATGACATCATATCCACCATATATGATCTCACCGAAACTGTGTGTATGACGACACAAGCTCTATGTCGTATCCACCTTATCTTTACCACCCAAACCTCTCCACAGATATCACATCCACTCTTTGCATGACATCACACCCGGCATGTATATGGGAACTCTGGAACCATACAAGACATCGCATCCTCAGTTTATGACATTAAAGCTCCGTTTCTAGGACATCACACCCACTATATTTGACATCACAGACCCTGTATCTCTGTCATTACACCCACTTTATCCACGACATCACATGTATGGAAATCATCACACTTGGCATACGTATGACATCATAAACTCTGTACATGACATCACATTCACACTTTATGACATCAATCCTCAGCATTTATGACATCACAACCCCTGCATTCATGACATCAAATATCCTATATATGACATCATGTCCACGGTTTATGGCATCTCATCCCCTATACCGCCTACATCACGGCCACTTTATCTGTAACATCACACCCACTGGGTTTGTGAATTCATATCCAAAAATTATGACATCAAACACACTGTGTTGAGACGCTACAAAGAGTATATCTGATATCACACCGTCCATATCTGTATCTGTGTGATCACTCAATCTGTATAGGTGATTAAACGCAAACTGTATGTATCATATCACACTTACTATATGCATGGCACATTATGCACTATATACGACATCACACCCACGCTTGATGATATCACAACACTCTATTCATGACATCAAAGCTACTCTATCTCACATCACACCCATTATATCTGACAGCACATCCACTGTATGTGCGTCATCACACCGAGATTATGGATCACATAACCCCCACTGTATATATGATATCAGAGCGCAATATGTATGACGAGATATGAACTACATATGACATCACATCCATTTTGTATAGTATCACACCGCTCTATGATATCAGAACCTATGTATGCATGAAATCACACACATTATATCTGATATCGCGTCCACTGAGGCTGCGTCATTACTTACAGTGTATTGTTTATACCACCAATGCAATATGTGTGATATCGAACCCACTCGGTGTATGACATCATATGAGTTCTATGTGACACCACACCCACTCTTTATGACATCATAAGACTGCGCTCATGACACCCCATCCACTCTATTCATGACATCACACCCACTCATTTTGACACCACATACACTCTACTTGTGACATCACAGCCACGGTAATTGTGACAAGACCCCAGCTATGTTTTTGACATCATACTTAGTTTATATGACATCACACATGGGGTATGAATGACAACACAACCATTGTATCCGACATCACACCCACTGTCTAGGTGTCATCACACCCACTTCATAGATGATATCACACCCTATGTACACATGAATTCACACCCAGTGCACGACTGACACTATAGGCACTTTACATGACATCAAATCCATTCTTGCTGACATCATACCTTAGTGTGTGTGTCTTGGCTCCCACTATTTTTATGACATCATATCCACTCGATATGATCTCACCCACACTGTATGTAAGACTACACAAGCTCTATGTCGTATCCACCTTATATTTGGCATCCAAACATCTCCACAGATATCACACCCACTCTTAGCATGACATCACACTCGGCATATATATGGGAACTCTTGCACGATACAAGACATCGCATCCTCAGTTTATGACATTAAAACTCCGTTCCTAGCACATCACACCCACTGTATTTGACATCACAGACACTGTATCTCTGTCATTACACCCGCTTTATCCATGACATCACAAAAATATGGAAATCATCCCACTAGTTATCCGTGTAACATCATACACTCTGTACATGACATCACATTCACACTTTAGGACATCAATCCTCAGCATTTATGACATCACAACCACTGCATTCATGACATCAGATATCCTATATGTGATATCATATCCACGGTTTATGACATCTCATCCCCTCTACGGCTGACATCACAGCCACTGTATCTGTAACATCACACCCACTGGGTTCGTGAATTCATATCCAATAAATGTGCCATCAGACACACTGTGTTGAGACGGTACAAAGAGTATATCTGACATCACACCGTCCATATCTGTATCTGTGTGATCACACAAACTCTATTGGTGATAAAACAGAAACTATATGTATCATATCAAACTTACTATATGCATGGCACATTATGCACTATATACGACATCGCACCCACGCTTTAGGACATCACAACACTCTATTCATGACATCAAAGCTACTCTATCTCACATCACACCCATTATATCTGATATCACATCCACTGTATGTGCCTCATCACACCAAGATTATGGATCACATAACCCCCGTTGTATGTATGATATCAGAGCGACAATATGTATGACGTGATATGAACTACATATGACATCACATTCATTGTGTATAGTATCACACTGCTCTATGATATCACATCCTGTCTATACATGACCTCACATTATATCTGATATCACGTCCACTGAGGCTGCGTCATTACTTACAGTGTATTGTTTATACCACAACTGCCATATGTGTGATGTCGAACCCACTCAGTGTATGTCATCATATGAATTCTATGTGACATCATACCCACTCTTTATGACATCACAAGACTGTATTCATGACACCACATCCACTCTTTTCATGACATCACTCCCACTGTTTTTGACCTCACATACACTCTACTTGTGATGTCACAGCCACGGTAATTGTGACAAGACACCAGCTAAGTTTTTGACATCGTACTTAATTTATATGACATCTCATATGGTGTATGAATGACAACACAACCATTTTATCCGACATCACACCCACAGTATCGGTGTCATCACACCCACTTGATTGATGATACCACACCCTATGTAGGTATGAATTCACAGCCACTGCACGTCTGACACTATTGGCACTTTACATGACATCAAATCCATTCTTGATGACATCATACCTTTGTGTGTCTGTCTTGGCACCCACTATTTTTATGACATCATATCCACTCTATATGATCTCACCCACACTGTGTATATGACTACACAAGCTCTATGTCGTATCCACCTTATCTTTGCCATCCAAACCTCTCCACAGATATCACACCGACTCTTTGCATGACATCACACTCAGCATATATATGGGAACGCTTGCACCATACAAGACATCGCATCCTCAGTTTATGACATTAAACCTCCGTTTATAGGACATCAAACCCACTATATTTGACATCACAACACTCTATTCATGACATCAAAGCTACTCTATCTCACATCACACCCATTATATCTGACAGCACATCCACTGTATGTGCGTCATCACACCGAGATTATGGCTCACATAACCCCCATTGTATGTATGATATCGGAGCAACAATGTGTATGACGTGATATGAACTACTTATGACATCACATCCATTTTGTATAGTATCACACCGCTCTATGATATCACAACCTATGTATGCATGACATCACACACATTACATCTGATATCGCGTCCATTGAGGCTGCGTCATTACTTACAGCATATTGTTTATACCACCAATGCCATATGTGTGATATCGAACCCACTCGGTGTATGACATCATATGAGTTCTATGTGACATCACACCCACTCTATATGACATCACAAGACTGCATTCATGACACCCCATCCACTCTATTCATGACATCACACCCACTGTTTCTGACATCACATACACTGTACTTGTGACATCACAGCCAGGGTAATTGTGACAAGACCCCAGCTATGTTTCTGACATCATACTTAGTTTATATGACATCTCACATGGGGTATGAATGAAAAAACAACCATTGTATCCGACATCACACCCACTGTCTCGGTGTCGTCACACCCACTTCATAGATGATATCACGCCCTATGTACACATGAATTCACACCCAGTGCACGACTGACACTATAGGCACTTTACATGACATCAAATCCATTCTTGCTGACATCATACCTTAGTGTGTGTGTCTTGGCTCCCTCTATATTTATGACATCATATCCACTCTATATGATCTCACCCACACTGTATGTAAGACTACACAACTCTATGACGTATCCACCTTATCTCTGGCATCCAAACCTCTCCACAGATATCACACCCACTCTTAGCATGACATCACACTTGGCATATATATGGGAACTCTTGCACGATACAAGACATCGCATCCTCAGTTTATGACATTAAAGCTCCGTTTCTAGCACATCACACCCACTGTATTTGACATCACAGACACTGTATCTCTGTCATTACACCCGCTTTATCCACAACATCACAAAAATATGGAAATCATCCCACTAGGCATACGTGTAATATCATACACTCTGTACATGACATCACATTCACACTTTATGACATCAATCTTCAGCATTTATGACATCACAACTACTGCATTCATGATATCAAATATCCTATATGTGACATCATGTCCACGTTTTATGGCATCTCATCCCCTATACAGCTGACCTCACAGCCACTTTATCTGTAACATCACACCCACTGGGTTTGTGAGTTCATATCCAATAAACGTGACATCAAACACACTGTGTTGAGACGGTGCAAAGAGTATATGTGACATCACACCCACCATATCTGTATCTGCGTGATCACACAATCTGTATAGGTGATAAAATGCAAACTGTATGTATCATATCACACTTACTATATGCATGGCACGTTATGCACTATACACGACATGACTCCCACGCTTTAAGACATCACAACACGCTATTCATGACATCAAAACTACTCTATCTCACATCACACCCATTATATCTGACAGCACATCCACTGTATGTGCGTCATCACACCGAGATTATGGCTCACATAACCCCCATTGTATGTATGATATCAGAGCGACAATATGTATGACGTGACATGAACTGCTTATGAAATCACATCCATTTGTATAGTATCACACCGCTCTATGATATGACAAACTATATATGCATGACATCACACACATTATATCTGATATCTTGTCCACTGAAGCTGCGTCATTACTTACAGCATATTGTTTATACCACCACTGCCATATGTGTGATATCCAACCCACACGGTGTCTGACATTATATGAGTTCTATGTGACATCACACCCACTCTATATGACATCACAAGACTGCATTCATGACACCCCATCCACTCTATTCATGACATCACACCCACTGTTTTTGACATCACATACACTCTACTTGTGACATCACAGCCACGGAAATTGTGACAAGACCCCAGCTATGTTTTTGACATCATACTTAATTTATATGACATCTCACATGTGGTGTGAATGAAAACACAACCATTGTATCCGACATGACACCCACTGTCTCGGTGTCCTCACACCCAGTTTTTTGATGATATCACTCCCTATGTACGTAAGAATTCACACCCACTGCACGTCTGATACTATAGGCACTTTACATGACATCCAATCCATTCCTGATGACATCATACCTTTTTGTATTTGTCTTGGCACCCACTATTTTTATGACATCATATCCACCATATATGATCTCACCGAAACTGTGTGTATGACGACACAAGCTCTATGTCGTATCCACCTTATCTTTACCACCCAAACCTCTCCACAGATATCACATCCACTCTTTGCATGACATCACACCCGGCATGTATATGGGAACTCTGGAACCATACAAGACATCGCATCCTCAGTTTATGACATTAAAGCTCCGTTTCTAGGACATCACACCCACTATATTTGACATCACAGACCCTGTATCTCTGTCATTACACCCACTTTATCCACGACATCACATGTATGGAAATCATCACACTTGGCATACGTATGACATCATAAACTCTGTACATGACATCACATTCACACTTTATGACATCAATCCTCAGCATTTATGACATCACAACCCCTGCATTCATGACATCAAATATCCTATATATGACATCATGTCCACGGTTTATGGCATCTCATCCCCTATACCGCCTACATCACGGCCACTTTATCTGTAACATCACACCCACTGGGTTTGTGAATTCATATCCAAAAATTATGACATCAAACACACTGTGTTGAGACGCTACAAAGAGTATATCTGATATCACACCGTCCATATCTGTATCTGTGTGATCACTCAATCTGTATAGGTGATTAAACGCAAACTGTATGTATCATATCACACTTACTATATGCATGGCACATTATGCACTATATACGACATCACACCCACGCTTGATGATATCACAACACTCTATTCATGACATCAAAGCTACTCTATCTCACATCACACCCATTATATCTGACAGCACATCCACTGTATGTGCGTCATCACACCGAGATTATGGATCACATAACCCCCACTGTATATATGATATCAGAGCGCAATATGTATGACGAGATATGAACTACATATGACATCACATCCATTTTGTATAGTATCACACCGCTCTATGATATCAGAACCTATGTATGCATGAAATCACACACATTATATCTGATATCGCGTCCACTGAGGCTGCGTCATTACTTACAGTGTATTGTTTATACCACCAATGCAATATGTGTGATATCGAACCCACTCGGTGTATGACATCATATGAGTTCTATGTGACACCACACCCACTCTTTATGACATCATAAGACTGCGCTCATGACACCCCATCCACTCTATTCATGACATCACACCCACTCATTTTGACACCACATACACTCTACTTGTGACATCACAGCCACGGTAATTGTGACAAGACCCCAGCTATGTTTTTGACATCATACTTAGTTTATATGACATCACACATGGGGTATGAATGACAACACAACCATTGTATCCGACATCACACCCACTGTCTAGGTGTCATCACACCCACTTCATAGATGATATCACACCCTATGTACACATGAATTCACACCCAGTGCACGACTGACACTATAGGCACTTTACATGACATCAAATCCATTCTTGCTGACATCATACCTTAGTGTGTGTGTCTTGGCTCCCACTATTTTTATGACATCATATCCACTCGATATGATCTCACCCACACTGTATGTAAGACTACACAAGCTCTATGTCGTATCCACCTTATATTTGGCATCCAAACATCTCCACAGATATCACACCCACTCTTAGCATGACATCACACTCGGCATATATATGGGAACTCTTGCACGATACAAGACATCGCATCCTCAGTTTATGACATTAAAACTCCGTTCCTAGCACATCACACCCACTGTATTTGACATCACAGACACTGTATCTCTGTCATTACACCCGCTTTATCCATGACATCACAAAAATATGGAAATCATCCCACTAGTTATCCGTGTAACATCATACACTCTGTACATGACATCACATTCACACTTTAGGACATCAATCCTCAGCATTTATGACATCACAACCACTGCATTCATGACATCAGATATCCTATATGTGATATCATATCCACGGTTTATGACATCTCATCCCCTCTACGGCTGACATCACAGCCACTGTATCTGTAACATCACACCCACTGGGTTCGTGAATTCATATCCAATAAATGTGCCATCAGACACACTGTGTTGAGACGGTACAAAGAGTATATCTGACATCACACCGTCCATATCTGTATCTGTGTGATCACACAAACTCTATTGGTGATAAAACAGAAACTATATGTATCATATCAAACTTACTATATGCATGGCACATTATGCACTATATACGACATCGCACCCACGCTTTAGGACATCACAACACTCTATTCATGACATCAAAGCTACTCTATCTCACATCACACCCATTATATCTGATATCACATCCACTGTATGTGCCTCATCACACCAAGATTATGGATCACATAACCCCCGTTGTATGTATGATATCAGAGCGACAATATGTATGACGTGATATGAACTACATATGACATCACATTCATTGTGTATAGTATCACACTGCTCTATGATATCACATCCTGTCTATACATGACCTCACATTATATCTGATATCACGTCCACTGAGGCTGCGTCATTACTTACAGTGTATTGTTTATACCACAACTGCCATATGTGTGATGTCGAACCCACTCAGTGTATGTCATCATATGAATTCTATGTGACATCATACCCACTCTTTATGACATCACAAGACTGTATTCATGACACCACATCCACTCTTTTCATGACATCACTCCCACTGTTTTTGACCTCACATACACTCTACTTGTGATGTCACAGCCACGGTAATTGTGACAAGACACCAGCTAAGTTTTTGACATCGTACTTAATTTATATGACATCTCATATGGTGTATGAATGACAACACAACCATTTTATCCGACATCACACCCACAGTATCGGTGTCATCACACCCACTTGATTGATGATACCACACCCTATGTAGGTATGAATTCACAGCCACTGCACGTCTGACACTATTGGCACTTTACATGACATCAAATCCATTCTTGATGACATCATACCTTTGTGTGTCTGTCTTGGCACCCACTATTTTTATGACATCATATCCACTCTATATGATCTCACCCACACTGTGTATATGACTACACAAGCTCTATGTCGTATCCACCTTATCTTTGCCATCCAAACCTCTCCACAGATATCACACCGACTCTTTGCATGACATCACACTCAGCATATATATGGGAACGCTTGCACCATACAAGACATCGCATCCTCAGTTTATGACATTAAACCTCCGTTTATAGTACATCAAACCCACTATATTTGACATCACAACACTCTATTCATGACATCAAAGCTACTCTATCTCACATCACACCCATTATATCTGACAGCACATCCACTGTATGTGCGTCATCACACCGAGATTATGGCTCACATAACCCCCATTGTATGTATGATATCGGAGCAACAATGTGTATGACGTGATATGAACTACTTATGACATCACATCCATTTTGTATAGTATCACACCGCTCTATGATATCACAACCTATGTATGCATGACATCACACACATTACATCTGATATCGCGTCCATTGAGGCTGCGTCATTACTTACAGCATATTGTTTATACCACCAATGCCATATGTGTGATATCGAACCCACTCGGTGTATGACATCATATGAGTGCTATGTGACATCACACCCACTCCTTATGACATCACAACACTGCTTCATGACACCCCATCCACTCTATTCATGATAACACACCCACTCTTTTTGACATCACATACACTCTACTTGTGACATCTCAGCCATGCTAATTGTGACAAGACCCCAGCTATGTTTTTGACATCATACTTTTTTTATCTGACATCTCACATGGGGTATGAATGACAACACAACCATTGGATGCGACATCACACCCAGTGTGTCGGTGTCCTCACACGCACTTGGTTGATGATGTCACACCCTATGTACGTATGAATTCACACCCACTGCACGCCTGACACTATAGGCACTTTACATGACATCAACTCCTTTCCTGATGACATCATACCTTTGCGTGTCTCACTTGGCACCCACTATTTTCATGACATCATATCCACCATATATGATCTCACCCACACTGTGTGTATGACGAGAGAAGCTCTATGTCGTATGCACCTTATCGTTGCCACCCAAACCTCTCCACAGATATCACACCCACTCTTTGCATGACATCACACCCGGCATGTTTATGGGAACTCTGGCACCAAACAAGACATCGCATCCTCAGTTATGACATTAAACCGCCTTTTCTAGGACATCACACCCACTATATTTGACATCACAGACACTGTATCACTGGCATTACCCCCGTTTTATCCACAACATCACAACAAGTATGGAAATCATCACACTTGGCATAAGTATGACATCATACACTCTGTACATGACATCACATTCACACTTTATGACATCAATCCTCAGCATTTAGGACATCACAAACACTGCATTCATGACATGAGATATCCTATATGTGACATCATATCCATGGTTTATGACATCTCATCGCCTATACCGCTGACATCACAGCCATTTTATCTGTAACATCACACCCACTGGGTTAGTGAATTCATATCCAACAAATGTGACATCAAACACACTGTGTTGAGATGGTACAAAGTGTATATCTGACATCACACCGTCCATCTCTGTATCTGTGTGATCACACAATCTGTATAAGTGATTAAACGCAAACTGTATGTATCATATCACACTTAGTATATGCATGGCACATTATGCACTATATACGACATGACACGCACGCTTGATGACATCACAACACTATATTCATGACATCAAAGCTACTCTATCTCACATCACACCCATTATATCTGACAGCACATCCACTGTATGTCCGTCATCACACCGAGATTATGGATCAGCTAACCCCCATTGTATGTATGATATCAGAGCGACAATATGTATGACGTGATATGAACTACATATGACATCACACCCATTTTGTATAGTATCACACTGCTCTATGATATCACAACCTATGTATGCATGACATCACACACATTATATCTGATATCGTGTCCACTGAGGCTGCGTCTTAACTTACAGAGTATTGTTTATACCGCCACCGCCATATGTGTGATATGGAACCCACTCGGTGTATGACATCATATGAGTTCTATGTGACATCACACCGACTCTTCATGACATCACAAGACTGCATTCATGACACCCCATCCACTCTATCCATGACATCACACCCACTATTTTTGACATCACATACACTCTACTTTGACATCATAGCCACGGTAATTGTGACAAGACCCCAGCTATGTTTTTGACATCATACTTAGTTTATATGACATCTCACATGGGGTATGATACAACCATTGTATCCGACATCACACCCAGTGTCTCGGTGTCCTCACACGCACTTGGTTGATGATGTCACACCCTATGTACGTATGAATTCACACCCACTGCACGCCTGACACTATAGGTACTTTACATGACATCAACTCCTTTCCTGATGACATCATACCTTTGCGTGTCTGTCTTGGCACCCACTATTTTCATGACATCATATCCACCATATATGTTCTCACCCACACTGTGTGTATGACGACACAAGCTCTATGTCGTATCCACCTTATCTTTGCTCACCCAATCCTCTCCACAGATATCACACCCACTCATTGCATGACATCACACCCGGCATGTTTATGGGAACTCTGGCACCAAACAAGACATCGCATCCTACGTTTATGACATTAAACCTCCGTTTCTAGGACATCACACCCACTATATTTGACATCTCAGACACTGTATCACTGGCATTACACCCGCTTTATCCACGTCATCACAACAAGTATGGAAATCATCAAACTTGGCATATGTATGACTTCATACACTCTGTACATGACATCACATTCACACTTTATCACATCAATCTTCAGCATTTATGACATCACAAACCCTGCATTCATGACATCAGATATCCTCTATGTGACATCATATCCACGGTTTATGACATCTCATCGCCTAAACCGCTGACATCACAGCCATTTTATCTGTAACATCACAGCCCCTGGGTTTGTGAATTCATATCCAACAAATGTGACATCAATCACACTGTTTTGAGACGGTACAAAGAGTATATCTGACATCACACCATCCATTTCTGTATCTGTGTGATCACTCAATCTGTATAAGTGATTAAACTCAAACTGTATGTATCATATCACACTTACTATATGCATGGCACATTATGCACTATATACGACATCACACCCACGCTTGATGACATCACAACACTCTATTCATGACATCAAAGCTACTCTATCTCACATCACACCCATTATATCTGACAGCACATCCACTGTATGTGCGTCATCACACCGAGATTATGGATCACATAACCCCCATTGTATGTATGATATCAGAGCGACAATATGTATGACGTGATATGAACTACATATGACATCACACCCATTTTGTATAGTATCACAACGCTCTATGATATCACAACCTATGTATGCATGACATCACACACATTATATCTGATATTGTGTCCACTGAGGCTGCGTCTTAACTTACAGAGTATTGTTTATACCACCACCGCCATATGTGTGATATGGAACCCACTCGGTGTATGACATCATATGAGTTCTATGTGACATCACCCCCACTCTTCATGACATCACAAGACTGCATTCATGACACCCAATCCACTCTATTCATGACATCACACCCATTCTTTTTGACATCACATACACTCTACTTGTGACATCACAGCCACGGTAATTGTGACAAGACCCCAGCTATGTTTTTGACATCATACTTAGTTTATATGACATCTCACATGGGGTATGAATGACAACACAACCGTTGTATCCGACATCACACCCACTGTCTCGGTGTCCTCACACCCACTTGGTTGATGATGTCACACCCTACGTACGTATGAATTCACACCCAATGTACGCCTGACACTATAGGCACTTTACATGACATCAACTCCTTTCCTGATGACATCATACCTTTGCGTGTCTCACTTGGCACCCACTATTTTTATGACATCATATCCACCATATATGATCTCACCCACACAGTGTGTATGACGAGAGAAGCTCTATGTCGTATGCACCTTATCGTTGCCACCCAAACCTCTCCACAGATATCACACCCACTCTTTGCATGACATCACACCCGGCATGTTTATGGGAACTCTGGCACCAAACAAGACATCGCATCCTCAGTTTATGACATTAACCCGCCTTTTCTAGGACATCACACCCACTATATTTGACATCACAGACACTGTATCACTGGCATTACCCCCGCTTTATCCACAACATCACAACAAGTATGGAAATCATCACACTTGGCATAAGTATGACATCATACACTCTGTACATGACATCACATTCACACTTTATGACATCAATCCTCAGCATTTAGGACATCACAAACCTTGCATTCATGACATCAGATATCCTATATGTGAGATCATATCCACGGTTTATGACATCTCATCGCCTATACCGCTGACAACACAGCCATTTTATCTGTAACATCACACCCACTGGGTTAGTGAATTCATATCCAACAAATGTGACATCAAACACACTGTGTTGAGAAGGTACAAAGAGTATATCTGACATCACACCGTCCATCTCTGTATCTGTGTGATCACACAATCTGTATAAGTGATTAAACGCAAACTGTATGTATCATATCACACTTACTATATGCATGGCACATTATGCACTATATACGACATCACACCCACGCTTGATGACATCACAACACTCTATTCATGACATCAAAGCTACTCTATCTCACATCACACCCATTATATCTGACAGCACATCCACTGTATGTGCGTCATCACAGCGAGATTATGGATCACCTAACCCCCATTGTATGTATGATATCCGAGCGACAATATGTATGACATAATATGAACTACATATGACATCACACCCATTTTATATAGTATCACACTGCTCTATGATATCACAACCTATGTATGCATGACATCACACACATTATATCTGATATCGTGTCCACTGAGGCTGCGCCTTAAATTACAGAGTATTGTTTATACCACCACCGCCATATGTGTGATATCGAACCCACTCGGTGTATGACATCATATGAGTTCTATGTGACATCACACCGACTCTTCATGACATCACAAGACTGCATTCATGACACCCCATCCACTCTATTCATGACATCACACCCACTATTTTTGACATCACATACACTCTACTTTGACATCATAGCCACGGTAATTGTGACAAGACCCCAGCTATGTTTTTGACATCATACTTAGTTTATATGACATCTCACATGGGGTATGATACAACCATTGTATCCGACATCACACCCAGTGTCTCGGTGTCCTCACACGCACTTGGTTGATGATGTCACACCCTATGTACGTATGAATTCACACCCACTGCACGCCTGACACTATAGGCACTTTACATGACATCAACTCCTTTCCTGATGACATCATACCTTTGCGTGTATGTCTTGGCACCCACTATTTTCATGACATCATATCCACCATATATGATCTCACCCACACTGTGTGTATGACGAGAGAAGCTCTATGTCGTATGCACCTTATCTTTGCCACCCAAACCTCTCCACAGATATCACACCCACTCTTTGCATGACATCACACCCGGCATGTTTATGGGAACTCTGGCACCAAACAAGACATCGCATCCTCAGTTTATGACATTAAACCTCCTTTTCTAGGACATCACACCCACTATATTTGACATCACAGACACTGTATCACTGGCATTACCACCGCTTTATCCACAACATCACAACAAGTATGGAAATCATCACACTTGGCATATGTATGACATCATACACTCTGTACATGACATCACATTCACACTTTATGACATCAATCCTCAGCATTTAGGACATCACAAACCCTGCATTCATGACATGAGATATCCTATATGTGACATCATATCCACGGTTTATGACATCTCATCGCCTATACCGCTGACATCACAGCCATTTTATCTGTAACATCACACCCACTGGGTTAGTGAATTCATATCCAACAAATGTGACATCAAACACACTGTGTTGAGATGGTACAAAGTGTATATCTGACATCACACCGTCCATCTCTGTATCTGTGTGATCACACAATCTGTATAAGTGATTAAACGCAAACTGTATGTATCATCTCACACTTAGTATATGCATGGCACATTATGCACTATATACGACATGACACCCACGCTTGATGACATCACAACACTCTATTCATGACATCAAAGCTACTCTATCTCACATCACACCCATTATATCTGACAGCACATCCACTGTATGTCCGTCATCACACCGAGATTATGGATCAGCTAACCCCCATTGTATGTATGATATCAGAGCGACAATATGTATGACGTGATATGAACTACATATGACATCACACCCATTTTGTATAGTATCACACTGCTCTATGATATCACAACCTATGTATGCATGACATCACACACATTATATCTGATATCGTGTCCACTGAGGCTGCGTCTTAACTTACAGAGTATTGTTTATACCACCGCCGCCATATGTGTGATATGGAACCCACTCGGTGTATGGCATCATATGAGTTCTATGTGACATCACACCCACTCTTCATGACATCACAAGACTGCATTCATGACACCCCATCCACTCTATCCATGACATCACACCCACTATTTTTGACATCACATACACTCTACTTGTGACATCATAGCCACGGTAATTGTGACAAGACCCCAGCTATGTTTTTGACATCATACTTAGTTTATATGACATCTCACATGGGGTATGATACAACCATTGTATCCGACATCACACCCAGTGTCTCGGTGTCCTCACACGCACTTGGTTGATGATGTCACACCCTATGTACGTATGAATTCACACCCACTGCACGCCTGACACTATAGGCACTTTACATGACATCAACTCCTTTCCTGATGACATCATACCTTTGCGTGTCTGTCTTGGCACCCACTATTTTCATGACATCATATCCACCATATATGTTCTCACCCACACTGTGTGTATGACGACACAAGCTCTATGTCGTATCCACCTTATCTTTGCTCACCCAAACCTCTCCACAGATATCACACCCACTCATTGCATGACATCACACCCGGCATGTTTATGGGAACTCTGGCACCAAACAAGACATGGCATCCTACGTTTATGACATTAAACCTCCGTTTCTAGGACATCACACCCACTATATTTGACATCTCAGACACTGTATCACGGACATTACACCAGCTTTATCCACGTCATCACAACAAGTATGGAAATCATCAAACTTGGCATATGTATGACTTCATACACTCTGTACATGACATCACATTCACACTTTATCACATCAATCTTCAGCATTTATGACATCACAAACCCTGCATTCATGACATCAGATATCCTCTATGTGACATCATATCCACGGTTTATGACATCTCATCGCCTAAACCGCTGACATCACAGCCATTTTATCTGTAACATCACAGCCCCTGGGTTTGTGAATTCATATCCAACAAATGTGACATCAATCACACTGTTTTGAGACGGTACAAAGAGTATATCTGACATCACACCGTCCATTTCTGTATCTGTGTGATCACTCAATCTGTATAAGTGATTAAACTCAAACTGTATGTATCATATCACACTTACTATATGCATGGCACATTATGCACTATATACGACATCACACCCACGCTTGATGACATCACAACACTCTATTCATGACATCAAAGCTACTCTATCTCACATCACACCCATTATATCTGACAGCACATCCACTGTATGTGCGTCATCACACCGAGATTATGGATCACATAACCCCCATTGTATGTATGATATCAGAGCGACAATATGTATGACGTGATATGAACTACATATGACATCACATCCATTTTGTATAGTATCACAACGCTCTATGATATCACAACCTATGTATGCATGACATCACACAGATTATATCTGATATTGTGTCCACTGAGGCTGCGTCTTAACTTACAGAGTATTGTTTATACCACCACCGCCATATGTGTGATATGGAACCCACTCGGTGTATGACATCATATGAGTTCTATGTGACATCACACCCACTCTTCATGACATCACAAGACTGCATTCATGACACCCAATCCACTCAATTCATGACATCACACCCATTCTTTTTGACATCACATACACTCTACTTGTGACATCACAGCCACGGTAATTGTGACAAGACCCCAGCTATGTTTTTGACATCATACTTAGTTTATATGATATCTCACATGGGGTATGAATGACAACACAACCGTTGTATCCGACATCACACCCACTGTCTCGGTGTCCTCACACCCACTTGGTTGATGATGTCACACCCTACGTACGTATGAATTCACACCCAATGTACGCCTGACACTATAGGCACTTTACATGACATCAACTCCTTTCCTGATGACATCATACCTTTGCGTGTCTCACTTGGCACCCACTATTTTTATGACATCATATCCACCATATATGATCTCACAAACACTGTGTGTATGACGAGAGAAGCTCTATGTCGTATGAACCTTATCTTTGAAACCCAAACCTCTCCACAGATATCACACCCACTCTTTGCATGACATCACACCCGGCATGTTTATGGGAACTCTGGCACCAAACAAGACATCACATCCTCAGATTATGACATTAAACCTCCTTTTCTAGGACATCACACCCACTATATTTGACATCACAGACACTGTATCACTGGCATTACCCCCGCTTTATCCACAGCATCACAACAAGTATGGAAATCATCACACTTGGCATAAGTATGACATCATACACTCTGTACATGACATCACATTCACACTTTATGACATCAATCCTCAGCATTTAGGACATCACAAACCTTGCATTCATGACATCAGATATCCTATATGTGAGATCATATCCACGGTTTATGACATCTCATCGCCTATACCGCTGACAACACAGCCATTTTATCTGTAACATCACACCCACTGGGTTAGTGAATTCATATCCAACAAATGTGACATCAAACACACTGTGTTGAGACGGTACAAAGAGTATATCTGACATCACACCGTCCATCTCTGTATCTGTGTGATCACACAATCTGTATAAGTGATTAAACGCAAACTGTATGTATCATATCACACTTACTATATGCATGGCACATTATGCACTATATACGACATCACACCCACGCTTGATGACATCACAACACTCTATTCATGACATCAAAGCTACTCTATCTCACATCACACCCATTATATCTGACAGCACATCCACTGTATGTGCGTCATCACAGCGAGATTATGGATCACCTAACCCCCATTGTATGTATGATATCCGAGTGACAATATGTATGACATAATATGAACTACATATGACATCACACCCATTTTATATAGTATCACACTGCTCTATGATATCACAACCTATGTATGCATGACATCACACACATTATATCTGATATCGTGTCCACTGAGGCTGCGTCTTAACTTACAGAGTATTGTTTATACCACCACCGCCATATGTGTGATATCGAACCCACTCGGTGTATGACATCATATGAGATCTATGTGACATCACACCCACTCTTCATGACATCACAAGACTGCATTCATGACACCCCATCCACTCTATTCATGACATCACACCCACTATTTTTGACATCACATACACTCTACTTTGACATCATAGCCACGGTAATTGTGACAAGACCCCAGCTATGTTTTTGACATCATACTTAGTTTATATGACATCTCACATGGGGTATGATACAACCATTGTATCCGACATCACACCCAGTGTCTCGGTGTCCTCACACGCACTTGGTTGATGATGTCACACCCTATGTACGTATGAATTCACACCCACTGCACGCCTGACACTATAGGCACTTTACATGACATCAACTCCTTTCCTGATGACATCATACCTTTGCGTGTATGTCTTGGCACCCACTATTTTCATGACATCATATCCACCATATATGATCTCACCCACACTGTGTGTATGACGGGAGAAGCTCTATGTCGTATGCACCTTATCTTTGCCACCCAAACCTCTCCACAGATATCACACCCACTCTTTGCATGACATCACACCCGGCATGTTTATGGGAACTCTGGCACCAAACAAGACATCGCATCCTCAGTTTATGACATTAAACCTCCTTTTCTAGGACATCACACCCACTATATTTGACATCACAGACACTGTATCACTGGCATTACCACCGCTTTATCCACAACATCACAACAAGTATGGAAATCATCACACTTGGCATATGTATGACATCATACACTCTGTACATGACATCACATTCACACTTTATGACATCAATCCTCAGCATTTATGACATCACAACCCCTGCATTCATGACATCAAATATCCTATATATGACATCATGTCCACGGTTTATGGCATCTCATCCCCTATACCGCCTACATCACGGCCACTTTATCTGTAACATCACACCCACTGGGTTTGTGAATTCATATCCAAAAATTATGACATCAAACACACTGTGTTGAGACGCTACAAAGAGTATATCTGATATCACACCGTCCATATCTGTATCTGTGTGATCACTCAATCTGTATAGGTGATTAAACGCAAACTGTATGTATCATATCACACTTACTATATGCATGGCACATTATGCACTATATACGACATCACACCCACGCTTGATGATATCACAACACTCTATTCATGACATCAAAGCTACTCTATCTCACATCACACCCATTATATCTGACAGCACATCCACTGTATGTGCGTCATCACACCGAGATTATGGATCACATAACCCCCACTGTATATATGATATCAGAGCGCAATATGTATGACGAGATATGAACTACATATGACATCACATCCATTTTGTATAGTATCACACCGCTCTATGATATCAGAACCTATGTATGCATGACATCACACACATTATATCTGATATCGCGTCCACTGAGGCTGCGTCATTAATTACAGTGTATTGTTTATACCACCAATGCAATATGTGTGATATCGAACCCACTCGGTGTATGACATCATATGAGTTCTATGTGACACCACACCCACTCTTTATGACATCATAAGACTGCGCTCATGACACCCCATCCACTCTATTCATGACATCACACCCACTCATTTTGACACCACATACACTCTACTTGTGACATCACAGCCACGGTAATTGTGACAAGACCCCAGCTATGTTTTTGACATCATACTTAGTTTATATGACATCACACATGGGGTATGAATGACAACACAACCATTGTATCCGACATCACACCCACTGTCTAGGTGTCATCACACCCACTTCATAGATGATATCACACCCTATGTACACATGAATTCACACCCAGTGCACGACTGACACTATAGGCACTTTACATGACATCAAATCCATTCTTGCTGACATCATACCTTAGTGTGTGTGTCTTGGCTCCCACTATTTTTATGACATCATATCCACTCGATATGATCTCACCCACACTGTATGTAAGACTACACAAGCTCTATGTCGTATCCACCTTATATTTGGCATCCAAACATCTCCACAGATATCACACCCACTCTTAGCATGACATCACACTCGGCATATATATGGGAACTCTTGCACGATACAAGACATCGCATCCTCAGTTTATGACATTAAAACTCCATTCCTAGCACATCACACCCACTGTATTTGACATCACAGACACTGTATCTCTGTCATTACACCCGCTTTATCCATGACATCACAAAAATATGGAAATCATCCCACTAGTTATCCATGTAACATCATACACTCTGTACATGACATCACATTCACACTTTAGGACATCAATCCTCAGCATTTATGACATCACAACCACTGCATTCATGACATCAGATATCCTATATGTGATATCATATCCACGGTTTATGACATCTCATCCCCTCTACGGCTGACATCACAGCCACTGTATCTGTAACATCACACCCACTGGGTTCGTGAATTCATATCCAATAAATGTGCCATCAGACACACTGTGTTGAGACGGTACAAAGAGTATATCTGACATCACACCGTCCATATCTGTATCTGTGTGATCACACAAACTCTATTGGTGATAAAACAGAAACTATATGTATCATATCAAACTTACTATATGCATGGCACATTATGCACTATATACGACATCGCACCCACGCTTTAGGACATCACAACACTCTATTCATGACATCAAAGCTACTCTATCTCACATCACACCCATTATATCTGATATCACATCCACTGTATGTGCCTCATCACACCAAGATTATGGATCACATAACCCCCGTTGTATGTATGATATCAGAGCGACAATATGTATGACGTGATATGAACTACATATGACATCACATTCATTGTGTATAGTATCACACTGCTCTATGATATCACATCCTATCTATACATGACCTCACATTATATCTGATATCACGTCCACTGAGGCTGCGTCATTACTAACAGTGTATTGTTTATACCACAACTGCCATATGTGTGATGTCGAACCCACTCAGTGTATGTCATCATATGAATTCTATGTGACATCATACCCATTCTTTATGAAATCACAAGACTGTATTCATGACACCACATCCACTCTATTCATGACATCACACCCACTATTTTTGACATCATGTACACTCTACTTGTGACATCACAGCCACGGTAATTGTGAAAAGACCCCAGCTATGTTTTTGACATCATACATAGTTTATATGACATCTCACATGGGGTATGAATGACAACACAACCATTGTATCCGACATCACACCCAGTGTCTCGGTGTCCTCACACCCACTTGGTTGATGATGTCACACCCTATGTACGTATGAATTCAAACCCACTGCACGCCTGACACTATAGGCATTTTACATGACATCAACTCCTTTCCTGATGGCATCATACCTTTGCGTTTCTGTCTTGGAACCCACTATTTTCATGACATCATATCCACCATACATGATCTCACCCACACTGTGTGTATGACGACACACGCTCTATGTCATATCCACCTTATCTTTGCTCACCCAAACCTCTCCAAAGATATCACACCCACTCATTGCATGACATCATACCCGGCATGTATATGGGAACTCTGGCACCAAACAAGACATCTCATCCTACGTTTATGACAGTAAACCTCCGTTTCTAAGACATCACACCCACTATATTTGACATCTCAGACACTGTATCCCTGGCATTACACCTGCTTTATCCACGACATCACAACAAGTATGGAAATCATCACACTTGGCATATGTATGACATCATACACTCTGTACATGACATCACATTCACACTTTATGACATCAAACTTCAGCGTTTATGACATCACAAACCCTTCATTCATGACATCAGATATCCTCTATGTGACATCATATCCACGGTTTATGACATCTCATCGACTGTACTGCTGACATCACAGCCATTTTATCTGTAACATCACACCCACTGGGTTTGTGAATTCATATCCAACAATTGTGACATCAAACACACTGTGTTGAGACGGTACAAAGTGTATATCTGACATCACACCGTCCATCTCTGTATCTGTGTGATCATTCAATCTGTATAAGTGATTAAACTCAAACTGTATGTATCATATCACACTTACAATATGCATGGCATATTATGCACTATATACGACATCACACCCACGCTTGATGACATCACAACACTCTATTCATGACATCAAAGCTACTCTATCTCACATCACACCCATTATATCTGACAGCACATCCACTGTATGTGCGTCATCACACCGAGATTATGGATCACATAACCCCCATTGTATGTATGATATCAGAGCGACAATATGTATGACGTGATATGAACTACATATGACATCACATCCATTTTGTATAGTATCACAACGCTCTATGATATCACAACCTATGTATGCATGACATCACACACATTATATCTGATATCGTGTCCACTGAGGCTGCGTCTTAACTTACAGAGTATTGTTTATACCACCACCGCCATATGTGTGATATGGAACCCACTCGGTGTATGACATCATATGAGTTCTATGTGACATCACACCCACTCTTCATGACATCACAAGACTGCATTCATGACACCCCATCCACTCTATTCATGACATCACACCCATTCTTTTTGACATCACATACACTCTACTTGTGACATCACAGCCACGGTAATTGTGACAAGACCCCAGCTATGTTTTTGACATCATACTTAGTTTATATGACATCTCTCATGGGGTATGAATGAAAACACAACCGTTGTATCCGACATCACACCCACTGTCTCGGTGTCCTCACACCCACTTGGCTGATGATGTCACACCCTACGTACGTATGAATTCACACCCAATGTACGCCTGACACTATAGGCACTTTACATGACATCAACTCCTTTCCTGATGACATCATACCTTTGCGTGTCTCACTTGGCACCCACTATTTTTATGACATCATATCCACCATATATGATCTCACCCACACTGTGTGTATGACGAGAGAAGCTCTATGTCGTATGCACCTTATCGTTGCCACCCAAACCTCTCCACAGATATCACACCCACTCTTTGCATGACATCACACCCGGCATGTTTATGGGAACTCTGGCACCAAACAAGACATCGCATCCTCAGTTTATGACATTAAACCTCCTTTTCTAGGGCATCACACACATTTTATTTGACATCACAGACACTGTATCACTGGCATTACCCCCGCTTTATCCACGACATCACAACAAGTATGGAAATCATCAGACTTGGCATAAGTATGACATCATACACTCTGTACATGACATCACATTCACACTTTATGACATCAATCCTCAGCATTTAGGACATCACAAACCCTGCATTCATGACATGAGATATCCTATATGTGACATCATATCCACGGTTTATGACATCTCATCACCTATACCGTTGACATCACAGCCATTTTATCTGTAACATCACACCCACTGGGTTAGTGAATTCATATCCAACAAATGTGACATCAAACACACTGTGTTGAGACGGTACAAAGAGTATATCTGACATCACACCGTCCATCTCTGTATCTGTGTGATCACACAATCTGTATAAGTGATTAAACGCAAACTGTATGTATCATATCACACTTACTATATGCATGGCATATTATGCACTATATAGGACATCACACCCACGCTTGATGACATCACAACACTCTATTCATGACATCAAAGCTACTCTATCTCACATCACACCCATTATATCTGACAGCACATCCACTGTATGTGCGTCATCACACCGAGATTATGGATCACATAACCCCCATTGTATGTATGATATCAGAGCGACAATATGTATGACGAGATATGAACTACATATGACATCACACCCATTTTGTATAGTATCACACTGCTCTATGATATCACAACCTATGTATGCATGACATCACACACATTATATCTGATATCGCGTCCACTGAGGCTGCGTTTTAAGTTAGAGAGCATTGTTTATACCACCACCGCCATATGTGTGATATCGAACCCACTCGGTGTATGACATCATATGAGTGCTATGTGACATCACACCTACTCCTTATGACATCACAACACTGCTTCATGACACCCCATCCACTCTATTCATGATAACACACCCACTCTTTTTGACATCACATACACTCTACTTGTGACATCTCAGCCATGCTAATTGTGACAAGACCCCAGCTATGTTTTTGACATCATACTTTTTTTATCTGACATCTCACATGGGGTATGAATGACAACACAACCATTGGATGCGACATCACACCCAGTGTGTCGGTGTCCTCACACGCACTTGGTTGATGATGTCACACCCTATGTACGTATGAATTCACACCCACTGCACGCCTGACACTATAGGCACTTTACATGACATCAACTCCTTTCCTGATGACATCATACCTTTGCGTGTCTCACTTGGCACCCACTTTTTTCATGACATCATATCCACCATATATGATCTCACCCACACTGTGTGTATGACGAGAGAAGCTCTATGTCGTATGCACCTTATCGTTGCCACCCAAACCTCTCCACAGATATCACACCCACTCTTTGCATGACATCACACCCGGCATGTTTATGGGAACTCTGGCACCAAACAAGACATCGCATCCTCAGTTTATGACATTAAACCGCCTTTTCTAGGACATCACACCCACTATATTTGACATCACAGACACTGTATCACTGGCATTACCCCCGCTTTATCCACAACATCACAACAAGTATGGAAATCATCACACTTGGCATAAGTATGACATCATACACTCTGTACATGACATCACATTCACAATTTATGACATCAATCCTCAGCATTTAGGACATCACAAACCCTGCATTCATGACATGAGATATCCTATATGTGACATCATATCCATGGTTTATGACATCTCATCGCCTATACCGCTGACATCACAGCCATTTTATCTGTAACATCACACCCACTGGGTTAGTGAATTCATATCCAACAAATGTGACATCAAACACACTGTGTTGAGATGGTACAAAGTGTATATCTGACATCACACCGTCCATCTCTGTATCTGTGTGATCACACAATCTGTATAAGTGATTAAACGCAAACTGTATGTATCATATCACACTTAGTATATGCATGGCACATTATGCACTATATACGACATGACACCCACGCTTGATGACATCACAACACTATATTCATGACATCAAAGCTACTCTATCTCACATCACACCCATTATATCTGACAGCACATCCACTGTATGTCCGTCATCACACCGAGATTATGGATCAGCTAACCCCCATTGTATGTATGATATCAGAGCGACAATATGTATGACGTGATATGAACTACATATGACATCACACCCATTTTGTATAGTATCACACTGCTCTATGATATCACAACCTATGTATGCATGACATCACACACATTATATCTGATATCGTGTCCACTGAGGCTGCGTCTTAACTTACAGAGTATTGTTTATACCGCCACCGCCATATGTGTGATATGGAACCCACTCGGTGTATGACATCATATGAGTTCTATGTGACATCACACCCACTCTTCATGACATCACAAGACTGCATTCATGACACCCCATCCACTCTATCCATGACATCACACCCACTATTTTTGACATCACATACACTCTACTTTGACATCATAGCCACGGTAATTGTGACAAGACCCCAGCTATGTTTTTGACATCATACTTAGTTTATATGACATCTCACATGGGGTATGATACAACCATTGTATCCGACATCACACCCAGTGTCTCGGTGTCCTCACACGCACTTGGTTGATGATGTCACACCCTATGTACGTATGAATTCACACCCACTGCACGCCTGACACTATAGGCACTTTACATGACATCAACTCCTTTCCTGATGACATCATACCTTTGCGTGTCTGTCTTGGCACCCACTATTTTCATGACATCATATCCACCATATATGTTCTCACCCACACTGTGTGTATGACGACACAAGCTCTATGTCGTATCCACCTTATCTTTGCTCACCCAAACCTCTCCACAGATATCACACCCACTCATTGCATGACATCACACCCGGCATGTTTATGGGAACTCTGGCACCAAACAAGACATCGCATCCTACGTTTATGACATTAAACCTCCGTTTCTAAGACATCACACCCACTATATTTGACATCTCAGACACTGTATCACTGGCATTACACCCGCTTTATCCACGTCATCACAACAAGTATGGAAATCATCAAACTTGGCATATGTATGACTTCATACACTCTGTACATGACATCACATTCACACTTTATCACATCAATCTTCAGCATTTATGACATCACAAACCCTGCATTCATGACATCAGATATCCTCTATGTGACATCATATCCACGGTTTATGACATCTCATCGCCTAAACCGCTGACATCACAGCCATTTTATCTGTAACATCACAGCCCCTGGGTTTGTGAATTCATATCCAACAAATGTGACATCAATCACACTGTTTTGAGACGGTACAAAGAGTATATCTGACATCACACCATCCATTTCTGTATCTGTGTGATCACTCAATCTGTATAAGTGATTAAACTCAAACTGTATGTATCATATCACACTTACTATATGCATGGCACATTATGCACTATATACGACATCACACCCACGCTTGATGACATCACAACACTCTATTCATGACATCAAAGCTACTCTATCTCACATCACACCCATTATATCTGACAGCACATCCACTGTATGTGCGTCATCACACCGAGATTATGGATCACATAACCCCCATTGTATGTATGATATCAGAGCGACAATATGTATGACGTGATATGAACTACATATGACATCACACCCATTTTGTATAGTATCACAACGCTCTATGATATCACAACCTATGTATGCATGACATCACACACATTATATCTGATATTGTGTCCACTGAGGCTGCGTCTTAACTTACAGAGTATTGTTTATACCACCACCGCCATATGTGTGATATGGAACCCACTCGGTGTATGACATCATATGAGTTCTATGTGACATCACCCCCACTCTTCATGACATCACAAGACTGCATTCATGACACCCAATCCACTCTATTCATGACATCACACCCATTCTTTTTGACATCACATACACTCTACTTGTGACATCACAGCCACGGTAATTGTGACAAGACCCCAGCTATGTTTTTGACATCATACTTAGTTTATATGACATCTCACATGGGGTATGAATGACAACACAACCGTTGTATCCGACATCACACCCACTGTCTCGGTGTCCTCACACCCACTTGGTTGATGATGTCACACCCTACGTACGTATGAATTCACACCCAATGTACGCCTGACACTATAGGCACTTTACATGACATCAATTCCTTTCCTGATGACATCATACCTTTGCGTGTCTCACTTGGCACCCACTATTTTTATGACATCATATCCACCATATATGATCTCACCCACACAGTGTGTATGACGAGAGAAGCTCTATGTCGTATGCACCTTATCGTTGCCACCCAAACCTCTCCACAGATATCACACCCACTCTTTGCATGACATCACACCCGGCATGTTTATGGGAACTCTGGCACCAAACAAGACATCGCATCCTCAGTTTATGACATTAAACCGCCTTTTCTAGGACATCACACCCACTATATTTGACATCACAGACACTGTATCACTGGCATTACCCCCGCTTTATCCACAACATCACAACAAGTATGGAAATCATCACACTTGGCATAAGTATGACATCATACACTCTGTACATGACATCACATTCACACTTTATGACATCAATCCTCAGCATTTAGGACATCACAAACCTTGCATTCATGACATCAGATATCCTATATGTGAGATCATATCCACGGTTTATGACATCTCATCGCCTATACCGCTGACAACACAGCCATTTTATCTGTAACATCACACCCACTGGGTTAGTGAATTCATATCCAACAAATGTGACATCAAACACACTGTGTTGAGAAGGTACAAAGAGTATATCTGACATCACACCGTCCATCTCTGTATCTGTGTGATCACACAATCTGTATAAGTGATTAAACGCAAACTGTATGTATCATATCACACTTACTATATGCATGGCACATTATGCACTATATACGACATCACACCCACGCTTGATGACATCACAACACTCTATTCATGACATCAAAGCTACTCTATCTCACATCACACCCATTATATCTGACAGCACATCCACTGTATGTGCGTCATCACAGCGAGATTATGGATCACCTAACCCCCATTGTATGTATGATATCCGAGCGACAATATGTATGACATAATATGAACTACATATGACATCACACCCATTTTATATAGTATCACACTGCTCTATGATATCACAACCTATGTATGCATGACATCACACACATTATATCTGATATCGTGTCCACTGAGGCTGCGCCTTAAATTACAGAGTATTGTTTATACCACCACCGCCATATGTGTGATATCGAACCCACTCGGTGTATGACATCATATGAGTTCTATGTGACATCACACCGACTCTTCATGACATCACAAGACTGCATTCATGACACCCCATCCACTCTATTCATGACATCACACCCACTATTTTTGACATCACATACACTCTACTTTGACATCATAGCCACGGTAATTGTGACAAGACCCCAGCTATGTTTTTGACATCATACTTAGTTTATATGACATCTCACATGGGGTATGATACAACCATTGTATCCGACATCACACCCAGTGTCTCGGTGTCCTCACACGCACTTGGTTGATGATGTCACACCCTATGTACGTATGAATTCACACCCACTGCACGCCTGACACTATAGGCACTTTACATGACATCAACTCCTTTCCTGATGACATCATACCTTTGCGTGTATGTCTTGGCACCCACTATTTTCATGACATCATATCCACCATATATGATCTCACCCACACTGTGTGTATGACGAGAGAAGCTCTATGTCGTATGCACCTTATCTTTGCCACCCAAACCTCTCCACAGATATCACACCCACTCTTTGCATGACATCACACCCGGCATGTTTATGGGAACTCTGGCACCAAACAAGACATCGCATCCTCAGTTTATGACATTAAACCTCCTTTTCTAGGACATCACACCCACTATATTTGACATCACAGACACTGTATCACTGGCATTACCACCGCTTTATCCACAACATCACAACAAGTATGGAAATCATCACACTTGGCATATGTATGACATCATACACTCTGTACATGACATCACATTCACACTTTATGACATCAATCCTCAGCATTTAGGACATCACAAACCCTGCATTCATGACATGAGATATCCTATATGTGACATCATATCCACGGTTTATGACATCTCATCGCCTATACCGCTGACATCACAGCCATTTTATCTGTAACATCACACCCACTGGGTTAGTGAATTCATATCCAACAAATGTGACATCAAACACACTGTGTTGAGATGGTACAAAGTGTATATCTGACATCACACCGTCCATCTCTGTATCTGTGTGATCACACAATCTGTATAAGTGATTAAACGCAAACTGTATGTATCATATCACACTTACAATATGCATGGCATATTATGCACTATATACGACATCACACCCACGCTTGATGACATCACAACACTCTATTCATGACATCAAAGCTACTCTATCTCACATCACACCCATTATATCTGACAGCACATCCACTGTATGTCCGTCATCACACCGAGATTATGGATCAGCTAACCCCCATTGTATGTATGATATCAGAGCGACAATATGTATGACGTGATATGAACTACATATGACATCACACCCATTTTGTATAGTATCACACTGCTCTATGATATCACAACCTATGTATGCATGACATCACACACATTATATCTGATATCGTGTCCACTGAGGCTGCGTCTTAACTTACAGAGTATTGTTTATACCACCGCCGCCATATGTGTGATATGGAACCCACTCGGTGTATGGCATCATATGAGTTCTATGTGACATCACACCCACTCTTCATGACATCACAAGACTGCATTCATGACACCCCATCCACTCTATCCATGACATCACACCCACTATTTTTGACATCACATACACTCTACTTGTGACATCATAGCCACGGTAATTGTGACAAGACCCCAGCTATGTTTTTGACATCATACTTAGTTTATATGACATCTCACATGGGGTATGATACAACCATTGTATCCGACATCACACCCAGTGTCTCGGTGTCCTCACACGCACTTGGTTGATGATGTCACACCCTATGTACGTATGAATTCACACCCACTGCACGCCTGACACTATAGGCACTTTACATGACATCAACTCCTTTCCTGATGACATCATACCTTTGCGTGTCTGTCTTGGCACCCACTATTTTCATGACATCATATCCACCATATATGTTCTCACCCACACTGTGTGTATGACGACACAAGCTCTATGTCGTATCCACCTTATCTTTGCTCACCCAAACCTCTCCACAGATATCACACCCACTCATTGCATGACATCACACCCGGCATGTTTATGGGAACTCTGGCACCAAACAAGACATGGCATCCTACGTTTATGACATTAAACCTCCGTTTCTAGGACATCACACCCACTATATTTGACATCTCAGACACTGTATCACTGGCATTACACCAGCTTTATCCACGTCATCACAACAAGTATGGAAATCATCAAACTTGGCATATGTATGACTTCATACACTCTGTACATGACATCACATTCACACTTTATCACATCAATCTTCAGCATTTATGACATCACAAACCCTGCATTCATGACATCAGATATCCTCTATGTGACATCATATCCACGGTTTATGACATCTCATCGCCTAAACCGCTGACATCACAGCCATTTTATCTGTAACATCACACCCCCTGGGTTTGTGAATTCATATCCAACAAATGTGACATCAATCACACTGTTTTGAGACGGTACAAAGAGTATATCTGACATCACACCGTCCATTTCTGTATCTGTGTGATCACTCAATCTGTATAAGTGATTAAACTCAAACTGTATGTATCATATCACACTTACTATATGCATGGCACATTATGCACTATATACGACATCACACCCACGCTTGATGACATCACAACACTCTATTCATGACATCAAAGCTACTCTATCTCACATCACACCCATTATATCTGACAGCACATCCACTGTATGTGCGTCATCACACCGAGATTATGGATCACATAACCCCCATTGTATGTATGATATCAGAGCGACAATATGTATGACGTGATATGAACTACATATGACATCACATCCATTTTGTATAGTATCACAACGCTCTATGATATCACAACCTATGTATGCATGACATCACACAGATTATATCTGATATTGTGTCCACTGAGGCTGCGTCTTAACTTACAGAGTATTGTTTATACCACCACCGCCATATGTGTGATATGGAACCCACTCGGTGTATGACATCATATGAGTTCTATGTGACATCACCCCCACTCTTCATGACATCACAAGACTGCATTCATGACACCCAATCCACTCAATTCATGACATCACACCCATTCTTTTTGACATCACATACACTCTACTTGTGACATCACAGCCACGGTAATTGTGACAAGACCCCAGCTATGTTTTTGACATCATACTTAGTTTATATGATATCTCACATGGGGTATGAATGACAACACAACCGTTGTATCCGACATCACACCCACTGTCTCGGTGTCCTCACACCCACTTGGTTGATGATGTCACACCCTACGTACGTATGAATTCACACCCAATGTACGCCTGACACTATAGGCACTTTACATGACATCAACTCCTTTCCTGATGACATCATACCTTTGCGTGTCTCACTTGGCACCCACTATATTTATGACATCATATCCACCATATATGATCTCACAAACACTGTGTGTATGACGAGAGAAGCTCTATGTCGTATGAACCTTATCTTTGCCACCCAAACCTCTCCACAGATATCACACCCACTCTTTGCATGACATCACACCCGGCATGTTTATGGGAACTCTGGCACCAAACAAGACATCACATCCTCAGTTTATGACATTAAACCTCCTTTTCTAGGACATCACACCCACTATATTTGACATCACAGACACTGTATCACTGGCATTACCCCCGCTTTATCCACAGCATCACAACAAGTATGGAAATCATCACACTTGGCATAAGTATGACATCATACACTCTGTACATGACATCACATTCACACTTTATGACATCAATCCTCAGCATTTAGGACATCACAAACCTTGCATTCATGACATCAGATATCCTATATGTGAGATCATATCCACGGTTTATGACATCTCATCGCCTATACCGCTGACAACACAGCCATTTTATCTGTAACATCACACCCACTGGGTTAGTGAATTCATATCCAACAAATGTGACATCAAACACACTGTGTTGAGACGGTACAAAGAGTATATCTCACATCACACCGTCCATCTCTGTATCTGTGTGATCACACAATCTGTATAAGTGATTAAACGCAAACTGTATGTATCATATCACACTTACTATATGCATGGCACATTATGCACTATATACGACATCACACCCACGCTTGATGACATCACAACACTCTATTCATGACATCAAAGCTACTCTATCTCACATCACACCCATTATATCTGACAGCACATCCACTGTATGTGCCTCATCACAGCGAGATTATGGATCACCTAACCCCCATTGTATGTATGATATCCGAGTGACAATATGTATGACATAATATGAACTACATATGACATCACACCCATTTTATATAGTATCACACTGCTCTATGATATCACAACCTATGTATGCATGACATCACACACATTATATCTGATATCGTGTCCACTGAGGCTGCGTCTTAACTTACAGAGTATTGTTTATACCACCACCGCCATATGTGTGATATCGAACCCACTCGGTGTATGACATCATATGAGATCTATGTGACATCACACCCACTCTTCATGACATCACAAGACTGCATTCATGACACCCCATCCACTCTATTCATGACATCACACCCACTATTTTTGACATCACATACACTCTACTTTGACATCATAGCCACGGTAATTGTGACAAGACCCCAGCTATGTTTTTGACATCATACTTAGTTTATATGACATCTCACATGGGGTATGATACAACCATTGTATCCGACATCACACCCAGTGTCTCGGTGTCCTCACACGCACTTGGTTGATGATGTCACACCCTATGTACGTATGAATTCACACCCACTGCACGCCTGACACTATAGGCACTTTACATGACATCAACTCCTTTCCTGATGACATCATACCTTTGCGTGTATGTCTTGGCACCCACTATTTTCATGACATCATATCCACCATATATGATCTCACCCACACTGTGTGTATGACGGGAGAAGCTCTATGTCGTATGCACCTTATCTTTGCCACCCAAACCTCTCCACAGATATCACACCCACTCTTTGCATGGCATCACACCCGGCATGTTTATGGGAACTCTGGCACCAAACAAGACATCGCATCCTCAGTTTATGACATTAAACCTCCTTTTCTAGGACATCACACCCACTATATTTGACATCACAGACACTGTATCACTGGCATTACCACCGCTTTATCCACAACATCACAACAAGTATGGAAATCATCACACTTGGCATATGTATGACATCATACACTCTGTACATGACATCACATTCACACTTTATGACATCAATCCTCAGCATTTAGGACATCACAAACCCTGCATTCATGACATGAGATATCCTATATGTGACATCATATCCACGGTTTATGACATCTCATCGCCTATACCGCTGACATCACAGCCATTTTATCTGTAACATCACACCCACTGGGTTAGTGAATTCATATCCAACAAATGTGACATCAAACACACTGTGTTGAGATGGTACAAAGTGTATATCTGACATCACACCGTCCATCTCTGTATCTGTGTGATCACACAATCTGTATAAGTGATTAAACGCAAACTGTATGTATCATATCACACTTAGTATATGCATGGCACATTATGCACTATATAAGACATGACACCCACGCTTGATGACATCACAACACTCTATTCATGACATCAAAGCTACTCTATCTCACATCACACCCATTATATCTGACAGCACATCCACTGTATGTCCGTCATCACACCGAGATTATGGATCAGCTAACCCCCATTGTATGTATGATATCAGAGCGACAATATGTATGACGTGATATGAACTACATATGACATCACACCCATTTTGTATAGTATCACACTGCTCTATGATATCACAACCTATGTATGCATGACATCACACACATTATATCTGATATCGTGTCCACTGAGGCTGCGTCTTAACTTACAGAGTATTGTTTATACCACCACCGCCATATGTGTGATATGGAACCCACTCGGTGTATGACATCATATGAGTTCTATGTGACATCACACCCACTCTTCATGACATCACAAGCCTGCATTCATGACACCCCATCCACTCTATCCATGACATCACACCCACTATTTTTGACATCACATACACTCTACTTGTGACATCATAGCCACGGTAATTGTGACAAGACCCCAGCTATGTTTTTGACATCATACTTAGTTTATATGACATCTCACATGGGGTATGAATGACAACACAACCATTGTATCTGACATCACACCCAGTGTCTTGGTGTCCTCACACCCACTTGGTTGATGATGTCACACCCTATGTACGTATGAATTCACACCCACTGCACGCCTGACACTAAAGGCACTTTACATGACATCAACTCCTTTCCTGATGACATCATACCTTTGCGTGTCTGTCTTGGCACCCACTATTTTCATGATATCATATCCACCATATATGTTCTCACCCGCACTGTGTGTATGATGACACAAGCTCTATGTCGTATCCACCTTATCTTTGCTCACCCAAACCTCTCCACAGATATCACACCCACTCATTGCATGACATCACACCCGGCATGTTTATGGGAACTCTGGCACCAAACAAGACATCGCATCCTACGTTTATGACATTAAACCTCCGTTTCTAGGACATCACACCCACTATATTTGACATCTCAGACACTGTATCACTGGCATTACACCCGCTTTATCCACGTCATCACAACAAGTATGGAAATCATCAAACTTGGCATATGTATGACTTCATACACTCTGTACATGACATCACATTCACACTTTATCACATCAATCTTCAGCATTTATGACATCACAAACCCTGCATTCATGACATCAGATATCCTCTATGTGACATCATATCCACGGTTTATGACATCTCATCGCCTAAACCGCTGACATCACAGCCATTTTATCTGTAACATCACACCCCCTGGGTTTGTGAATTCATATCCAACAAATGTGACATCAATCACACTGTTTTGAGACGGTACAAAGAGTATATCTGACATCACACCGTCCATTTCTGTATCTGTGTGATCACTCAATCTGTATAAGTGATTAAACTCAAACTGTATGTATCATATCACACTTACTATATGCATGGCACATTATGCACTATATACGACATCACACCCACGCTTGATGACATCACAACACTCTATTCATGACATCAAAGCTACTCTATCTCACATCACACCCATTATATCTGACAGCACATCCACTGTATGTGCGTCATCACACCGAGATTATGGATCACATAACCCCCATTGTATGTATGATATCAGAGCGACAATATGTATGACGTGATATGAACTACATATGACATCACATCCATTTTGTATAGTATCACAACGCTCTATGATATCACAACCTATGTATGCATGACATCACACAGATTATATCTGATATTGTGTCCACTGAGGCTGCGTCTTAACTTACAGAGTATTGTTTATACCACCACCGCCATATGTGTGATATGGAACCCACTCGGTGTATGACATCATATGAGTTCTATGTGACATCACCCCCACTCTACATGACATCACAAGACTGCATTCATGACACCCAATCCACTCAATTCATGACATCACACCCATTCTTTTTGACATCACATACACTCTACTTGTGACATCACAGCCACGGTAATTGTGACAAGACCCCAGCTATGTTTTTGACATCATACTTAGTTTATATGATATCTCACATGGGGTATGAATGACAACACAACCGTTGTATCCGACATCACACCCACTGTCTCGGTGTCCTCACACCCACTTGGTTGATGATGTCACACCCTACGTACGTATGAATTCACACCCAATGTACGCCTGACACTATAGGCACTTTACATGACATCAACTCCTTTCCTGATGACATCATACCTTTGCGTGTCTCACTTGGCACCCACTATTTTTATGACATCATATCCACCATATATGATCTCACAAACACTGTGTGTATGACGAGAGAAGCTCTATGTCGTATGAACCTTATCTTTGCCACCCAAACCTCTCCACAGATATCACACCCACTCTTTGCATGACATCACACCCGGCATGTTTATGGGAACTCTGGCACCAAACAAGACATCGCATCCTCAGTTTATGACATTAAACCTCCTTTTCTAGGACATCACACCCACTATATTTGACATCACAGACACTGTATCACTGGCATTACCCCCGCTTTATCCACAACATCACAACAAGTATGGAAATCATCACACTTGGCATAAGTATGACATCATACACTGTGTACATGACATCACATTCACACTTTATGACATCAATCCTCAGCATTTAGGACATCACAAACCTTGCATTCATGACATCAGATATCCTATATGTGAGATCATATCCACGGTTTATGACATCTCATCGCCTATACCGCTGACAACACAGCCATTTTATCTGTAACATCACACCCACTGGGTTAGTGAATTCATATCCAACAAATGTGACATCAAACACACTGTGTTGAGACGGTACAAAGAGTATATCTGACATCACACCGTCCATCTCTGTATCTGTGTGATCACACAATCTGTATAAGTGATTAAACGCAAACTGTATGTATCATATCACACTTACTATATGCATGGCACATTATGCACTATATACGACATCACACCCACGCTTGATGACATCACAACACTCTATTCATGACATCAAAGCTACTCTATCTCACATCACACCCATTATATCTGACAGCACATCCACTGTATGTGCGTCATCACAGCGAGATTATGGATCACCTAACCCCCATTGTATGTATGATATCCGAGCGACAATATGTATGACATAATATGAACTACATATGACATCACACCCATTTTATATAGTATCACACTGCTCTATGATATCACAACCTATGTATGCATGACATCACACACATTATATCTGATATCGTGTCCACTGAGGCTGCGTCTTAACTTACAGAGTATTGTTTATACCACCACCGCCATATGTGTGATATCGAACCCACTCGGTGTATGACATCATATGAGTTCTATGTGACATCACACCCACTCTTCATGACATCACAAGACTGCATTCATGACACCCCATCCACTCTATTCATGACATCACACCCACTATTTTTGACATCACATACACTCTACTTTGACATCATAGCCACGGTAATTGTGACAAGACCCCAGCTATGTTTTTGACATCATACTTAGTTTATATGACATCTCACATGGGGTATGATACAACCATTGTATCCGACATCACACCCAGTGTCTCGGTGTCCTCACACGCACTTGGTTGATGATGTCACACCCTATGTACGTATGAATTCACACCCACTGCACGCCTGACACTATAGGCACTTTACATGACATCAACTCCTTTCCTGATGACATCATACCTTTGCGTGTATGTCTTGGCACCCACTATTTTCATGACATCATATCCACCATATATGATCTCACCCACACTGTGTGTATGACGAGAGAAGCTCTATGTCGTATGCACCTTATCTTTGCCACCCAAACCTCTCCACAGATATCACACCCACTCTTTGCATGACATCACACCCGGCATATTTATGGGAACTCTGGCACCAAACAAGACATCGCATCCTCAGTTTATGACATTAAACCTCCTTTTCTAGGACATCACACCCACTATATTTGACATCACAGACACTGTATCACTGGCATTACCACCGCTTTATCCACAACATCACAACAAGTATGGAAATCATCACACTTGGCATATGTATGACTTCATACACTCTGTACATGACATCACATTCACACTTTATGACATCAATCCTCAGCATTTAGGACATCACAAACCCTGCATTCATGACATGAGATATCCTATATGTGAGATCATATCCACGGTTTATGACATCTCATCGCCTATACCGCTGACATCACAGCCATTTTATCTGTAACATCACACCCACTGGGTTAGTGAATTCATATCCAACAAATGTGACATCAAACACACTGTGTTGAGATGGTACAAAGTGTATATCTGACATCACACCGTCCATCTCTGTATCTGTGTGATCACACAATCTGTATAAGTGATTAAAAGCAAACTGTATGTATCATATCACACTTAGTATATGCATGGCACATTATGCACTATATACGACATGACACCCACGCATGATGACATCACAACACTCTATTCATGACATCAAAGCTACTCTATCTCACATCACACCCATTATATCTGACAGCACATCCACTGTATGTCCGTCATCACACCGAGATTATGGATCAGCTAACCCCCATTGTATGTATGATATCAGAGCGACAATATGTATGACGTGATATGAACTACATATGACATCACACCCATTTTGTATAGTATCACACTGCTCTATGATATCACAACCTATGTATGCATGACATCACACACATTATATCTGATATCGTGTCCACTGAGGCTGCGTCTTAACTTACAGAGTATTGTTTATACCACCACCGCCATATGTGTGATATGGAACCCACTCGGTGTATGACATCATATGAGTTCTATGTGACATCACACCCACTCTTCATGACATCACAAGACTGCATTCATGACACCCCATCCACTCTATCCATGACATCACACCCACTATTTTTGACATCACATACACTCTACTTGTGACATCATAGCCACGGTAATTGTGACAAGACCCCAGCTATGTTTTTGACATCATACTTAGTTTATATGACATCTCACATGGGGTATGAATGACAACACAACCATTGTATCTGACATCACACCCACTGTCTTGGTGTCCTCACACCCACTTGGTTGATGATGTCACACCCTATGTACGTATGAATTCACACCCACTGCACGCCTGACACTAAAGGCACTTTACATGACATCAACTCCTTTCCTGATGACATCATACCTTTGCGTGTCTGTCTTGGCACCCACTATTTTCATGACATCATATCCACCATATATGTTCTCACCCGCACTGTGTGTATGATGACACAAGCTCTATGTCGTATCCACCTTATCTTTGCTCACCCAAACCTCTCCACAGATATCACACCCACTCATTGCATGACATCACACCCGGCATGTTTATGGGAATTCTGGCACCAAACAAGACATCACATCCTACGTTTATGACATTAAACCTCCATTTCTAGGACATCACACCCACTATATTTGACACCTCAGACACTGTATCACTGGCATTACACCCGCTTTATCCACGTCATCACAACAAGTATGGAAATCATCAAACTTGGCATATGTATGACTTCATACACTCTGTACATGACATCACATTCACACTTTATCACATCAATCTTCAGCATTTATGACATCACAAACCCTGCATTCATGACATCAGATATCCTCTATGTGACATCATATCCACGGTTTATGACATCTCATCGCCTAAACCGCTGACATCACAGCCATTTTATCTGTAACATCACACCCCCTGGGTTTGTGAATTCATATCCAACAAATGTGACATCAATCACACTGTTTTGAGACGGTACAAAGAGTATATCTGACATCACACCGTCCATTTCTGTATCTGTGTGATCACTCAATCTGTATAAGTGATTAAACTCAAACTGTATGTATCATATCACACTTACTATATGCATGGCACATTATGCACTATATACGACATCACACCCACGCTTGATGACATCACAACACTCTATTCATGACATCAAAGCTACTCTATCTCACATCACACCCATTATATCTGACAGCACATCCACTGTATGTGCGTCATCACACCGAGATTATGGATCACATAACCCCCATTGTATGTATGATATCAGAGCGACAATATGTATGACGTGATATGAACTACATATGACATCACATCCATTTTGTATAGTATCACAACGCTCTATGATATCACAACCTATGTATGCATGACATCACACAGATTATATCTGATATTGTGTCCACTGAGGCTGCGTCTTAACTTACAGAGTATTGTTTATACCATCACCGCCATATGTGTGATATGGAACCCACTCGGTGTATGACATCATATGAGTTCTATGTGACATCACCACCACTCTTCATGACATCATAAGACTGCATTCATGACACCCAATCCACTCAATTCATGACATCACACCCATTCTTTTTGACATCACATACACTCTACTTGTGACATCACAGCCACGGTAATTGTGACAAGACCCCAGCTATGTTTTTGACATCATACTTAGTTTATATGATATCTCACATGGGGTATGAATGACAACACAACCGTTGTATCCGCCATCACACCCACTGTCTCGGTGTCCTCACACCCACGTGGTTGATGATGTCACACCCTACGTACGTATGAATTCACACCCAATGTACGCCTGACACTATAGGCACTTTACATGACATCAACTAATTTCCTGATGACATCATACCTTTGCGTGTCTCACTTGGCACCCACTATTTTTATGACATCATATCCACCATATATGATCTCACAAACACTGTGTGTATGACGAGAGAAGCTCTATGTCGTATGAACCTTATCTTTGCCACCCAAACCTCTCCACAGATATCACACCCACTCTTTGCATGACATCACACCCGGCATGTTTATGGGAACTCTGGCACCAAACAAGACATCGCATCCTCAGTTTATGACATTAAACCTCCTTTTCTAGGACATCACACCCACTATATTTGACATCACAGACACTGTATCACTGGCATTACCCCCGCTTTATCCACAACATCACAACAAGTATGGAAATCATCACACTTGGCATAAGTATGACATCATACACTCTGTACATGACATCACATTCACACTTTATGACATCAATCCTCAGCATTTAGGACATCACAAACCTTGCATTCATGACATCAGATATCCTATATGTGAGATCATATCCACGGTTTATGACATCTCATCGCCTATACCGCTGACAACACAGCCATTTTATCTGTAACATCACACCCACTGGGTTAGTGAATTCATATCCAACAAATGTGACATCAAACACACTGTGTTGAGACGGTACAAAGAGTATATCTGACATCACACCGTCCATCTCTGTATCTGTGTGATCACACAATCTGTATAAGTGATTAAACGCAAACTGTATCATATCACACTTACTATATGCATGGCACATTATGCACTATATACGACATCACACCCACGCTTGATGACATCACAACACTCTATTCATGACATCAAAGCTACTCTATCTCACATCACACCCATTATATCTGACAGCACATCCACTGTATGTGCGTCATCACAGCGAGATTATGGATCACCTAACCCCCATTGTATGTATGATATCCGAGCGACAATATGTATGACATAATATGAACTACATATGACATCACACCCATTTTATATAGTATCACACTGCTCTATGATATCACAACCTATGTATGCATGACATCACACACATTATATCTGATATCGTGTCCACTGAGGCTGCGCCTTAAATTACAGATTATTGTTTATACCACCACCGCCATATGTGTGATATCGAACCCACTCAGTGTATGACATCATATGAGTTCTATGTGACATCACACCGACTCTTCATGACATCACAAGACTGCATTCATGACACCCCATCCACTCTATTCATGACATCACACCCACTATTTTTGACATCACATACACTCTACTTTTACATCATAGCCAGGGTAATTGTGACAAGACCCCAGCTATGTTTTTGACATCATACTTAGTTTATATGACATCTCACATGGGGTATGATACAACCATTGTATCCGACATCACACCCAGTGTCTCGGTGTCCTCACACGCACTTGGTTGATGATGTCACACCCTATGTACATATGAATTCACACCCACTGCACGCCTGACACTATAGGCACTTTACATGACATCAACTCCTTTCCTGATGACATCATACCTTTGCGTGTATGTATTGGCACCCACTATTTTCATGACATCATATCCACCATATATGATCTCACCCACACTGTGTGTATGACGAGAGAAGCTCTATGTCGTATGCACCTTATCTTTGCCACCCAAACCTCTCCACAGATATCACACCCACTCTTTGCATGACATCACACCCGGCATGTTTATGGGAACTCTGGCACCAAACAAGACATCGCATCCTCAGTTTATGACATTAAACCTCCTTTTCTAGGACATCACACCCACTATATTTGACATCACAGACACTGTATCACTGGCATTACCACCGCTTTATCCACAACATCACAACAAGTATGGAAATCATCACACTTGGCATATGTATGACATCATACACTCTGTACATGACATCACATTCACACTTTATGACATCAATCCTCAGCATTTAGGACATCACAAACCCTGCATTCATGACATGAGATATCCTATATGTGACATCATATCCACGGTTTATGACATCTCATCGCCTATACCGCTGACATCACAGCCATTTTATCTGTAACATCACACCCACTGGGTTAGTGAATTCATATCCAACAAATGTGACATCAAACACACTGTGTTGAGATGGTACAAAGTGTATATCTGACATCACACCGTCCATCTCTGTATCTGTGTGATCACACAATCTGTATAAGTGATTAAACGCAAACTGTATGTATCATATCACTCTTAGTATATGCATGGCACATTATGCACTATATACGACATGACACCCACCCTTGATGACATCACAACACTCTATTCATGACATCAAAGCTACTCTATCTCACATCACACCCATTATATCTGACAGCACATCCACTGTATGTCCGTCATCACACCGAGATTATGGATCAGCTAACCCCCATTGTATGTATGATATCAGAGCGACAATATGTATGACGTGATATGAACTACATATGACATCACACCCATTTTGTATAGTATCACACTGCTCTATGATATCACAACCTATGTATGCATGACATCACACACATTATATCTGATATCGTGTCCACTGAGGCTGCGTCTTAACTTACAGAGTATTGTTTATACCACCGCCGCCATATGTGTGATATGGAACCCACTCGGTGTATGACATCATATGAGTTCTATGTGACATCACACCCACTCTTCATGACATCACAAGACTGCATTCATGACACCCCATCCACTCTATCCATGACATCACACCCACTATTTTTGACATCACATACACTCTACTTGTGACATCATAGCCACGGTAATTGTGACAAGACCCCAGCTATGTTTTTGACATCATACTTAGTTTATATGACATCTCACATGGGGTATGGATGACAACAAAACCATTGTATCTGACATCACACCCAGTGTCTTGGTGTCCTCACACCCACTTGGTTGATGATGTCACACCCTATGTACGTATGAATTCACACCCACTGCACGCCTGACACTAAAGGCATTTTACATGACATCAACTCCTTTCCTGATGACATCATACCTTTGCGTGTCTGTCTTGACACCCACTATTTTCATGACATCATATCCACCATATATGTTCTCACCCACACTGTGTGTATGATGACACAAGCTCTATGTCGTATCCACCTTATCTTTGCTCACCCAAACCTCTCCACAGATATCACACCCACTCATTGCATGACATCACACCCGGCATGTTTATGGGAACTCTGGCACCAAACAAGACATCGCATCCTACGTTTATGACATTAAACCTCCGTTTCTAGGACATCACACCCACTATATTTGACATCTCAGACACTGTATCACTGGCATTACACCCGCTTTATCCACGTCATCACAACAAGTATGGAAATCATCAAACTTGGCATATGTATGACTTCATACACTCTGTACATGACATCACATTCACACTTTATCACATCAATCTTCAGCATTTATGACATCACAAACCCTGCATTCATGACATCAGATATCCTCTATGTGACATCATATCCACGGTTTATGACATCTCATCGCCTAAACCGCTGACATCACAGCCATTTTATCTGTAACATCACACCCACTGGGTTAGTGAATTCATATCCAACAAATGTGACATCAAACACACTGTGTTGAGACGGTACAAAGAGTATATCTGACATCACACCGTCCATCTCTGTATCTGTGTGATCACACAATCTGTATAAGTGATTAAACGCAAACTGTATGTATCATATCACACTTACTATATGCATGGCACATTATGCACTATATACGACATCACACCCACGCTTGATGACATCACAACACTCTATTCATGACATCAAAGCTACTCTATCTCACATCACACCCATTATATCTGACAGCACATCCACTGTATGTGCGTCATCACAGCGAGATTATGGATCACCTAACCCCCATTGTATGTATGATATCCGAGCGACAATATGTATGACATAATATGAACTACATATGACATCACACCCATTTTATATAGTATCACACTGCTCTATGATATCACAACCTATGTATGCATGACATCACACACATTATATCTGATATCGTGTCCACTGAGGCTGCGTCTTAACTTACAGAGTATTGTTTATACCACCACCGCCATATGTGTGATATCGAACCCACTCGGTGTATGACATCATATGAGTTCTATGTGACATCACACCCACTCTTCATGACATCACAAGACTGCATTCATGACACCCCATCCACTCTATTCATGACATCACACCCACTATTTTTGACATCACATACACTCTACTTTGACATCATAGCCACGGTAATTGTGACAAGACCCCAGCTATGTTTTTGACATCATACTTAGTTTATATGACATCTCACATGGGGTATGATACAACCATTGTATCCGACATCACACCCAGTGTCTCGGTGTCCTCACACGCACTTGGTTGATGATGTCACACCCTATGTACGTATGAATTCACACCCACTGCACGCCTGACACTATAGGCACTTTACATGACATCAACTCCTTTCCTGATGACATCATACCTTTGCGTGTATGTCTTGGCACCCACTATTTTCATGACATCATATCCACCATATATGATCTCACCCACACTGTGTGTATGACGAGAGAAGCTCTATGTCGTATGCACCTTATCTTTGCCACCCAAACCTCTCCACAGATATCACACCCACTCTTTGCATGACATCACACCCGGCATATTTATGGGAACTCTGGCACCAAACAAGACATCGCATCCTCAGTTTATGACATTAAACCTCCTTTTCTAGGACATCACACCCACTATATTTGACATCACAGACACTGTATCACTGGCATTACCACCGCTTTATCCACAACATCACAACAAGTATGGAAATCATCACACTTGGCATATGTATGACTTCATACACTCTGTACATGACATCACATTCACACTTTATGACATCAATCCTCAGCATTTAGGACATCACAAACCCTGCATTCATGACATGAGATATCCTATATGTGAGATCATATCCACGGTTTATGACATCTCATCGCCTATACCGCTGACATCACAGCCATTTTATCTGTAACATCACACCCACTGGGTTAGTGAATTCATATCCAACAAATGTGACATCAAACACACTGTGTTGAGATGGTACAAAGTGTATATCTGACATCACACCGTCCATCTCTGTATCTGTGTGATCACACAATCTGTATAAGTGATTAAAAGCAAACTGTATGTATCATATCACACTTAGTATATGCATGGCACATTATGCACTATATACGACATGACACCCACGCATGATGACATCACAACACTCTATTCATGACATCAAAGCTACTCTATCTCACATCACACCCATTATATCTGACAGCACATCCACTGTATGTCCGTCATCACACCGAGATTATGGATCAGCTAACCCCCATTGTATGTATGATATCAGAGCGACAATATGTATGACGTGATATGAACTACATATGACATCACACCCATTTTGTATAGTATCACACTGCTCTATGATATCACAACCTATGTATGCATGACATCACACACATTATATCTGATATCGTGTCCACTGAGGCTGCGTCTTAACTTACAGAGTATTGTTTATACCACCACCGCCATATGTGTGATATGGAACCCACTCGGTGTATGACATCATATGAGTTCTATGTGACATCACACCCACTCTTCATGACATCACAAGACTGCATTCATGACACCCCATCCACTCTATCCATGACATCACACCCACTATTTTTGACATCACATACACTCTACTTGTGACATCATAGCCACGGTAATTGTGACAAGACCCCAGCTATGTTTTTGACATCATACTTAGTTTATATGACATCTCACATGGGGTATGAATGACAACACAACCATTGTATCTGACATCACACCCACTGTCTTGGTGTCCTCACACCCACTTGGTTGATGATGTCACACCCTATGTACGTATGAATTCACACCCACTGCACGCCTGACACTAAAGGCACTTTACATGACATCAACTCCTTTCCTGATGACATCATACCTTTGCGTGTCTGTCTTGGCACCCACTATTTTCATGACATCATATCCACCATATATGTTCTCACCCGCACTGTGTGTATGATGACACAAGCTCTATGTCGTATCCACCTTATCTTTGCTCACCCAAACCTCTCCACAGATATCACACCCACTCATTGCATGACATCACACCCGGCATGTTTATGGGAACTCTGGCACCAAACAAGACATCACATCCTACGTTTATGACATTAAACCTCCATTTCTAGGACATCACACCCACTATATTTGACATCTCAGACACTGTATCACTGGCATTACACCCGCTTTATCCACGTCATCACAACAAGTATGGAAATCATCAAACTTGGCATATGTATGACTTCATACACTCTGTACATGACATCACATTCACACTTTATCACATCAATCTTCAGCATTTATGACATCACAAACCCTGCATTCATGACATCAGATATCCTCTATGTGACATCATATCCACGGTTTATGACATCTCATCGCCTAAACCGCTGACATCACAGCCATTTTATCTGTAACATCACACCCCCTGGGTTTGTGAATTCATATCCAACAAATGTGACATCAATCACACTGTTTTGAGACGGTACAAAGAGTATATCTGACATCACACCGTCCATTTCTGTATCTGTGTGATCACTCAATCTGTATAAGTGATTAAACTCAAACTGTATGTATCATATCACACTTACTATATGCATGGCACATTATGCACTATATACGACATCACACCCACGCTTGATGACATCACAACACTCTATTCATGACATCAAAGCTACTCTATCTCACATCACACCCATTATATCTGACAGCACATCCACTGTATGTGCGTCATCACACCGAGATTATGGATCACATAACCCCCATTGTATGTATGATATCAGAGCGACAATATGTATGACGTGATATGAACTACATATGACATCACATCCATTTTGTATAGTATCACAACGCTCTATGATATCACAACCTATGTATGCATGACATCACACAGATTATATCTGATATTGTGTCCACTGAGGCTGCGTCTTAACTTACAGAGTATTGTTTATACCATCACCGCCATATGTGTGATATGGAACCCACTCGGTGTATGACATCATATGAGTTCTATGTGACATCACCACCACTCTTCATGACATCATAAGACTGCATTCATGACACTCAATCCACTCAATTCATGACATCACACCCATTCTTTTTGACATCACATACACTCTACTTGTGACATCACAGCCACGGTAATTGTGACAAGACCCCAGCTATGTTTTTGACATCATACTTAGTTTATATGATATCTCACATGGGGTATGAATGACAACACAACCGTTGTATCCGCCATCACACCCACAGTCTCGGTGTCCTCACACCCACGTGGTTGATGATGTCACACCCTACGTACGTATGAATTCACACCCAATGTACGCCTGACACTATAGGCACTTTACATGACATCAACTAATTTCCTGATGACATCATACCTTTGCGTGTCTCACTTGGCACCCACTATTTTTATGACATCATATCCACCATATATGATCTCACAAACACTGTGTGTATGACGAGAGAAGCTCTATGTCGTATGAACCTTATCTTTGCCACCCAAACCTCTCCACAGATATCACACCCACTCTTTGCATGACATCACACCCGGCATGTTTATGGGAACTCTGGCACCAAACAAGACATCGCATCCTCAGTTTATGACATTAAACCTCCTTTTCTAGGACATCACACCCACTATATTTGACATCACAGACACTGTATCACTGGCATTACCCCCGCTTTATCCACAACATCACAACAAGTATGGAAATCATCACACTTGGCATAAGTATGACATCATACACTCTGTACATGACATCACATTCACACTTTATGACATCAATCCTCAGCATTTAGGACATCACAAACCTTGCATTCATGACATCAGATATCCTATATGTGAGATCATATCCACGGTTTATGACATCTCATCGCCTATACCGCTGACAACACAGCCATTTTATCTGTAACATCACACCCACTGGGTTAGTGAATTCATATCCAACAAATGTGACATCAAACACACTGTGTTGAGACGGTACAAAGAGTATATCTGACATCACACCGTCCATCTCTGTATCTGTGTGATCACACAATCTGTATAAGTGATTAAACGCAAACTGTATCATATCACACTTACTATATGCATGGCACATTATGCACTATATACGACATCACACCCACGCTTGATGACATCACAACACTCTATTCATGACATCAAAGCTACTCTATCTCACATCACACCCATTATATCTGACAGCACATCCACTGTATGTGCGTCATCACAGCGAGATTATGGATCACCTAACCCCCATTGTATGTATGATATCCGAGCGACAATATGTATGACATAATATGAACTACATATGACATCACACCCATTTTATATAGTATCACACTGCTCTATGATATCACAACCTATGTATGCATGACATCACACACATTATATCTGATATCGTGTCCACTGAGGCTGCGCCTTAAATTACAGATTATTGTTTATACCACCACCGCCATATGTGTGATATCGAACCCACTCAGTGTATGACATCATATGAGTTCTATGTGACATCACACCGACTCTTCATGACATCACAAGACTGCATTCATGACACCCCATCCACTCTATTCATGACATCACACCCACTATTTTTGACATCACATACACTCTACTTTTACATCATAGCCAGGGTAATTGTGACAAGACCCCAGCTATGTTTTTGACATCATACTTAGTTTATATGACATCTCACATGGGGTATGATACAACCATTGTATCCGACATCACACCCAGTGTCTCGGTGTCCTCACACGCACTTGGTTGATGATGTCACACCCTATGTACATATGAATTCACACCCACTGCACGCCTGACACTATAGGCACTTTACATGACATCAACTCCTTTCCTGATGACATCATACCTTTGCGTGTATGTATTGGCACCCACTATTTTCATGACATCATATCCACCATATATGATCTCACCCACACTGTGTGTATGACGAGAGAAGCTCTATGTCGTATGCACCTTATCTTTGCCACCCAAACCTCTCCACAGATATCACACCCACTCTTTGCATGACATCACACCCGGCATGTTTATGGGAACTCTGGCACCAAACAAGACATCGCATCCTCAGTTTATGACATTAAACCTCCTTTTCTAGGACATCACACCCACTATATTTGACATCACAGACACTGTATCACTGGCATTACCACCGCTTTATCCACAACATCACAACAAGTATGGAAATCATCACACTTGGCATATGTATGACATCATACACTCTGTACATGACATCACATTCACACTTTATGACATCAATCCTCAGCATTTAGGACATCACAAACCCTGCATTCATGACATGAGATATCCTATATGTGACATCATATCCACGGTTTATGACATCTCATCGCCTATACCGCTGACATCACAGCCATTTTATCTGTAACATCACACCCACTGGGTTAGTGAATTCATATCCAACAAATGTGACATCAAACACACTGTGTTGAGATGGTACAAAGTGTATATCTGACATCACACCGTCCATCTCTGTATCTGTGTGATCACACAATCTGTATAAGTGATTAAACGCAAACTGTATGTATCATATCACACTTAGTATATGCATGGCACATTATGCACTATATACGACATGACACCCACCCTTGATGACATCACAACACTCTATTCATGACATCAAAGCTACTCTATCTCACATCACACCCATTATATCTGACAGCACATCCACTGTATGTCCGTCATCACACCGAGATTATGGATCAGCTAACCCCCATTGTATGTATGATATCAGAGCGACAATATGTATGACGTGATATGAACTACATATGACATCACACCCATTTTGTATAGTATCACACTGCTCTATGATATCACAACCTATGTATGCATGACATCACACACATTATATCTGATATCGTGTCCACTGAGGCTGCGTCTTAACTTACAGAGTATTGTTTATACCACCGCCGCCATATGTGTGATATGGAACCCACTCGGTGTATGACATCATATGAGTTCTATGTGACATCACACCCACTCTTCATGACATCACAAGACTGCATTCATGACACCCCATCCACTCTATCCATGACATCACACCCACTATTTTTGACATCACATACACTCTACTTGTGACATCATAGCCACGGTAATTGTGACAAGACCCCAGCTATGTTTTTGACATCATACTTAGTTTATATGACATCTCACATGGGGTATGAATGACAACACAGCCATTGTATCTGACATCACACCCAGTGTCTTGGTGTCCTCACACCCACTTGGTTGATGATGTCACACCCTATGTACGTATGAATTCACACCCACTGCACGCCTGACACTAAAGGCATTTTACATGACATCAACTCCTTTCCTGATGACATCATACCTTTGCGTGTCTGTCTTGACACCCACTATTTTCATGACATCATATCCACCATATATGTTCTCACCCACACTGTGTGTATGATGACACAAGCTCTATGTCGTATCCACCTTATCTTTGCTCACCCAAACCTCTCCACAGATATCACACCCACTCATTGCATGACATCACACCCGGCATGTTTATGGGAACTCTGGCACCAAACAAGACATCGCATCCTACGTTTATGACATTAAACCTCCGTTTCTAGGACATCACACCCACTATATTTGACATCTCAGACACTGTATCACTGGCATTACACCCGCTTTATCCACGTCATCACAACAAGTATGGAAATCATCAAACTTGGCATATGTATGACTTCATACACTCTGTACATGACATCACATTCACACTTTATCACATCAATCTTCAGCATTTATGACATCACAAACCCTGCATTCATGACATCAGATATCCTCTATGTGACATCATATCCACGGTTTATGACATCTCATCGCCTAAACCGCTGACATCACAGCCATTTTATCTGTAACATCACACCCCCTGGGTTTGTGAATTCATATCCAACAAATGTGACATCAATCACACTGTTTTGAGACGGTACAAAGAGTATATCTGACATCACACCGTCCATTTCTGTATCTGTGTGATCACTCAATCTGTATAAGTGATTAAACTCAAACTGTATGTATCATATCACACTTACTATATGCATGGCACATTATGCACTATATACGACATCACACCCACGCTTGATGACATCACAACACTCTATTCATGACATCAAAGCTACTCTATCTCACATCACACCCATTATATCTGACAGCACATCCACTGTATGTGCGTCATCACACCGAGATTATGGATCAGCTAACCCCCATTGTATGTATGATATCAGAGCGACAATATGTATGACGTGATATGAACTACATATGACATCACATCCATTTTGTATAGTATCACAACGCTCTATGATATCACAACCTATGTATGCATGACATCACACAGATTATATCTGATATTGTGTCCACTGAGGCTGCGTCTTAACTTACAGAGTATTGTTTATACCACCACCGCCATATGTGTGATATGGAACCCACTCGGTGTATGACATCATATGAGTTCTATGTGACATCACCCCCACTCTTCATGACATCACAAGACTGCATTCATGACACCCAATCCACTCTATTCATGACATCACACCCATTCTTTTTGACATCACATACACTCTACTTGTGACATCACAGCCACGGTAATTGTGACAAGACCCCAGCTATGTTTTTGACATCATACTTAGTTTATATGACATCTCACATGGGGTATGAATGACAACACAACCGTTGTATCCGACATCACACCCACTGTCTCGGTGTCCTCACACCCACTTGGTTGATGATGTCACACCCTACGTACGTATGAATTCACACCCAATGTACGCCTGACACTATAGGCACTTTACATGACATCAACTCCTTTCCTGATGACATCATACCTTTGCGTGTCTGTCTTGAAACCCACTATTTTTATGACATCATATCCACCATATATGATCTCACCCACACAGTGTGTATGACGAGAGAAGCTCTATGTCGTATGCACCTTATCGTTGCCACCCAAACCTCTCCACAGATATCACACCCACTCTTTGCATGACATCACACCCGGCATGTTTATGGGAACTCTGGCACCAAACAAGACATCGCATCCTCAGTTTATGACATTAAACCTCCTTTTCTAGGACATCACACCCACTATATTTGACATCACAGACACTGTATCACTGGCATTACCCCCGCTTTATCCACAACATCACAACAAGTATGGAAATCATCACACTTGGCATAAGTATGACATCATACACTCTGTACATGACATCACATTCACACTTTATGACATCAATCCTCAGCATTTAGGACATCACAAACCTTGCATTCATGACATCAGATATCCTATATGTGAGATCATATCCACGGTTTATGACATCTCATCGCCTATACCGCTGACAACACAGCCATTTTATCTGTAACATCACACCCACTGGGTTAGTGAATTCATATCCAACAAATGTGACATCAAACACACTGTTTTGAGACGGTACAAAGAGTATATCTGACATCACACCGTCCATCTCTGTATCTGTGTGATCACACAATCTGTATAAGTGATTAAACGCAAACTGTATGTATCATATCACACTTACTATATGCATGGCACATTATGCACTATATACGACATCACACCCACGCTTGATGACATCACAACACTCTATTCATGACATCAAAGCTACTCTATCTCACATCACACCCATTATATCTGACAGCACATCCACTGTATGTGCGTCATCACAGCGAGATTATGGATCACCTAACCCCCATTGTATGTATGATATCCGAGCGACAATATGTATGACATAATATGAACTACATATGACATCACACCCATTTTATATAGTATCACACTGCTCTATGATATCACAACCTATGTATGCATGACATCACACACATTATATCTGATATCGTGTCCACTGAGGCTGCGTCTTAACTTACAGAGTATTGTTTATACCACCACCGCCATATGTGTGATATCGAACCCACTCGGTGTATGACATCATATGAGTTCTATGTGACATCACACCGACTCTTCATGACATCACAAGACTGCATTCATGACACCCCATCCACTCTATTCATGACATCACACCCACTATTTTTGACATCACATACACTCTACTTTGACATCATAGCCACGGTAATTGTGACAAGACCCCAGCTATGTTTTTGACATCATACTTAGTTTATATGACATCTCACATGGGGTATGAATGACAACACAACCATTGTATCTGACATCACACCCACTGTCTTGGTGTCCTCACACCCACTTGGTTGATGATGTCACACCCTATGTACGTATGAATTCACACCCACTGCACGCCTGACACTAAAGGCACTTTACATGACATCAACTCCTTTCCTGATGACATCATACATTTGCGTGTCTGTCTTGGCACCCACTATTTTCATGACATCATATCCACCATATATGTTCTCACCCACACTGTGTGTATGATGACACAAGCTCTATGTCGTATCCACCTTATCTTTGCTCACCCAAACCTCTCCACAGATATCACACCCACTCATTGCATGACATCACACCCGGCATGTTTATGGGAACTCTGGCACCAAACAAGACATCGCATCCTACGTTTATGACATTAAACCTCCGTTTCTAGGACATCACACCCACTATATTTGACATCTCAGACACTGTATCACTGGCATTACACCCGCTTTATCCACGTCATCACAACAAGTATGAAAATCATCAAACTTGGCATATGTATGACTTCATACACTCTGTACATGACATCACATTCACACTTTATCACATCAATCTTCAGCATTTATGACATCACAAACCCTGCATTCATGACATCAGATATCCTCTATGTGACATCATATCCACGGTTTATGACATCTCATCGCCTAAACCGCTGACATCACAGCCATTTTATCTGTAACATCACACCCCCTGGGTTTGTGAATTCATATCCAACAAATGTGACATCAATCACACTGTTTTGAGACGGTACAAAGAGTATATCTGACATCACACCGTCCATTTCTGTATCTGTGTGATCACTCAATCTGTATAAGTGATTAAACTCAAACTGTATGTATCACATCACACTTACTATATGCATGGCACATTATGCACTATATACGACATCACACCCACGCTTGATGACATCACAACACTCTATTCATGACATCAAAGCTACTCTATCTCACATCACACCCATTATATCTGACAGCACATCCACTGTATGTGCGTCATCACACCGAGATTATGGATCACATAACCCCCATTGTATGTATGATATCAGAGCGACAATATGTATGACGTGATATGAACTACATATGACATCACATCCATTTTGTATAGTATCACAACGCTCTATGATATCACAACCTATGTATGCATGACATCACACAGATTATATCTGATATTGTGTCCACTGAGGCTGCGTCTTAACTTACAGAGTATTGTTTATACCACCACCGCCATATGTGTGATATGGAACCCACTCGGTGTATGACATCATATGAGTTCTATGTGACATCACCCCCACTCTACATGACATCACAAGACTGCATTCATGACACCCAATCCACTCAATTCATGACATCACACCCATTCTTTTTGACATCACATACACTCTACTTGTGACATCACAGCCACGGTAATTGTGACAAGACCCCAGCTATGTTTTTGACATCATACTTAGTTTATATGATATCTCACATGGGGTATGAATGACAACACAACCGTTGTATCCGACATCACACCCACTGTCTCGGTGTCCTCACACCCACTTGGTTGATGATGTCACACCCTACGTACGTATGAATTCACACCCAATGTACGCCTGACACTATAGGCACTTTACATGACATCAACTCCTTTCCTGATGACATCATACCTTTGCGTGTCTCACTTGGCACCCACTATTTTTATGACATCATATCCACCATATATGATCTCACAAACACTGTGTGTATGACGAGAGAAGCTCTATGTCGTATGAACCTTATCTTTGCCACCCAAACCTCTCCACAGATATCACACCCACTCTTTGCATGACATCACACCCGGCATGTTTATGGGAACTCTGGCACCAAACAAGACATCGCATCCTCAGTTTATGACATTAAACCTCCTTTTCTAGGACATCACACCCACTATATTTGACATCACAGACACTGTATCACTGGCATTACCCCCGCTTTATCCACAACATCACAACAAGTATGGAAATCATCACACTTGGCATAAGTATGACATCATACACTCTGTACATGACATCACATTCACACTTTATGACATCAATCCTCAGCATTTAGGACATCACAAACCTTGCATTCATGACATCAGATATCCTATATGTGAGATCATATCCACGGTTTATGACATCTCATCGCCTATACCGCTGACAACACAGCCATTTTATCTGTAACATCACACCCACTGGGTTAGTGAATTCATATCCAACAAATGTGACATCAAACACACTGTGTTGAGACGGTACAAAGAGTATATCTGACATCACACCGTCCATCTCTGTATCTGTGTGATCACACAAACTCTATAAGTGATTAAACGCAAACTGTATGTATCATATCACACTTACAATATGCATGGCACATTATGCACTATATACGACATGACACCCACGCTTAATGACATCACAACACTCTATTCATGCCATCAAAGCTACTCTATCTCACATCACACCCATTATATCTGACAGCACATCCACTGTATGTGCGTCATCACACCGAGATTATGGATCACCTAACCCCCATTGTATGTATGATATCAGAGCGACAATATGTATGATATAATATGAACTACATATGACATCACACCCATTTTGTATAGTATCACACTGCTCTATGATATCACAACCTATGTATGCATGACATCACACACATTATATCTGATATCGTGTCCACTGAGGCTGCGTCTTAACTTACAGAGTATTGTTTATACCACCACCGCCATATGTGTGATATCGAACCCACTCGGTGTATGACATCATATGAGTTCTATGTGACATCACACCGACTCTTCATGACATCACAAGACTGCATTCATGACACCCCATCCACTCTATTCATGACATCACACCCACTATTTTTGACATCACATACACTCTACTTTGACATCATAGCCACGGTAATTGTGACAAGACCCCAGCTATGTTTTTGACATCATACTTAGTTTATATGACATCTCACATGGGGTATGATACAACCATTGTATCCGACATCACACCCAGTGTCTTGGTGTCCTCACACGCACTTGGTTGATGATGTCACACCCTATGTACGTATGAATTCACACCCACTGCACGCCTGACACTATAGGCACTTTACATGACATCAACTCCTTTCCTGATGACATCATACCTTTGCGTGTATGTCTTGGCACCCACTATTTTCATGACATCATATCCACCATATATGATCTCACCCACACTGTGTGTATGAAGAGAGAAGATCTATGTCGTATGCACCTTATCTTTGCCACCCAAACCTCTCCACAGATATCACACCCACTCTTTGCATGACATCACACCCGGCATGTTTATGGGAACTCTGGCACCAAACAAGACATCGCATCCTCAGTTTATGACATTAAACCTCCTTTTCTAGGACATCACACCCACTATATTTGACATCACAGACACTGTATCACTGGCATTACCACCGCTTTATCCACAACATCACAACAAGTATGGAAATCATCACACTTGGCATATGTATGACATCATACACTCTGTACATGACATCACATTCACACTTTATGACATCAATCCTCAGCATTTAGGACATCACAAACCCTGCATTCATGACATGAGATATCCTATATGTGACATCATATCCACGGTTTATGACATCTCATCGCCTATACCGCTGACATCACAGCCATTTTATCTGTAACATCACACCCACTGGGTTAGTGAATTCATATCCAACAAATGTGACATCAAACACACTGTGTTGAGATGGTACAAAGTGTATATCTGACATCACACCGTCCATCTCTGTATCTGTGTGATCACACAATCTGTATAAGTGATTAAACGCAAACTGTATGTATCATATCACACTTAGTATATGCATGGCACATTATGCACTATATACGACATCACACCCACGCTTGATGACATCACAACACTCTATTCATGACATCAAAGCTACTCTATCTCACATCACACCCATTATATCTGACAGCACATCCACTGTATGTCCTTCATCACACCGAGATTATGGATCAGCTAACCCCCATTGTATGTATGATATCAGAGCGACAATATGTATGACGTGATATGAACTACATATGACATCACACCCATTTGTATAGTATCACACTGCTCTATGATATCACAACCTATGTATGCATGACATCACACACATTATATCTGATATCGTGTCCACTGAGGCTGCGCCTTAAATTACAGAGTATTGTTTATACCAAAACCGCCATATGTGTGATATCGAACCCACTCGGTGTATGACATCATATGAGTTCTATGTGACATCACACCCACTCTTCATGACATCACAAGACTGCATTCATGATACCCCATCCACTCTATCCATGACATCACACCCACTATTTTTGACATCACATACACTCTACTTGTGACATCATAGCCACGGTAATTGTGACAAGACCCCAGCTATGTTTTTGACATCATACTTAGTTTATATGACATCTCACATGGGGTATGAATGACAACACAACCATTGTATCCGACATCACACCCAGTGTCTTGGTGTCCTCACACCCACTTGGTTGATGATGTCATACCCTATGTACGTATGAATTCACACCCACTGCACGCCTGACACTATAGGCACTTTACATGACATCAACTCCTTTCCTGATGACATCATACCTTTGCGTGTCTGTCTTTGCACCCACTATTTTCATGACATCATATCCACCATATATGTTCTCACCCACACTGTGTGTATGATGACACAAGCTCTATGTCGTATCCACCTTATCTTTGCTCACCCAAACCTCTCCACAGATATCACACCCACTCATTGCATGACATCACACCCGGCATGTTTATGGGAACTCTGGCACCAAACAAGACATCGCATCCTACGTTTATGACATTAAACCTCCGTTTCTAGGACATCACACCCACTATATTTGACATCTCAGACACTGTATCACTGGCATTACACCCGCTTTATCCACGTCATCAGAACAAGTATGGAAATCATCAAACTTGGCATATGTATGACATCATACACTCTGTACATGACATCACATTCACACTTTATCACATCAATCTTCAGCATTTATGACATCACAAACCCTGCATTCATGACATCAGATATCCTCTATGTGACATCATATCCACGGTTTATGACATCTCATCGCCTAAACCGCTGACATCACAGCCATTTTATCTGTAACATCACACCCCCTGGGTTTGTGAATTCATATCCAACAAATGTGACATCAATCACACTGTTTTGAGACGGTACAAAGAGTATATCTGACATCACACCGTCCATTTCTGTATCTGTGTGATCACTCAATCTGTATAAGTGATTAAACTCAAACTGTATGTATCATATCACACTTACTATATGCATGGCACATTATGCACTATATACGACATCACACCCACGCTTGATGACATCACAACACTCTATTCATGACATCAAAGCTACTCTATCTCACATCACACCCATTATATCTGACAGCACATCCACTGTATGTGCGTCATCACACCGAGATTATGGATCACATAACCCCCATTGTATGTATGATATCAGAGCGACAATATGTATGACGTGATATGAACTACATATGACATCACATCCATTTTGTATAGTATCACAACGCTCTATGATATCACAACCTATGTATGCATGACATCACACAGATTATATCTGATATTGTGTCCACTGAGGCTGCGTCTTAACTTACAGAGTATTGTTTATACCACCACCGCCATATGTGTGATATGGAACCCACTCGGTGTATGACATCATATGAGTTCTATGTGACATCACCCCCACTCTTCATGACATCACAAGACTGCATTCATGACACCCAATCCACTCTATTCATGACATCACACCCATTCTTTTTGACATCACATACACTCTACTTGTGACATCACAGCCACGGTAATTGTGACAAGACCCCAGCTATGTTTTTGACATCATACTTAGTTTATATGACATCTCACATGGGGTATGAATGACAAAACAACCATTGTATCCGACATCACACCCACTGTCTCGGTGTCCTCACACCCACTTGGTTGATGATGTCACACCCTACGTACGTATGAATTCACACCCAATGTACGCCTGACACTATAGGCACTTTACATGACATCAACTCCTTTCCTGATGACATCATACCTTTGCGTGTCTGTCTTGAAACCCACTATTTTTATGACATCATATCCACCATATATGATCTCACCCACACAGTGTGTATGACGAGAGAAGCTCTATGTCGTATGCACCTTATCGTTGCCACACAAACCTCTCCACAGATATCACACCCACTCTTTGCATGACATCACACCCGGCATGTTTATGGGAACTCTGGCACCAAACAAGACATCGCATCCTCAGTTTATGACATTAAACCTCCTTTTCTAGGACATCACACCCACTATATTTGACATCACAGACACTGTATCACTGGCATTACCCCCGCTTTATCCACAACATCACAACAAGTATGGAAATCATCACACTTGGCATAAGTATGACATCATACACTCTGTACATGACATCACATTCACACTTTATGACATCAATCCTCAGCATTTAGGACATCACAAACCTTGCATTCATGACATCAGATATCCTATATGTGAGATCATATCCACGGTTTATGACATCTCATCGCCTATACCGCTGACAACACAGCCATTTTATCTGTAACATCACACCCACTGGGTTAGTGAATTCATATCCAACAAATGTGACATCAAACACACTGTTTTGAGACGGTACAAAGAGTATATCTGACATCACACCGTCCATCTCTGTATCTGTGTGATCACACAATCTGTATAAGTGATTAAACGCAAACTGTATGTATCATATCACACTTACTATATGCATGGCACATTATGCACTATATACGACATCACACCCACGCTTGATGACATCACAACACTCTATTCATGACATCAAAGCTACTCTATCTCACATCACACCCATTATATCTGACAGCACATCCACTGTATGTGCGTCATCACAGCGAGATTATGGATCACCTAACCCCCATTGTATGTATGATATCCGAGCGACAATATGTATGACATAATATGAACTACATATGACATCACACCCATTTTATATAGTATCACACTGCTCTATGATATCACAACCTATGTATGCATGACATCACACACATTATATCTGATATCGTGTCCACTGAGGCTGCGTCTTAACTTACAGAGTATTGTTTATACCACCACCGCCATATGTGTGATATCGAACCCACTCGGTGTATGACATCATATGAGTTCTATGTGACATCACACCGACTCTTCATGACATCACAAGACTGCATTCATGACACCCCATCCACTCTATTCATGACATCACACCCACTATTTTTGACATCACATACACTCTACTTTGACATCATAGCCACGGTAATTGTGACAAGACCCCAGCTATGTTTTTGACATCATACTTAGTTTATATGACATCTCACATGGGGTATGATACAACCATTGTATCCGACATCACACCCAGTGTCTCGGTGTCCTCACACGCACTTGGTTGATGATGTCACACCCTATGTACGTATGAATTCACACCCACTGCACGCCTGACACTATAGGCACTTTACATGACATCAACTCCTTTCCTGATGACATCATACCTTTGCGTGTATGTCTTGGCACCCACTATTTTCATGACATCATATCCACCATATATGATCTCACCCACACTGTGTGTATGACGAGAGAAGCTCTATGTCGTATGCACCTTATCTTTGCCACCCAAACCTCTCCACAGATATCACACCCACTCTTTGCATGACATCACACCCGGCATGTTTATGGGAACTCTGGCACCAAACAAGACATCGCATCCTCAGTTTATGACATTAAACCTCCTTTTCTAGGACATCACACCCACTATATTTGACATCACAGACACTGTATCACTGGCATTACCACCGCTTTATCCACAACATCACAACAAGTATGGAAATCATCACACTTGACATATGTATGACTTCATACACTCTGTACATGACATCACATTCACACTTTATGACATCAATCCTCAGCATTTAGGACATCACAAACCCTGCATTCATGACATGAGATATCCTATATGTGACATCATATCCACGGTTTATGACATCTCATCGCCTATACCGCTGACATCACAGCCATTTTATCTGTAACATCACACCCACTGGGTTAGTGAATTCATATCCAACAAATGTGACATCAAACACACTGTGTTGAGATGGTACAAAGTGTATATCTGACATCACACCGTCCATCTCTGTATCTGTGTGATCACACAATCTGTATAAGTGATTAAACGCAAACTGTATGTATCATATCACACTTAGTATATGCATGGCACATTATGCACTATATACGACATCACACCCACGCTTGATGACATCACAACACTCTATTCATGACATCAAAGCTACTCTATCTCACATCACACCCATTATATCTGACAGCACATCCACTGTATGTCCTTCATCACACCGAGATTATGGATCAGCTAACCCCCATTGTATGTATGATATCAGAGCGACAATATGTATGACGTGATATGAACTACATATGACATCACACCCATTTTGTATAGTATCACACTGCTCTATGATATCACAACCTATGTATGCATGACATCACACACATTATATCTGATATCGTGTCCACTGAGGCTGCGTCTTAACTTACAGAGTATTGTTTATACCACCGCCGCCATATGTGTGATATGGAACCCACTCGGTGTATGACATCATATGAGTTCTATGTGACATCACACCCACTCTTCATGACATCACAAGACTGCATTCATGACACCCCATCCACTCTATCCATGACATCACACCCACTATTTTTGACATCACATACACTCTACTTGTGACATCATAGCCACGGTAATTGTGACAAGACCCCAGCTATGTTTTTGACATCATACTTAGTTTATATGACATCTCACATGGGGTATGAATGACAACACAACCATTGTATCTGACATCACACCCAGTGTCTTGGTGTCCTCACACCCACTTGGTTGATGATGTCACACCCTATGTACGTATGAATTCACACCCACTGCACGCCTGACACTAAAGGCACTTTACATGACATCAACTCCTTTCCTGATGACATCATACCTTTGCGTGTCTGTCTTGGCACCCACTATTTTCATGACATCATATCCACCATATATGTTCTCACCCACACTGTGTGTATGATGACACAAGCTCTATGTCGTATCCACCTTATCTTTGCTCACCCAAACCTCTCCAAAGATATCACACCCACTCATTGCATGACATCACAACCGGCATGTTTATGGGAACTCTGGCACCAAACAAGACATCGCATCCTACGTTTATGACATTAAACCTCCGTTTCTAGGACATCACACCCACTATATTTGACATCTCAGACACTGTATCACTGGCATTACACCCGCTTTATCCACGTCATCACAACAAGTATGGAAATCATCAAACTTGGCATATGTATGATTTCATACACTCTGTACATGACATCACATTCACACTTTATCACATCAATCTTCAGCATTTATGACATCACAAACCCTGCATTCATGACATCAGATATCCTCTATGTGACATCATATCCACGGTTTATGACATCTCATCGCCTAAACCGCTGACATCACAGCCATTTTATCTGTAACATCACACCCCCTGGGTTTGTGAATTCATATCCAACAAATGTGACATCAATCACACTGTTTTGAGACGGTACAAAGAGTATATCTGACATCACACCGTCCATTTCTGTATCTGTGTGATCACTCAATCTGTATAAGTGATTAAACTCAAACTGTATGTATCATATCACACTTACTATATGCATGGCACATTATGCACTATATACGACATCACACCCACGCTTGATGACATCACAACACTCTATTCATGACATCAAAGCTACTCTATCTCACATCACACCCATTATATCTGACAGCACATCCACTGTATGTGCGTCATCACACCGAGATTATGGATCACATAACCCCCATTGTATGTATGATATCAGAGCGACAATATGTATGACGTGATATGAACTACATATGACATCACATCCATTTTGTATAGTATCACAACGCTCTATGATATCACAACCTATGTATGCATGACATCACACAGATTATATCTGATATTGTGTCCACTGAGGCTGCGTCTTAACTTACAGAGTATTGTTTATACCACCACCGCCATATGTGTGATATGGAACCCACTCGGTGTATGACATCATATGAGTTCTATGTGACATCACCCCCACTCTTCATGACATCACAAGACTGCATTCATGACACCCAATCCACTCTATTCATGACATCACACCCATTCTTTTTGACATCACATACACTCTACTTGTGACATCACAGCCACGGTAATTGTGACAAGACCCCAGCTATGTTTTTGACATCATACTTAGTTTATATGACATCTCACATGGGGTATGAATGACAACACAACCGTTGTATCCGACATCACACCCACTGTCTCGGTGTCCTCACACCCACTTGGTTGATGATGTCACACCCTACGTACGTATGAATTCACACCCAATGTACGCCTGACACTATAGGCACTTTACATGACATCAACTCCTTTCCTGATGACATCATACCTTTGCGTGTCTGTCTTGAAACCCACTATTTTTATGACATCATATCCACCATATATGATCTCACCCACACAGTGTGTATGACGAGAGAAGCTCTATGTCGTATGCACCTTATCGTTGCCACCCAAACCTCTCCACAGATATCACACCCACTCTTTGCATGACATCACACCCGGCATGTTTATGGGAACTCTGGCACCAAACAAGACATCGCATCCTCAGTTTATGACATTAAACCTCCTTTTCTAGGACATCACACCCACTATATTTGACATCACAGACACTGTATCACTGGCATTACCCCCGCTTTATCCACAACATCACAACAACTATGGAAATCATCACACTTGGCATAAGTATGACATCATACACTCTGTACATGACATCACATTCACACTTTATGACATCAATCCTCAGCATTTAGGACATCACAAACCTTGCATTCATGACATCAGATATCCTATATGTGAGATCATATCCACGGTTTATGACATCTCATCGCCTATACCGCTGACAACACAGCCATTTTATCTGTAACATCACACCCACTGGGTTAGTGAATTCATATCCAACAAATGTGACATCAAACACACTGTGTTGAGACGGTACAAAGAGTATATCTGACATCACACCGTCCATCTCTGTATCTGTGTGATCACACAATCTGTATAAGTGATTAAACGCAAACTGTATGTATCATATCACACTTACTATATGCATGGCACATTATGCACTATATACGACATCACACCCACACTTGATGACATCACAACACTCTATTCATGACATCAAAGCTACTCTATCTCACATCACACCCATTATATCTGACAGCACATCCACTGTATGTGCGTCATCACAGCGAGATTATGGATCACCTAACCCCCATTGTATGTATGATATCCGAGCGACAATATGTATGACATAATATGAACTACATATGACATCACACCCATTTTATATAGTATCACACTGCTCTATGATATCACAACCTATGTATGCATGACATCACACACATTATATCTGATATCGTGTCCACTGAGGCTGCGTCTTAACTTACAGAGTATTGTTTATACCACCACCGCCATATGTGTGATATCGAACCCACTCGGTGTATGACATCATATGAGTTCTATGTGACATCACACCGACTCTTCATGACATCACAAGACTGCATTCATGACACCCCATCCACTCTATTCATGGCATCACACCCACTATTTTTGACATCACATACACTCTACTTTGACATCATAGCCACGGTAATTGTGACAAGACCCCAGCTATGTTTTTGACATCATACTTAGTTTATATGACATCTCACATGGGGTATGATACAACCATTGTATCCGACATCACACCCAGTGTCTCGGTGTCCTCACACGCACTTGGTTGATGATGTCACACCCTATGTACGTATGAATTCACACCCACTGCACGCCTGACACTATAGGCACTTTACATGACATCAACTCCTTTCCTGATGACATCATACCTTTGCGTGTATGTCTTGGCACCCACTATTTTCATGACATCATATCCACCATATATGATCTCACCCACACTGTGTGTATGACGAGAGAAGCTCTATGTCGTATGCACCTTATCTTTGCCACCCAAACCTCTCCACAGATATCACACCCACTCTTTGCATGACATCACACCCGGCATGTTTATGGGAACTCTGGCACCAAACAAGACATCGCATCCTCAGTTTATGACATTAAACCTCCTTTTCTAGGACATCACACCCACTATATTTGACATCACAGACACTGTATCACTGGCATTACCACCGCTTTATCCACAACATCACAACAAGTATGGAAATCATCACACTTGGCATATGTATGACATCATACACTCTGTACATGACATCACATTCACACTTTATGACATCAATCCTCAGCATTTAGGACATCACAAACCCTGCATTCATGACATGAGATATCCTATATGTGACATCATATCCACGGTTTATGACATCTCATCGCCTATACCGCTGACATCACAGCCATTTTATCTGTAACATCACACCCACTGGGTTAGTGAATTCATATCCAACAAATGTGACATCAAACACACTGTGTTGAGATGGTACAAAGTGTATATCTGACATCACACCGTCCATCTCTGTATCTGTGTGATCACACAATCTGTATAAGTGATTAAACGCAAACTGTATGTATCATATCACACTTAGTATATGCATGGCACATTATGCACTATATACGACATGACACCCACCCTTGATGACATCACAACACTCTATTCATGACATCAAAGCTACTCTATCTCACATCACACCCATTATATCTGACAGCACATCCACTGTATGTCCGTCATCACACCGAGATTATGGATCAGCTAACCCCCATTGTATGTATGATATCAGAGCGACAATATGTATGACGTGATATGAACTACATATGACATCACACCCATTTTGTATAGTATCACACTGCTCTATGATATCACAACCTATGTATGCATGACATCACACACATTATATCTGATATCGTGTCCACTGAGGCTGCGTCTTAACTTGCAGAGTATTGTTTATACCACCGCCGCCATATGTGTGATATGGAACCCACTCGGTGTATGACATCATATGAGTTCTATGTGACATCACACCCACTCTTCATGACATCACAAGACTGCATTCATGACACCCCATCCACTCTATCCATGACATCACACCCACTATTTTTGACATCACATACACTCTACTTGTGACATCATAGCCACGGTAATTGTGACAAGACCCCAGCTATGTTTTTGACATCATACTTAGTTTATATGACATCTCACATGGGGTATGAATGACAACACAACCATTGTATCTGACATCACACCCAGTGTCTTGGTGTCCTCACACCCACTTGGTTGATGATGTCACACCCTATGTACGTATGAATTCACACCCACTGCACGCCTGACACTAAAGGCATTTTACATGACATCAACTCCTTTCCTGATGACATCATACCTTTGCGTGTCTGTCTTGACATCCACTATTTTCATGACATCATATCCACCATATATGTTCTCACCCACACTGTGTGTATGATGACACAAGCTCTATGTCGTATCCACCTTATCTTTGCTCACCCAAACCTCTCCACAGATATCACACCCACTCATTGCATGACATCACACCCGGCATGTTTATGGGAACTCTGGCACCAAACAAGACATCGCATCCTACGTTTATGACATTAAACCTCCGTTTCTAGGACATCACACCCACTATATTTGACATCTCAGACACTGTATCACTGGCATTACACCCGCTTTATCCACGTCATCACAACAAGTATGGAAATCATCAAACTTGGCATATGTATGACTTCATACACTCTGTACATGACATCACATTCACACTTTATCACATCAATCTTCAGCATTTATGACATCACAAACCCTGCATTCATGACATCAGATATCCTCTATGTGACATCATATCCACGGTTTATGACATCTCATCGCCTAAACCGCTGACATCACAGCCATTTTATCTGTAACATCACACCCCCTGGGTTTGTGAATTCATATCCAACAAATGTGACATCAATCACACTGTTTTGAGACGGTACAAAGAGTATATCTGACATCACACCGTCCATTTCTGTATCTGTGTGATCACTCAATCTGTATAAGTGATTAAACTCAAACTGTATGTATCATATCACACTTACTATATGCATGGCACATTATGCACTATATACGACATCACACCCACGCTTGATGACATCACAACACTCTATTCATGACATCAAAGCTACTCTATCTCACATCACACCCATTATATCTGACAGCACATCCACTGTATGTGCGTCATCACACCGAGATTATGGATCACATAACCCCCATTGTATGTATGATATCAGAGCGACAATATGTATGACGTGATATGAACTACATATGACATCACATACATTTTGTATAGTATCACAACGCTCTATGATATCACAACCTATGTATGCATGACATCACACAGATTATATCTGATATTGTGTCCACTGAGGCTGCGTCTTAACTTACAGAGTATTGTTTATACCACCACCGCCATATGTGTGATATGGAACCCACTCGGTGTATGACATCATATGAGTTCTATGTGACATCACCCCCACTCTTCATGACATCACAAGACTGCATTCATGACACCCAATCCACTCAATTCATGACATCACACCCATTCTTTTTGACATCACATACACTCTACTTGTGACATCACAGCCACGGTAATTGTGACAAGACCCCAGCTATGTTTTTGACATCATACTTAGTTTATATGATATCTCACATGGGGTATGAAAGACAACACAACCGTTGTATCCGACATCACACCCACTGTCTCGGTGTCCTCACACCCACTTGGTTGATGATGTCACACCATACGTACGTATGAATTCACACCCAATGTACGCCTGACACTATAGGCACTTTACATGACATCAACTCCTTTCCTGATGACATCATACCTTTGCGTGTCTCACTTGGCACCCACTATTTTTATGACATCATATCCACCATATATGATCTCACAAACACTGTGTGTATGACGAGAGAAGCTCTATGTCGTATGAACCTTATCTTTGCCACCCAAACCTCTCCACAGATATCACACCCACTCTTTGCATGACATCACACCCGGCATGTTTATGGGAACTCTGGCACCAAACAAGACATCGCATCCTCAGTTTATGACATTAAACCTCCTTTTCTAGGACATCACACCCACTATATTTGACATCACAGACACTGTATCACTGGCATTACCCCCGCTTTATCCACAACATCACAACAAGTATGGAAATCATCACACTTGGCATAAGTATGACATCATACACTCTGTACATACATCACATTCACACTTTATGACATCAATCCTCAGCATTTAGGACATCACAAACCTTGCATTCATGACATCAGATATCCTATATGTGAGATCATATCCACGGTTTATGACATCTCATCGCCTATACCGCTGACAACACAGCCATTTTATCTGTAACATCACACCCACTGGGTTAGTGAATTCATATCCAACAAATGTGACATCAAACACACTGTGTTGAGACGGTACAAAGAGTATATCTGACATCACACCGTCCATCTCTGTATCTGTGTGATCACACAAACTCTATAAGTGATTAAACGCAAACTGTATGTATCATATCACACTTACTATATGCATGGCACATTATGCACTATATACGACATCACACCCACGCTTGATGACATCACAACACTCTATTCATGACATCAAAGCTACTCTATCTCACATCACACCCATTATATCTGACAGCACATCCACTGTATGTGCGTCATCACACTGAGATTATGGATCACATAACCCCCATTGTATGTATGATATCAGAGCGACAATATGTATGACGTGATATGAACTACATATGACATCACACCCATTTTGTATAGTATCACAACGCTCTATGATATCACAACCTATGTATGCATGACATCACACACATTATATCTGATATTGTGTCCACTGAGGCTGCGTCTTAACTTACAGAGTATTGTTTATACCACCACCGCCATATGTGTGATATGGAACCCACTCGGTGTATGACATCATATGAGTTCTATGTGACATCACCCCCACTCTTCATGACATCACAAGACTGCATTCATGACACCCAATCCACTCTATTCATGACATCACACCCATTCTTTTTGACATCACATACACTCTACTTGTGACATCACAGCCACGGTAATTGTGACAAGACCCCAGCTATGTTTTTGACATCATACTTAGTTTATATGACATCTCACATGGGGTATGAATGACAACACAACCGTTGTATCCGACATCACACCCACTGTCTCGGTGTCCTCACACCCACTTGGTTGATGATGTCACACCCTACGTACGTATGAATTCACACCCAATGTACGCCTGACACTATAGGCACTTTACATGACATCAACTCTTTTCCTGATGACATCATACCTTTGCGTGTCTCACTTGGCATCCACTATTTTTATGACATCATATCCACCATATATGATCTCACCCACACAGTGTGTATGACGAGAGAAGCTCTATGTCGTATGCACCTTATCGTTGCCACCCAAACCTCTCCACAGATATCACACCCACTCTTTGCATGACATCACACCCGGCATGTTTATGGGAACTCTGCCACCAAACAAGACATCGCATCCTCAGTTTATGACATTAAACCTCCTTTTCTAGGACATCACACCCACTATATTTGACATCACAGACACTGTATCACTGGCATTACCCCCGCTTTATCCACAACATCACAACAAGTATGGAAATCATCACACTTGGCATAAGTATGACATCATACACTCTGTACATGACATCACATTCACACTTTATGACATCAATCCTCAGCATTTAGGACATCACAAACCTTGCATTCATGACATCAGATATCCTATATGTGAGATCATATCCACGGTTTATGACATCTCATCGCCTATACCGCTGACAACACAGCCATTTTATCTGTAACATCACACCCACTGGGTTAGTGAATTCATATCCAACAAATGTGACATCAAACATACTGTGTTGAGACGGTACAAAGAGTATATCTGACATCACACCGTCCATCTCTGTATCTGTGTGATCACACAATCTGTATAAGTGATTAAACGCAAACTGTATGTATCATATCACACTTACTATATGCATGGCACATTATGCACTATATACGACATCACACCCACGCTTGATGACATCACAACACTCTATTCATGACATCAAAGCTACTCTATCTCACATCACACCCATTATATCTGACAGCACATCCACTGTATGTGCGTCATCACAGCGAGATTATGGATCACCTAACCCCCATTGTATGTATGATATCCGAGCGACAATATGTATGACATAATATGAACTACATATGACATCACACACATTTTATATAGTATCACACTGCTCTATGATATCACAACCTATGTATGCATGACATCACACACATTATATCTGATATCGTGTCCACTGAGGCTGCGTCTTAACTTACAGAGTATTGTTTATACCACCACCGCCATATGTGTGATATCGAACCCACTCGGTGTATGACATCATATGAGTTCTATGTGACATCACACCGACTCTTCATGACATCACAAGACTGCATTCATGACACCCCATCCACTCTATTCATGACATCACACCCACTATTTTTGACATCACATACACTCTACTTTGACATCATAGCCACGGTAATTGTGACAAGACCCCAGCTATGTTTTTGACATCATACTTAGTTTATATGACATCTCACATGGGGTATGATACAACCATTGTATCCGACATCACACCCAGTGTCTCCGTGTCCTCACACGCACTTGGTTGATGATGTCACACCCTATGTACGTATGAATTCACACCCACTGCACGCCTGACACTATAGGCACTTTACATGACATCAACTCCTTTCCTGATGACATCATACCTTTGCGTGTATGTCTTGGCACCCACTATTTTCATGACATCATATCCACCATATATGATCTCACCCACACTGTGTGTATGACGAGAGAAGCTCTATGTCGTATGCACCTTATCTTTGCCACCCAAACCTCTCCACAGATATCACACCCACTCTTTGCATGACATCACACCCGGCATGTTTATGGGAACTCTGGCACCAAACAAGACATCGCATCCTCAGTTTATGACATTAAACCTCCTTTTCTAGGACATCACACCCACTATATTTGACATCACAGACACTGTATCACTGGCATTACCACCGCTTTATCCACAACATCACAACAAGTATGGAAATCATCACACTTGGCATATGTATGACATCATACACTCTGTACATGACATCACATTCACACTTTATGACATCAATCCTCAGCATTTAGGACATCACAAACCCTGCATTCATGACATGAGATATCCTATATGTGACATCATATCCACGGTTTATGACATCTCATCGCCTATACCGCTGACATCACAGCCATTTTATCTGTAACATCACACCCACTGGGTTAGTGAATTCATATCCAACAAATGTGACATCAAACACACTGTGTTGAGATGGTACAAAGTGTATATCTGACATCACACCGTCCATCTCTGTATCTGTGTGATCACACAATCTGTATAAGTGATTAAACGCAAACTGTATGTATCATATCACACTTAGTATATGCATGGCACATTATGCACTATATACGACATGACACCCACGCTTGATGACATCACAACACTCTATTCATGACATCAAAGCTACTCTATCTCACATCACACCCATTATATCTGACAGCACATCCACTGTATGTCCGTCATCACACCGAGATTATGGATCAGCTAACCCCCATTGTATGTATGATATCAGAGCGACAATATGTATGACGTGATATGAACTACATATGACATCACACCCATTTTGTATAGTATCACACTGCTCTATGATATCACAACCTATGTATGCATGACATCACACACATTATATCTGATATCGTGTCCACTGAGGCTGCGCCTTAAATTACAGAGTATTGTTTATACCACCGCCGCCATATGTGTGATATGGAACCCACTCGGTGTATGACATCATATGAGTTCTATGTGACATCACACCCACTCTTCATGACATCACAAGACTGCATTCATGACACCCCATCCACTCTATCCATGACATCACACCCACTATTTTTGACATCACATACACTCTACTTGTGACATCATAGCCACGGTAATTGTGACAAGACCCCAGCTATGTTTTTGACATCATACTTAGTTTATATGACATCTCACATGGGGTATGAATGACAACACAACCATTGTATCTGACATCACACCCAGTGTCTTGGTGTCCTCACACCCACTTGGTTGATGATGTCACACCCTATGTACGTATGAATTCACACCCACTGCACGCCTGACACTAAAGGCACTTTACATGACATCAACTCCTTTCCTGATGACATCATACCTTTGCGTGTCTGTCTTGGTACCCACTATTTTCATGACATCATATCCACCATATATGTTCTCACCCACACTGTGTGTATGATGACACAAGCTCTATGTCGTATCCACCTTATCTTTGCTCACCCAAACCTCTCCACAGATATCACACCCACTCATTGCATGACATCACACCCGGCATGTTTATGGGAACTCTGGCACCAAACAAGACATCGCATCCTACGTTTATGACATTAAACCTCCGTTTCTAGGACATCACACCCACTATATTTGACATCTCAGACACTGTATCACTGGCATTACACCCGCTTTATCCACGTCATCACAACAAGTATGAAAATCATCAAACTTGGCATATGTATGACTTCATACACTCTGTACATGACATCACATTCACACTTTATCACATCAATCTTCAGCATTTATGACATCACAAACCCTGCATTCATGACATCAGATATCCTCTATGTGACATCATATCCACGGTTTATGACATCTCATCGCCTAAACCGCTGACATCACAGCCATTTTATCTGTAACATCACACCCCCTGGGTTTGTGAATTCATATCCAACAAATGTGACATCAATCACACTGTTTTGAGACGGTACAAAGAGTATATCTGACATCACACCGTCCATTTCTGTATCTGTGTGATCACTCAATCTGTATAAGTGATTAAACTCAAACTGTATGTATCATATCACACTTACTATATGCATGGCACATTATGCACTATATACGACATCACACCCACGCTTGATGACATCACAACACTCTATTCATGACATCAAAGCTACTCTATCTCACATCACACCCATTATATCTGACAGCACATCCACTGTATGTCCTTCATCACACCGAGATTATGGATCACATAACCCCCATTGTATGTATGATATCAGAGCGACAATATGTATGACGTGATATGAACTACATATGACATCACATCCATTTTGTATAGTATCACAACGCTCTATGATATCACAACCTATGTATGCATGACATCACACAGATTATATCTGATATTGTGTCCACTGAGGCTGCGTCTTAACTTACAGAGTATTGTTTATACCACCACCGCCATATGTGTGATATGGAACCCACTCGGTGTATGACATCATATGAGTTCTATGTGACATCACCCCCACTCTTCATGACATCACAAGACTGCATTCATGACACCCAATCCACTCAATTCATGACATCACACCCATTCTTTTTGACATCACATACACTCTACTTGTGACATCACAGCCACGGTAATTGTGACAAGACCCCAGCTATGTTTTTGACATCATACTTAGTTTATATGACATCTCACATGGGGTATGAATGACAACACAACCGTTGTATCCGACATCACACCCACTGTCTCGGTGTCCTCACACCCACTTGGTTGATGATGTCACACCCTACGTACGTATGAATTCACACCCAATGTACGCCTGACACTATAGGCACTTTACATGACATCAACTCCTTTCCTGATGACATCATACCTTTGCGTGTCTCACTTGGCACCCACTATTTTTATGACATCATATCCACCATATATGATCTCACAAACACTGTGTGTATGACGAGAGAAGCTCTATGTCGTATGAACCTTATCTTTGCCACCCAAACCTCTCCACAGATATCACACCCACTCTTTGCATGACATCACACCCGGCATGTTTATGGGAACTCTGGCACCAAACAAGACATCGCATCCTCAGTTTATGACATTAAACCTCCTTTTCTAGGACATCACACCCACTATATTTGACATCACACAGACACTGTATCACTGGCATTACCCCCGCTTTATCCACAACATCACAACAAGTATGGAAATCATCACACTTGGCATAAGTATGACATCATACACTCTGTACATGACATCACATTCACACTTTATGACATCAATCCTCAGCATTTAGGACATCACAAACCTTGCATTCATGACATCAGATATCCTATATGTGAGATCATATCCACGGTTTATGACATCTCATCGCCTATACCGCTGACAACACAGCCATTTTATCTGTAACATCACACCCACTGGGTTAGTGAATTCATATCCAACAAATGTGACATCAAACACACTGTGTTGAGACGGTACAAAGAGTATATCTGACATCACACCGTCCATCTCTGTATCTGTGTGATCACACAAACTCTATAAGTGATTAAACGCAAACTGTATGTATCATATCACACTTACTATATGCATGGCACATTATGCACTATATACGACATCACACCCACGCTTGATGACATCACAACACTCTATTCATGACATCAAAGCTACTCTATCTCACATCACACCCATTATATCTGACAGCACATCCACTGTATGTGCGTCATCACACCGAGATTATGGATCACCTAACCCCCATTGTATGTATGATATCAGAGCGACAATATGTATGATATAATATGAACTACATATGACATCACACCCATTTTGTATAGTATCACACTGCTCTATGATATCACAACCTATGTATGCATGACATCACACACATTATATCTGATATCGTGTCCACTGAGGCTGCGTCTTAACTTACAGAATATTGTTTATACCACCACCGCCATATGTGTGATATGGAACCCACTCGGTGTATGACATCATATGAGTTCTATGTGACATCACACCCACTCTTCATGACATCACAAGACTGCATTCATGACACCCCATCCACTCTATTCATGACATCACACCCACTATTTTTGACATCACATACACTCTACTTTGACATCATAGCCACGGTAATTGTGACAATACCCCAGCTATGTTTTTGACATCATACTTAGTTTATATGACATCTCACATGGGGTATGATACAACCATTGTATCCGACATCACACCCAGTGTCTCGGTTTCCTCACACGCACTTGGTTGATGATGTCACACCCTATGTACGTATGAATTCACACCCACTGCACGCCTGACACTATAGGCACTTTACATGACATCAACTCCTTTCCTGATGACATCATACCTTTGCGTGTATGTCTTGGCACCCACTATTTTCATGACATCATATCCACCATATATGATCTCACCCACACTGTGTGTATGACGAGAGAAGCTCTATGTCGTATGCACCTTATCTTTGCCACCCAAACCTCTCCACAGATATCACACCCACTCTTTGCATGACATCACACCCGGCATGTTTATGGGAAATCTGGCACCAAACAAGACATCGCATCCTCAGTTTATGACATTAAACCTCCTTTTCTAGGACATCACACCCACTATATTTGACATCACAGACACTGTATCACTGGCATTACCACCGCTTTATCCACAACATCACAACAAGTATGGAAATCATCACACTTGGCATATGTATGACATCATACACTCTGTACATGACATCACATTCACACTTTATGACATCAATCCTCAGCATTTAGGACATCACAAACCCTGCATTCATGACATGAGATATCCTATATGTGACATCATATCCACGGTTTATGACATCTCATCGCCTATACCGCTGACATCACAGCCATTTTATCTGTAACATCACACCCACTGGGTTAGTGAATTCATATCCAACAAATGTGACATCAAACACACTGTGTTGAGATGGTACAAAGTGTATATCTGACATCACACCGTCCATCTCTGTATCTGTGTGATCACACAATCTGTATAAGTGATTAAACGCAAACTGTATGTATCATATCACACTTAGTATATGCATGGCACATTATGCACTATATACGACATCACACCCACGCTTGATGACATCACAACACTCTATTCATGACATCAAAGCTACTCTATCTCACATCACACCCATTATATCTGACAGCACATCCACTGTATGTCCTTCATCACACCGAGATTATGGATCAGCTAACCCCCATTGTATGTATGATATCAGAGCGACAATATGTATGATATAATATGAACTACATATGACATCACACCCATTTTGTATAGTATCACACTGCTCTATGATATCACAACCTATGTATGCATGACATCACACACATTATATCTGATATCGTGTCCACTGAGGCTGCGTCTTAACTTACAGAGTATTGTTTATACCACCGCCGCCATATGTGTGATATGGAACCCACTCGGTGTATGACATCATATGAGTTCTATGTGACATCACACCCACTCTTCATGACATCACAAGACTGCATTCATGACACCCCATCCACTCTATCCATGACATCACACCCACTATTTTTGACATCACATACACTCTACTTGTGACATCATAGCCACGGTAATTGTGACAAGACCCCAGCTATGTTTTTGACATCATACTTAGTTTATATGACATCTCACATGGGGTATGAATGACAACACAACCATTGTATCCGACATCACACCCAGTGTCTTGGTGTCCTCACACCCACTTGGTTGATGATGTCACACCCTATGTACGTATGAATTCACACCCACTGCACGCCTGACACTATAGGCACTTTACATGACATCAACTCCTTTCCTGATGACATCATACCTTTGCGTGTCTGTCTTTGCACCCACTATTTTCATGACATCATATCCACCATATATGTTCTCACCCACACTGTGTGTATGATGACACAAGCTCTATGTCGTATCCACCTTATCTTTGCTCACCCAAACCTCTCCACAGATATCACACCCACTCATTGCATGACATCACACCCGGCATGTTTATGGGAACTCTGGCACCAAACAAGACATCGCATCCTACGTTTATGACATTAAACCTCCGTTTCTAGGACATCACACCCACTATATTTGACATCTCAGACACTGTATCACTGGCATTACACCCGCTTTATCCACGTCATCACAACAAGTATGGAAATCATCAAACTTGGCATATGTATGACTTCATACACTCTGTACATGACATCACATTCACACTTTATCACATCAATCTTCAGCATTTATGACATCACAAACCCTGCATTCATGACATCAGATATCCTCTATGTGACATCATATCCACGGTTTATGACATCTCATCGCCTAAACCGCTGACATCACAGCCATTTTATCTGTAACATCACACCCCCTGGGTTTGTGAATTCATATCCAACAAATGTGACATCAATCACACTGTTTTGAGACGGTACAAAGAGTATATCTGACATCACACCGTCCATTTCTGTATCTGTGTGATCACTCAATCTGTATAAGTGATTAAACTCAAACTGTATGTATCATATCACACTTACTATATGCATGGCACATTATGCACTATATACGACATCACACCCACGCTTGATGACATCACAACACTCTATTCATGACATCAAAGCTACTCTATCTCACATCACACCCATTATATCTGACAGCACATCCACTGTATGTGCGTCATCACACCGAGATTATGGATCACATAACCCCCATTGTATGTATGATATCAGAGCGACAATATGTATGACGTGATATGAACTACATATGACATCACATCCATTTTGTATAGTATCACAACGCTCTATGATATCACAACCTATGTATGCATGACATCACACAGATTATATCTGATATTGTGTCCACTGAGGCTGCGTCTTAACTTACAGAGTATTGTTTATACCACCACTGCCATATGTGTGATATGGAACCCACTCGGTGTATGACATCATATGAGTTCTATGTGACATCACCCCCACTCTTCATGACATCACAAGACTGCATTCATGACACCCAATCCACTCAATTCATGACATCACACCCATTCTTTTTGACATCACATACACTCTACTTGTGACATCACAGCCACGGTAATTGTGACAAGACCCCAGCTATGTTTTTGACATCATACTTAGTTTATATGACATCTCACATGGGGTATGAATGACAACACAACCGTTGTATCCGACATCACACCCACTGTCTCGGTGTCCTCACACCCACTTGGTTGATGATGTCACACCCTACGTACGTATGAATTCACACCCAATGTACGCCTGACACTATAGGCACTTTACATGACATCAACTCCTTTCCTGATGACATCATACCTTTGCGTGTCTCACTTGGCACCCACTATTTTTATGACATCATATCCACCATATATGATCTCACAAACACTGTGTGTATGACGAGAGATGCTCTATGTCGTATGAACCTTATCTTTGCCACCCAAACCTCTCCACAGATATCACACCCACTCTTTGCATGACATCACACCCGGCATGTTTATGGGAACTCTGGCACCAAACAAGACATCGCATCCTCAGTTTATGACATTAAACCTCCTTTTCTAGGACATCACACCCACTATATTTGACATCACAGACACTGTATCACTGGCATTACCCCCGCTTTATCCACAACATCACAACAAGTATGGAAATCATCACACTTGGCATAAGTATGACATCATACACTCTGTACATGACATCACATTCACACTTTATGACATCAATCCTCAGCATTTAGGACATCACAAACCTTGCATTCATGACATCAGATATCCTATATGTGAGATCATATCCACGGTTTATGACATCTCATCGCCTATACCGCTGACAACACAGCCATTTTATCTGTAACATCACACCCACTGGGTTAGTGAATTCATATCCAACAAATGTGACATCAAACACACTGTGTTGAGACGGTACAAAGAGTATATCTGACATCACACCGTCCATCTCTGTATCTGTGTGATCACACAAACTCTATAAGTGATTAAACGCAAACTGTATGTATCATATCACACTTACTATATGCATGGCACATTATGCACTATATACGACATGACACCCATGCTTGATGACATCACAACACTCTATTCATGACATCAAAGCTACTCTATCTCACATCACACCCATTATATCTGACAGCACATCCACTGTATGTGCGTCATCACACCGAGATTATGGATCAGCTAACCCCCATTGTATGTATGATATCAGAGCGACAATATGTATGATATAATATGAACTACATATGACATCACACCCATTTTATATAGTATCACAATGCTCTATGATATCACAACCTATGTATGCATGACATCACACACATTATATCTGATATCGTGTCCACTGAGGCTGCGTCTTAACTTACAGAGTATTGTTTATACCACCACCGCCATATGTGTGATATCGAACCCACTCGGTGTATGACATCATATGAGTTCTATGTGACATCACACCCACTCTTCATGACATCACAAGACTGCATTCATGACACCCCATCCACTCTATCCATGACATCACACCCACTATTTTTGACATCACATACACTCTACTTGTGACATCATAGCCACGGTAATTGTGACAAGACCCCAGCTATGTTTTTGACATCATACTTAGTTTATATGACATCTCACATGGGGTATGAATGACAACACAACCATTGTATCCGACATCACACCCAGTGTCTCGGGGTCCTCACACCCACTTGGTTGATGATGTCACACCCTATGTACGTATGAATTCACACCCACTGCACGCCTGACACTATAGGCACTTTACATGACATCAACTCCTTTCCTGATGACATCATACCTTTGCGTGTCTGTCTTTGCACCCACTATTTTCATGACATCATATCCACCATATATGTTCTCACCCACACTGTGTGTATGATGACACAAGCTCTATGTCGTATCCACCTTATCTTTGGTCACCCAAACCTCTCCACAGATATCACACCCACTCTTTGCATGACATCACACCCGGCATGTTTATGGGAACTCTGGCACCAAACAAGACATCGCATCCTCAGTTTATGACATTAAACCTCCTTTTCTAGGACATCACACCCACTATATTTGACATCACAGACACTGTATCACTGGCATTACCCGCGCTTTATCCACAACATCACAACAAGTATGGAAATCATCACACTTGGCATAAGTATGACATCATACACTCTGTACATGACATCACATTCACACTTTATGACATCAATCCTCAGCATTTAGGACATCACAAACCGTGCATTCATGACATCAGATATCCTATATGTGAGATCATATCCACGGTTTATGACCTCTCATCGCCTTTACCGCTGACAACACAGCCATTTTATCTGTAATATCACACCCACTGGGTTAGTGAATTCATATCCAACAAATGTGACATCAAACACACTGTGTTGAGACGGTACAAAGAGTATATCTGACATCACACCGTCCATCTCTGTATCTGTGTGATCACACAATCTGTATAAGTGATTAAACGCAAACTGTATGTATCATATCACACTTACTATATGCATGGCACATTATGCACTATATACGACATGACACCCACGCTTGATGACATCACAACACTCTATTCATGACATCAAAGCTACTCTATCTCACATCACACCCATTATATCTGACAGCACATCCACTGTATGTGCGTCATCACACTGAGATTATGGATCACATAACCCCCATTGTATGTATGATATCAGAGCAACAATATGTATGACGTGATATGAACTACATATGACATCACACCCATTTTGTATAGTATCACAACGCTCTATGATATCACAACCTATGTATGCATGACATCACACACATTATATCTGATATCGTGTCCACTGAGGCTGCGTCTTAACTTACAGAGTATTGTTTATACCACCACCGCCATATGTGTGATATGGAACCCACTCGGTGTATGACATCATATGAGTTCTATGTGACATCACACCCACTCTTCATGACATCACAAGACTGCATTCATGACACCCAATCCACTCTATTCATGACATCACACCCATTCTTTTTGACATCACATACACTCTACTTGTGACATCACAGCCACGGTAATTGTGACAAGACCCCAGCTATGTTTTTGACATCATACTTAGTTTATATGACATCTCACATGGGGTATGAATGACAACACAACCATTGTATCCGACATCACACCCACTGTCTCGGTGTCCTCACATGCACTTGGTTGATGATGTCACACCCTATGTACATATGAATTCACACCCACTGCAGCCTGACACTATAGGCACTTTACATGACATCAACTCCTTTCCTGATGACATCATACCTTTGCGTGTCTGTCTTGGCACCCACTATTTCATGACATCATATCCACCATATATGATCTCACCCACACTGTGTGTATGACGAGAGAAGCTCTATGTCGTATGCACCTTATCTTTGCCACCCAAACCTCTCCACAGATATCACACCCACTCTTTGCATGACATCACACCCGGCATGTTTATGGGAACTCTGGCACCAAACAAGACATCGCATCCTCAGTTTATGACATTAAACCTCCTTTTCTAGGACATCACACCCACTATATTTGACATCACAGACACTGTATCACTGGCATTACCACCGCTTTGTCCACAACATCACAACAAGTATGGAAATCATCACACTTGGCATATGTATGACATGATACACTCTGTACATGACATCACATTCACACTTTATGACATCAATCCTCAGCATTTAGGACATCACAAACCCTGCATTCATGACATCAGATATCCTCTATGTGACATCATATCCACGGTTTATGACATCTCATCGCCTAAACCGCTGACATCACAGCCATTTTATCTGTAACATCACACCCCCTGGGTTTGTGAATTCATATCCAACAAATGTGACATCAATCACACTGTTTTGAGAAGGTACAAAGAGTATATCTGACATCACACCGTCCATTTCTGTATCTGTGTGATCACTCAATCTGTATAAGTGATTAAACTCAAACTGTATGTATCATATCACACTTACTATATGCATGGCACATTATGCACTATATACGACATCACACCCACGCTTGATGACATCACAACACTCTATTCATGACATCAAAGCTACTCTATCTCACATCACACCCATTATATCTGACAGCACATCCACTGTATGTGCGTCATCACACCGAGATTATGGATCACATAACCCCCATTGTATGTATGATATCAGAGCGACAATATGTATGACGTGATATGAACTACATATGACATCACATCCATTTTGTATAGTATCACAACGCTCTATGATATCACAACCTATGTATGCATGACATCACACAGATTATATCTGATATTGTGTCCACTGAGGCTGCGTCTTAACTTACAGAGTATTGTTTATACCACCACCGCCATATGTGTGATATGGAACCCACTCGGTGTATGACATCATATGAGTTCTATGTGACATCACACCCACTCTTCATGACATCACAAGACTGCATTCATGACACCCAATCCACTCTATTCATGACATCACACCCATTCTTTTTGACATCACATACACTCTACTTGTGACATCACAGCCACGGTAATTGTGACAAGACCCCAGCTATGTTTTTGACATCATACTTAGTTTATATGATATCTCACATGGGGTATGAATGACAACACAACCGTTGTATCCGACATCACACCCACTGTCTCGGTGTCCTCACACCCACTTGGTTGATGATGTCACACCCTACGTACGTATGAATTCACACCCAATGTACGCCTGACACTATAGGCACTTTACATGACATCAACTCCTTTCCTGATGACATCATACCTTTGCGTGTCTGTCTTGGCACCCACTATTTTTATGACATCATATCCACCATATATGATCTCACAAACACTGTGTGTATGACGAGAGAAGCTCTATGTCGTATGAACCTTATCTTTGCCACCCAAACCTCTCCACAGATATCACACCCACTCTTTGCATGACATCACACCCGGCTTGTTTATGGGAACTCTGGCACCAAACAAGACATCGCATCCTCAGTTTATGACATTAAACCTCCTTTTCTAGGACATCACACCCACTATATTTGACATCACAGACACTGTATCACTGGCATTACCACCGCTTTATCCACAACATCACAACAAGTATGGAAATCATCACACTTGGCATATGTATGACATCATACACTCTGTACATGACATCACATTCACACTTTATGACATCAATCCTCAGCATTTAGGACATCACAAACCCTGCATTCATGACATCAGATATCCTCTATGTGACATCATATCCACGGTTTATGACATCTCATCGCCTATACCGCTGACATCACAGCCATTTTATCTGTAACATCACACCCCCTGGGTTGTGAATTCATATCCAACAAATGTGACATCAATCACACTGTTTTGAGACGGTACAAAGAGTATATCTGACATCACACCGTCCATTTCTGTATCTGTGTGATCACTCAATCTGTATAAGTGATTAAACTCAAACTGTATGTATCATATCACACTTACTATATGCATGGCACATTATGCACTATATACGACATCACACCCACGCTTGATGACATCACAACACTCTATTCATGACATCAAAGCTACTCTATCTCACATCACACCCATTATATCTGACAGCACATCCACTGTATGTGCGTCATCACACCGAGATTATGGATCACATAACCCCCATTGTATGTATGATATCAGAGCGACAATATGTATGACGTGATATGAACTACATATGACATCACATCCATTTTGTATAGTATCACAACGCTCTATGATATCACAACCTATGTATGCATGACATCACACAGATTATATCTGATATTGTGTCCACTGAGGCTGCGTCTTAACTTACAGAGTATTGTTTATACCACCACCGCCATATGTGTGATATGGAACCCACTCGGTGTATGACATCATATGAGTTCTATGTGACATCACCCCCACTCTTCATGACATCACAAGACTGCATTCATGACACCCAATCCACTCAATTCATGACATCACACCCATTCTTTTTGACATCACATACACTCTACTTGTGACATCACAGCCACGGTAATTGTGACAAGACCCCAGCTATGTTTTTGACATCATACTTAGTTTATATGATATCTCACATGGGGTATGAATGACAACACAACCGTTGTATCCGACATCACACCCACTGTCTCGGTGTCCTCACACCCACTTGGTTGATGATGTCACACCATACGTACGTATGAATTCACACCCAATGTACGCCTGACACTATAGGCACTTTACATGACATCAACTCCTTTCCTGATGACATCATACCTTTGCGTGTCTCACTTGGCACCCACTATTTTTATGACATCATATCCACCATATATGATCTCACAAACACTGTGTGTATGACGAGAGAAGCTCTATGTCGTATGAACCTTATCTTTGCCACCCAAACCTCTCCACAGATATCACACCCACTCTTTGCATGACATCACACCCGGCATGTTTATGGGAACTCTGGCACCAAACAAGACATCGCATCCTCAGTTTATGACATTAAACCTCCTTTTCTAGGACATCACACCCACTATATTTGACATCACAGACACTGTATCACTGGCATTACCCCCGCTTTATCCACAACATCACAACAAGTATGGAAATCATCACACTTGGCATAAGTATGACATCATACACTCTGTACATGACATCACATTCACACTTTATGACATCAATCCTCAGCATTTAGGACATCACAAACCTTGCATTCATGACATCAGATATCCTATATGTGAGATCATATCCACGGTTTATGACATCTCATCGCCTATACCGCTGACAACACAGCCATTTTATCTGTAACATCACACCCACTGGGTTAGTGAATTCATATCCAACAAATGTGACATCAAACACACTGTGTTGAGACGGTACAAAGAGTATATCTGACATCACACCGTCCATCTCTGTATCTGTGTGATCACACAAACTCTATAAGTGATTAAACGCAAACTGTATGTATCATATCACACTTACTATATGCATGGCACATTATGCACTATATACGACATGACACCCATGCTTGATGACATCACAACACTCTATTCATGACATCAAAGCTACTCTATCTCACATCACACCCATTATATCTGACAGCACATCCACTGTATGTGCGTCATCACACCGAGATTATGGATCACCTAACCCCCATTGTATGTATGATATCAGAGCGACAATATGTATGATATAATATGAACTACATATGACATCACACCCATTTTATATAGTATCACACTGCTCTATGATATCACAACCTATGTATGCATGACATCACACACATTATATCTGATATCATGTCCACTGAGGCTGCGTCTTAACTTACAGAGTATTGTTTATACCACCACCGCCATATGTGTGATATCGAACCCACTCGGTGTATGACATCATATGAGTTCTATGTGACATCACACCCACTCTTCATGACATCACAAGACTGCATTCATGACACCCCATCCACTCTATCCATGACATCATACCCACTATTTTTGACATCACATACACTCTACTTGTGACATCATAGCCACGGTAATTGTGACAAGACCCCAGCTATGTTTTTGACATCATACTTAGTTTATATGACATCTCACATGGGGTATGAATGACAACACAACCATTGTATCCGACATCACACCCAGTGTCTTGGTGTCCTCACACCCACTTGGTTGATGATGTCACACCCTATGTACGTATGAATTCACACCCACTGCACGCCTGACACTATAGGCACTTTACATGACATCAACTCCTTTCCTGATGACATCATACCTTTGCGTGTCTGTCTTTGCACCCACTATTTTCATGACATCATATCCACCATATATGTTCTCACCCACACTGTGTGTATGATGACACAAGCTCTATGTCGTATCCACCTTATCTTTGCTCACCCAAACCTCTCCACAGATATCACACCCACTCTTTGCATGACATCACACCCGGCTTGTTTATGGGATCTCTGGCACCAAACAAGACATCGCATCCTCAGTTTATGACATTAAACCTCCTTTTCTAGGACATCACACCCACTATATTTGACATCACAGACACTGTATCACTGGCATTACCCCCGCTTTATCCACAACATCACAACAAGTATGGAAATCATCAGACTTGGCATAAGTATGACATCATACACTCTGTACATGACATCACATTCACACTTTATGACATCAATCCTCAGCATTTAGGACATCACAAACCTTGCATTCATGACATCAGATATCCTATATGTGAGATCATATCCACGGTTTATGACATCTCATCGCCTATACCACTGACAACACAGCCATTTTATCTGTGACATCACACCCACTGGGTTAGTGAATTCATATCCAACAAATGTGACATCAAACACACTGTGTTGAGACGGTACAAAGAGTATATCTGACATCACACCGTCCATCTCTGTATCTGTGTGATCACACAATCTCTATAAGTGATTAAACGCAAACTGTATGTATCATATCACACTTACTATATGCATGGCACATTATGCACTATATACGACATCACACCCACGCTTGATGACATCACAACACTCTATTCATGACATCAAAGCTACTCTATCTCACATCACACCCATTATATCTGACAGCACATCCACTGTATGTGCGTCATCACACTGAGATTATGGATCACATAACCCCCATTTTATGTATGATATCAGAGCGACAATATGTATGACGTGATATGAACTACATATGACGTCACACCCATTTTGTATAGTATCACAACGCTCTATGATATCACAACCTATGTATGCATGACATCACACACATTATATCTGATATCGTGTCCACTGAGGCTGCGCCTTAAATTACAGAGTATTGTTTATACCACCACCGCCATATGTGTGATATCGAACCCACTCGGTGTATGACATCATATGAGTTCTATGTGACATCACACCCACTCTTCATGACATCACAAGACTGCATTCATGACACCCAATCCACTCTATTCATGACATCACACCCATTCTTTTTGACATCACATACAATCTACTTGTGACATCACAGCCACGGTAATTGTGACAAGACCCCAGCTATGTTTTTGACATCATACTTAGTTTATATGACATCTCACATGGGGTATGAATGACAACACAACCATTGTATCCGACATCACACCCACTGTCTCGGTGTCCTCACACGCACTTGGTTGATGATGTCACACCCTATGTACGTATGAATTCACACCCACTGCACGCCTGACACTATAGGCACTTTACATGACATCAACTCCTTTCCTGATGACATCATACCTTTGCGTGTCTGTCTTGGCACCCACTATTTCATGACATCATATCCACCATATATGATCTCACCCACACTGTGTGTATGACGAGAGAAGCTCTATGTCGTATGCACCTTATCTTTGCCACCCAAACCTCTCCACAGATATCACACCCACTCTTTGCATGACATCACACCCGGCATGTTTATGGGAACTCTGGCACCAAACAAGACATCGCATCCTCAGTTTATGACATTAAACCTCCTTTTCTAGGACACCACACCCACTATATTTGACATCACAGACACTGTATCACTGGCATTACCACCGCTTTGTCCACAACATCACAACAAGTATGGAAATCATCACACTTGCCATATGTATGACATCATACACTCTGTACATGACATCACATTCACACTTTATAACATCAATCCTCAGCATTTAGGACATCACAGACCTTGCATTCATGACATCAGATATCCTATATGTGAGATCATATCCACGGTTTATGACATCTCATCGCCTATACCGCTGACAACACAGCCATTTTATCTGTAACATCACACCCACTGGGTTAGTGAATTCATATCCAACAAATGTGACATCAAACACACTGTGTTGAGACGGTACAAAGAGTATATCTGACATCACACCGTCCATCTCTGTATCTGTGTGATCACACAATCTGTATAAGTGATTAAACGCAAACTGTATGTATCATATCACACTTACTATATGCATGGCACATTATGCACTATATACGACATCACACCCACGCTTGATGACATCACAACACTCTATTCATGACATCAAAGCTACTCTATCTCACATCACACCCATTATATCTGACAGCACATCCACTGTATGTGTGTCATCACACCGAGATTATGGATCACCTAACCCCCATTGTATGTATGATATCAGAGCGACAATATCTATGACATAATATGAACTACATATGACGTCACACCCATTTTGTATAGTATCACACTGCTCTATGATATCACAACCTATGTATGCATGACATCACACACATTATATCTGATATCGTGTCCACTGAGGCTGCGTCTTAACTTACAGAGTATTGTTTATACCACCACCGCCATATGTGTGATATCGAACCCCCTCGGTGTATGACATCATATGAGTTCTATGTGACATCACCCCCACTCTTCATGACATCACAAGACTGCATTCATGACACCCCATCCACTCTATTCATGACATCACACCCACTATTTTTGACATCACATACACTCTACTTTGACATCATAGCCACGGTAATTGTGACAAGACCCCAGCTATGTTTTTGACATCATACTTAGTTTATATGACATCTCACATGGGGTATGAATGACAACACAACCATTGTATCCGACATCACACCCAGTGTCTCGGTGTCCTCACACGCACTTGGTTGATGATGTCACACCCTATGTACGTATGAATTCACACCCCCTGCAGCCTGACACTATAGGCACTTTACATGACATCAACTCCTTTCCTGATGACATCATACCTTTGCGTGTCTCACTTGGCACCCACTATTTTTATGACATCATATCCATCATATATGATCTCACCCACACAGTGTGTATGACGAGAGAAGCTCTATGTCGTATGCACCTTATCTTTGCCACCCAAACCTCTCCATAGATATCACACCCACTCTTTGCATGACATCACACGCGGCATGTTTATGGGAACTCTGGCACCAAACAAGACATCGCATCCTCAGTTTATGACATTAAACCTCCTTTTCTAGGACATCACACCCACTATATTTGACATCACAGACACTGTATCACTGGCATTACCACCACTTTATCCACAACATCACAACAATTATGGAAATCATCACACTTGGCATATGTATGACATCATACACTCTGTACATGACATCACATTCACACTTTATGACATCAATCCTCAGCATTTAGGACATCACAAACCCTGCATTCATGACATCAGATATCCTCTATGTGACATCATATCCACGGTTTATGACATCTCATCGCCTAAACTGCTGACATCACAGCCATTTTATCTGTAACATCACACCCCCTGGGTTTGTGAATTCATATCCAACAAATGTGACATCAATCACACTGTTTTGAGACGGTACAAAGAGTATATCTGACATCACACCGTCCATTTCTGTATCTGTGTGATCACTCAATCTGTATAAGTGATTAAACTCAAACTGTATGTATCATATCACACTTACTATATGCATGGCACATTATGCACTATATACGACATCACACCCACGCTTGATGACATCACAACACTCTATTCATGACATCAAAGCTACTCTATCTCACATCACACCCATTATATCTGACAGCACATCCACTGTATGTGCGTCATCACACCGAGATTATGGATCACATAACCCCAATTGTATGTATGATATCAGAGCGACAATATGTATGACGTGATATGAACTACATATGACATCACATCCATTTTGTATAGTATCACAACGCTCTATGATATCACAACCTATGTATGCATGACATCACACACATTATATCTGATATTGTGTCCACTGAGGCTGCGTCTTAACTTACAGAGTATTGTTTATACCACCACCGCCATATGTGTGATATGGAACCCACTCGGTGTATGACATCATATGAGTTCTATGTGTCATCACACCCACTCTTCATGACATCACAAGACTGCATTCATGACACCCAATCCACTCTATTCATGACATCACACCCATTCTTTTTGACATCACATACACTCTACTTGTGACATCACAGCCACGGTAATTGTGACAAGACCCCAGCTATGTTTTTGACATCATACTTAGTTTATATGACATCTCACATGGGGTATGAATGACAACACAACCGTTGTATCCGACATCACACCCACTGTCTCGGTGTCCTCACACCCACTTGGTTGATGATATCACACCCTACGTACGTATGAATTCACACATAATGTACGCCTGACACTATAGGCACTTTACATGACATCAACTCCTTTCCTGATGACATCATACCTTTGCGTGTCTGTCTTGAAACCCACTATTTTTATGACATCATATCCACCATATATGACCTCACAAACACTGTGTGTATGACGAGAGAAGCTCTATGTCGTATGAACCTTATCTTTGCCACCCAAACCTCTCCACAGATATCACACCCACTCTTTGCATGACATCACACCCGGCTTGTTTATGGGAACTCTGGCACCAAACAAGACATCGCATCCTCAGTTTATGACATTAAACCTCCTTTTCTAGGACATCACACCCACTATATTTGACATCACAGACACTGTATCACTGGCATTACCCATGCTTTATCCACAACATCACAACAAGTATGGAAATCATCAGACTTGGCATAAGTATGACATCATACACTCTGTACATGACATCACATTCACACTTTATGACATCAATCCTCAGCATTTAGGACATCACAAACCTTGCATTCATGACATCAGATATCCTATATGTGAGATCATATCCACGGTTTATGACATCTCATCGCCTATACCGCTGACAACACAGCCATTTTATCTGTAACATCACACCCACTGGGTTAGTGAATTCATATCCAACAAATGTGACATCAAACACACTGTGTTGAGACGGTACAAAGAGTATATCTGACATCACACCGTCCATCTCTGTATCTGTGTGATCACACAATCTGTATAAGTGATTAAATGCAAACTGTATGTATCATATCACACTTACTATATGCATGGCACATTATGCACTATATACGACATCACACCCACGCTTGATGACATCACAACACTCTATTCATGACATCAAAGCTACTCTATCTCACATCACACCCATTATATCTGACAGCACATCCACTGTATGTGTGTCATCACACCGAGATTATGGATCACCTAACCCCCATTGTATGTATGATATCAGAGCGACAGTATGTATGACATAATATGAACTACATATGACGTCACACCCATTTTGTATAGTATCACACTGCTCTATGATATCACAACCTATGTATGCATGACATCACACACATTATATCTGATATCGTGTCCACTGAGGCTGCGTCTTAACTTACAGAGTATTGTTTATACCACCACCGCCATATGTGTGATATCGAACCCCCTCGGTGTATGACATCATATGAGTTCTATGTGACATCACCCCCACTCTTCATGACATCACAAGACTGCATTCATGACACCCCATCCACTCTATTCATGACATCACACCCACTATTTTTGACATCACATACACTCTACTTTGACATCATAGCCACGGTAATTGTGACAAGACCCCAGCTATGTTTTTGACATCATACTTAGTTTATATGACATCTCACATGGGGTATGAATGACAACACAACCATTGTATCCGACATCACACCCAGTGTCTCGGTGTCCTCACACGCACTTGGTTGATGATATCACACCCTATGTACGTATGAATTCACACCCACTGCAGCCTGACACTATAGGCACTTTACATGACATCAACTCCTTTCCTGATGACATCATACCTTTGCGTGTATGTTTTGGAACCCACTATTTTCATGACATCATATCCACCATATATGATCTCACCCACACTGTGTATATGACGAGAGAAGCTCTATGTCGTATGCACCTTATCTTTGCCACCCAAACCTCTCCACAGATATCACACCCACTCTTTGCATGACATCACACGCGGCATGTTTATGGGAACTCTGGCACCAAACAAGACATCGCATCCTCAGTTTATGACATTAAACCTCCTTTTCTAGGACATCACACCCACTATATTTGACATCACAGACACTGTATCACTGGCATTACCACCGCTTTATCCACAACATCACAACAAGTATGGAAATCATCACACTTGACATATGTATGACTTCATACACTCTGTACATGACATCACATTCACACTTTATGACATCAATCCTCAGCATTTAGGACATCACAAACCCTGCATTCATGACATGAGATATCCTATATGTGACATCATATCCACGGTTTATGACATCTCATCGCCTATACCGCTGACATCACAGCCATTTTATCTGTAACATCACACCCACTGGGTTAGTGAATTCATATCCAACAAATGTGACATCAAACACACTGTGTTGAGATGGTACAAAGTGTATATCTGACATCATACCGTCCATCTCTGTATCTGTGTGATCACACAATCTGTATAAGTGATTAAACGCAAACTGTATGTATCATATCACACTTAGTATATGCATGGCACATTATGCACTATATACGACATGACACCCACGCTTGATGACATCACAACACTCTATTCATGACATCAAAGCTACTCTATCTCACATCACACCCATTATATCTGACAGCACATCCACTGTATGTGCGTCATCACACCGAGATTATGGATCAGCTAACCCCCATTGTATGTATGATATCAGAGCGACAATATGTATGACGTGATATGAACTACATATGACATCACACCCATTTTGTATAGTATCACACTGCTCTATGATATCACAACCTATGTATGCATGACATCACACACATTATATCTGATATCGTGTCCACTGAGGTTGTGTCTTAACTTACAGAGTATTGTTTATACCACCACCGCCATATGTGTGATATCGAACCCACTCGGTGTATGACATCATATGAGTTCTATGTGACATCACACCCACTCTTCATGACATCACAAGACTGCATTCATGACACCCCATCCACTCTATTCATGACATCACACCCACTATTTTTGACATCACATACACTCTACTTGTGACATCATAGCCACGGTAATTGTGACAAGACCCCAGCTATGTTTTTGACATCATACATAGTTTATATGACATCTCACATGGGGTATGAATGACAACACAACCATTGTATCCGACATCACACCCAGTGTCTTGGTGTCCTCACACCCACTTGGTTGATGATGTCACACCCTATGTACGTATGAATTCACACACTGCACGCCTGACACTATAGGCACTTTACATGACATCAACTCCTTTCCTGATGACATCATACCTTTGCGTGTCTGTCTTGGCACCCACTATTTTCATGACATCATATCCACCGTATATGTTCTCACCCACACTGTGTGTATGACGACACAAGCTCTATGTCGTACCCACCTTATCTTTGCTCACCCAAATCTCTCCACAGATATCACACCCACTCATTGCATGACATCACACCCGGCATATTTATGGGAACTCTGGCACCAAACAAGACATCTCATCCTACGTTTATGACATTAAACCTCCGTTTCTAGGACATCACACCCACTATATTCGACATCTCAGACACTGTATCACTGGCATTACACCCGCTTTATCCACGTCATCACAACAAGTATGGAAATCATCAAACTTAGCATATATATGACATCATACACTCTGTACATGACATAACATTCACTCTTTATCACATCAATCTTCAGCATTTATGACATCACAAACCCTGCATTCATGACATCAGATATCCTCTATGTGACATCATATCCACGGTTTATGACATCTCATCGCCTAAATCGCTGACATCACAGCCATTTTATCTGTAATATCACACCCCCTGGGTTTGTGAATTCATATCCAACAAATGTGACATCAATCACACTGTTTTGAGACGGTACAAAGAGTATATCTGACATCACACCGTCCATTTCTGTATCTCTGTGATCACTCAATCTGTATAAGTGATTAAACTCAAACTGTATATATCATATCACACTTACTATATGCATGGCACATTATGCACTATATACGACATCACACCCACGCTTGATGACATCACAACACTCTATTCATGACATCAAAGCTACTCTATCTAACATCACACCCATTATATCTGACAGCACATCCACTGTATGTGCGTCATCACACCGAGATTATGGGTCACATAACCCCCATTGTATGTATGATATCAGAGCGACAATATGTATGACGTGATATGAACTACATATGACATCACATCCATTTTGTATAGTATCACACCGCTCTATGATATCAGAACCTATGTATACATGACATCACACACATTATATCTGATATCGCGTCCACTGAGGCTGCGTCATCACTTACAGCGTATTGTTTATACCACAACCGCCATATGTGTGATATCGAACCCACTCTGTGTATGACATCGTATGAGTTTTATGTGACATCACACTCACGCTTTATGACATCACAAGACTGCATTCATGACACCCCATCCACTCTATTCATGACATCACACCCACTGTTTTTGACATCACATACACTCTACTTGTGACATCACAGCCACGGTAATTGTGACAGGACACCAGCCAAGTTTTTGACATCATACTTAGTTTACATGACAACTCACATGGTCTATGAATGACATCACAACCATTGTATCCGACATCACACCAACTGTCTCGGTGTCGTCACACCCACTTGGTTGATGATATCACACCCTATGTATGTATGAATTCACACCCACTGCACGTCTGACACTGTAGGCACTTTACTTGTCATCAAATCCATTCTTGATGACATTATACCTCTGTGTGTCTGTCTTGGCACCCACTATTTTTATGACATCATATCCATCATATATGATCTCACCCACCCTGGGTGTATGACCACACAAACTTTATGTCGTATCCACCTTATCTTTGCCACCCAAAACTCTCCACAGATATCACACCCACTCTTTGCATGACATCAACACCCGGCATATATATGGGAACTCTTGCACCATAGAAGACATACCATCCTCAGTTTATGACATTCAACCTCCGTTTCTAGGACATCACACCCACTATAATTGACATCACACCCATGCTTTATGACATCAGAACACTCTCTTCATGACATCAAATCTCCTCTATCTCACATCTCACCCATTATATCTGACAGCACCTCCACTGTATGTGCGTCAACACACCGAGATTATGGATCACATAATCCCCATTTTATGTATGATATCAGAGCTACAATATGTATGACGTGATATGAACTACACATGACATCACAGACATTTTGTATAGTACCACACCTCTCTATGATATCACAACCTATGTATACATGACATCACACACAGTATATCTGATATCGCGTCCACTGAGGCTGAATCATTACTTACAGCATATTGTATATACCACCACAGCCATATGTGTGATATCCAACCCACTCTGTGTATGACATCGTATGAGTTCTATGTGACATCACACCCACTGTTTATGACATCACAAGACTGCATTCATGACACCCCATCCACTCTATTCATGACATCACACCCACTGATTTTAACATCACATACACTCTACTTGTGACATCACAGCCACGGTAATTGTGACAAGACACCATCTATGTTTTTGACATCATACTTATTTTACATGACATCTCACATGGTGAATGAATGACAGCACAACCATTGTATCCGACATCACACCCACTGTCTCGGTGTCGTCACACCCACTTGGTTGATGATATCACACCCTATGTACGTGTGAATTCACACCCCTGCACGTCTGACACTATAGGCACTTTACATGACATCAAATCCATTCTTGATGACATCATACCTCTGTGTGTCTGTCTTGGCACCCACTATTTTTATGACATCATATCCACCATATATGATCTCACCCACACTGTGTGTATGACGACACAAGCTCTATGTCGTATCCACCTTATCTTTGCCACGCAAACCTCTCCACAGATATCACACCCACTCTTTGCATGACATCACACCCGGCATGTATATGGGAACTCTTGCACCGTAGAAGACATCCCATCCACAGTTTGTGACATTCAACCTCCGTTTCTAGGACATCACACCCACTATATTTGACATCACAGACACTGTATCTTGGCATTACACCCGCTTTATCCACAACATCACAACAATTATGGAAATCATCACACTTGGCATACGTATGACATCCTACACTCTGTACATGACATCACATTCACACTTTATGACATCAATCCTCAACATTTATGACATCACAACCACTGCATGCATGACATCAGATATGCTACATATGTCATCATGTCCATGGTTTATGACATCTCATCCCCTATACCAGTGACATCACAGCCAATTTATCTGTAACATCACACCCCCTGGGTTTGTGAATTCATATCCAACAAATGTGACAAAAAAACACACTGTGTTGAGACGGAACAAAGAGTTTATCTGACATCACACCGTCCATATCTGTATCTGTGTGATCACACAATCTCTATTGGTGATAAAACAGAAACTGTAGGCATCATATCACACTTAATATATGTATGGTACCTTATGAGCTATATACGACATTACACCCACGCTTTATGACATTAGAACACTCTCTTCATGACATCAAAGCTACTCTGTCTCACATCACACCCATTATATCTGACAGCACATCTTCTGTATGTGCGTCAACACACCGAGATTATTTATCACATAATCACCATTTTATGTATGATATCAGAGCGACAATATGTATGACGTGATATGAACTACATATGACATCACATCCATTTTGTATAGTATCACACCGCTCTATGATATCACAAACTGTGTTACATGACATCACACACATTATATCTGATATCGCGTCCACTGAGGCTACGTAATTACTTACAGGGTATTGTTTATACCACAACCGCCATATGTGTGATATCGAACCCACTCTGTGTATGACATGGTATGAGTTCTATGTGACATCACACCCACTCTTTATGACATCACAAGACTGCATTCATGACACCCCATCCACTCTATTCATGACATCACACCCACTCTTTTTGACATCACATACACTCTTCTTGTGACATCACAGCCACAGTAATTGTGACAAGATACCAGCCAAGTTTTCGACATCATACTTAGTTTATATGACAACTCACATGGTCTATGAATGACATCACAACGATTGTATCCGACATCACACCCACTGTCTCGGTCTCCTCACACCCACTTGATTGATGATATCACACCCTATGTACGTGTGAATTCACACCCCTGCACGTCTGACACTATAGGCACTTTACGTGACATCAAATCCATTCTTGATAACATCATACCTCTGTGTGTCTGTACCATGGCACCCACTATTTTTATGATATCATATCCAACATAAATGATCTCACCCACACTGTGTGTATGACTACACAAGCTCTATGTCGTATCCACCTTACCTTTGCCACCCAAAAGTCTCTACAGATATCACACCCACTCTTTGCATGACATCACACCCGGTATAATATGGGAACTCTTGCACCGTACAAGACACCCATCCTCAGTTTATGACATTAAACCTCCGTTTCTAGGACATCACACCCACTATATTTAACATTACATACACTGTATCTCTGGCATTACACCTGCTTTATCCACGACATCTCAACATGTATGGAAATCATCACACTTGACATACGTATGACATCCTACACTCTGTAGAGGACATCACATTCACACTTTATGACATCAATCCTCAGCATTTATGACATCACAACCACTGGATTCATGACATCAGATATCCTACATGTGACATCATATCCACGGTTTATGACATTTCATCCCCTATACCGCTGACATCACAGACACTTTATCTGTAACATCACACCCACTGGGTTTTTGAATTCATATCCAACAAATGTGACAACAAACACACTGTGTTGAGACGGTACAAAGAGTTTATCTGACATCACACCGTCCATATCTGTATCTGTGTGATCACACAAACTCTATTGGTGTTAAAACACAAACTGTATGCATCATATCACACTTACTATATGCATGGAAACTTATGCACTATATACGACATCACACCCCTGGTTTATGATATAACAACATTCTCTTCATGACATCAAAGCTACTCTATCTCACATCACACCCATTATATCTGACAGCACATCCACTATATGTGCGTCAACACACTGAATTTATGGATCACATAATCCCCATTCTATGTACGTTATCAGAGCGACAATATGTATGACGTGATATGAACTACATATGACATCACATCCATTTTGTATAGTATCACACCGCTCTATGATATCACAACCTATGTATACATGACATCACACACATTATATCTGATATCGCGACCAATGAGGCTATATCATTACTTATAGCGTATTTTTTATACCACAACCGCCATATGTGTGATATCGAACCCACTCTGTGTATGACATCGTATGAGTTCTAAATGACATCACACCCACTCTTTATGACATCACAAGACTGCATTCATGACACCCCATCCACTCTATTCAAGACATCACACCCACAGTTTTTGACATCACATACACTCTACTTGTGACATCACAGCCACAGTAATTGTGACAAGACACCAGCCAAGTTTTCGACATCATACTTAGTTTACATGGCAACTCACATGGTCTATGAATGGCATCACAACCATTGTATCTGACATCACACCAACTGTCTCGGTGTCGTCACACCCACTTGGTTGATGATATCACACACTACCTATGTATGAATTCACACCCACTGCACGTCTGACACTGTAGGCACTTTACATGTCATCAAATCCATTCTTGATGACATCATACCTCTGTGTGTCTGCCTTGGCACCCACTATTTTTATGACATCATATCCAGCATATTTGATCTCACCCACACTGTGTGTAGGACTACACAAGCTCTATGTCGTATCCACCTTATCTTTGCCACCCAAAGCTCTCCACAGATATCACACCCACTCTTTGCATGACATCACACCCTGCATATATATGGGAACTCTTGCACGGTACAAGACATCCCATTCTCAGTTTATGACATTCAACCTCCGTTTCTAGGACATCACACCCACTATATTTGACATCACAGACACTGTATCTCTGGCATTACACCCGCTTAATCCACGACATCAAAAGTATGGAAATCATCACACCTGGCATACGTATGACATCCTACACTCTGTACATGACATCACATTCACACTTTATGACATCAATCCTCAGCATTTATGACATCACAACCACTGCATTCATGACATCAGATATCCTACATGTGACATCATATCCACGGTTTATGACATCTCATCCCCTATACTGCTGGCATCACAACCACTTTATCTGTAACATCACACCCACTGGGTTTGTGAATTCATATCCAACAAATGTGACATCAAACACACTGTGCTGAAACGGTACAAAGAGTTTAGCTGACATCACACCGTCCATATCTGTATCTGTGTGATCACACAATCTGTATTGGTGATAAAACACAAACTGTATGCATCATATCACACTTACTATATGCATGGAAACTTATGCACTATATTCGACATCACACACACACTTTATGACATAACAACACTCTATTCATGACATCAAAGCTACTCTATCTCACATCACACCCATTATATCTGAGAGCACATCCACTCTATGTTCGTCAACACACCGAGATTATGGATCACATAACCCCCATTGTATGTATGATATCAGAGCGACAATATGTATGACGTGATATGAACTACATATGACATCACATCCATTTTGTATAGTATCACACCACTCTATGATATCACAACCTGTGTATACATGACATCACACACATTATATCTGATATCGCGTCCACTGAGTCTGCGTCATTACTTACAGCGTATTGTTTATACCAAAACCACCATATGTGTGATATCGAACCCACTCTGTGTATGACATCGTGTGAGTTCTGTGTGACATCACACACACTCTTTATGACATCACAAGACTGCATTCATGACACCTCATCCACTCTATTCATGACATGACACTCACTGTTTTTGACATCACATACACTCTACTTTTGACAACTTGCCACGGTATTTGTGACAAGACACCAGCTATGTTTTTGACATGATACTTAATTTACATGACATCTCACATGGTGAATTAATGACATCACACCCATTGTATTTGACATCACATACACTCTACTTGTGACATCACAGCCACGATAATTGTGACGAGACACCATCCAAGTTTTTGACATCATACTTAGTTTACATGACATCTCACATAGTGTATGAATGACATCACAACCATTGTATCTGACATCACACCAACTGTCTTGGGGTCGTCACACCCACTTGGTTGATGATATCACACCCTATGTACGTATGAATTCACACCCACTGCACGTCTGACAATATAGGCCCTTTACATGACATCAAATCCATTCTTGATGACATCATACCTCTGTGTGTCTGTCTTGGCACCCACTATTTTTAGGACATCATATCCACCATATATGATCTCACCCACACTGTGTGTATGACTACACAAGCTCTATGTCGTATCCACCTTATCTTTGCCACCCAAACCTCTCCACAGATATCACACCCACACTTTGCATGACATCACATCCGGCATATATATGGGAGCTCTTGCACCGTACAAGACATCCCATCCTCAGTTTGACATTCAACCTCCGTATCTAGGACATCACACCCACTATATTTGACATCACAGACACTGTATCTCTGGCATTTCACCGGCTTTATACACGACATTACAACAAGTATGGAAATCATCACACTTGGCATACGTATAACATCCTACACTCTGTGCATGACAACACATTCACACTTTATGATATCAATCCTCAGCATTTATGACATCACAACCACTGCATTCATGACATCAAATATCCTACATGTGACATCATATTCACAGTTTATGACATCTCATCGCCTATACCGCTGACATCACAGCCACTTTATCTGTAATATCACACCCACCGGGTTTGTGAATTTATATCCAACAAATGTGACATCAAATACACTGTGTTGAGAAGGTACAAAGAGATTATCTGACATCACACCCTCCTTATCTGTATCTGTGTGATCACACAATCTCTATTGGTGATAAAACACAAACTGTAGGCATCATATCACACTTACTATATGCATGTCACCTTATGCACTATAGACGACATCATACCCACGCTTTATGACATCAGAACACTCTCTTCATGACGTCAAAGCTACTCTGTCTCACATCACACCCATTATATCTGACAGCACATCTTCTGTATGTGCGTCAACACACCGAGATTATGGATCACATAATCTCCATTGTATGTATGATATCAGTGCGACAATATGTATGATGTGATATGAACTACATATGACATCACATCCATTTGTATAGTATCACACCGCTCTATGATATCAGAACCTATGTATACATGACATCACACACATTATATCAGATATCGCGTCCACTGAGGCTACGTCATTTCTTACAGCGTATTGTTTATACCACAACCGCCATATGTGTGATATCGAACCCACTTTGTGTATGACATCGTATGAGTTCTATGTGACATCACACCCACTCTTTATGACATCACAAGACTGCATTCATGACACCCCATCCACTCTATTCATGACATCACACCCACTCTTTTTGACATCATATACACTCTACTTGTGACATCACAGCCACAGTAATTGTGACAAGACACCAGCCAAGTTTTCGACATCATACTTAGTTTACATGACAACTCACATGGTCTATGAATGGCATCACAACCATTGTATCCGACATCACACCAACTGTCTCGGTGTCGTCACACCCACTTGGTTGATGATATCACACACTATGTATGTATGAATTCACACCCACTGCACGTCTGACACTGTAGGCACTTTACATGACATCAAATCCATTCTTGATGACATCATACCTCTGTGTGTCTGACTTGGCACCCACTATTTTTATGACATCATATCCAGCATATTTGATCTCACCCACACTGTGTGTAGGACTACACAAGCTCTATGTCGTATCCACCTTATCTTTGCCACCCAAAGCTCTCCACAGATATCACACCCACTCTTTGCATGACATCACACCCTGCATATATATGGGAACTCTTGCACCGTACAAGACATCCCATTCTCAGTTTATGACATTCAACCTCCGTTTCTAGGACATCACACCCACTATATTTGACATCACAGACACTGTATCTCTGGCATTACACCCGCTTAATCCACGACATCAAAAGTATGGAAATCATCACACCTGGCATACGTATGACATCCTACACTCTGTACATGACATCACATTCACACTTTATGACATCAATCCTCAGCATTTATGACATCACAACCACTGCATTCATGACATCAGATATCCTACATGTGACATCATATCCACGGTTTATGACATCTCATCCCCTATACTGCTGGCATCACAACCACTTTATCTGTAACATCACACCCACTGGGTTTGTGAATTCATATCCAACAAATGTGACATCAAACACACTGTGCTGAAACGGTACAAAGAGTTTAGCTGACATCACACCGTCCATATCTGTATCTGTGTGATCACACAATCTGTATTGGTGATAAAACACAAACTGTATGCATCATATCACACTTACTATATGCATGGAAACTTATGCACTATATTCGACATCACACACACACTTTATGACATAACAACACTCTATTCATGACATCAAAGCTACTCTATCTCACATCACACCCATTATATCTGAGAGCACATCCACTCTATGTTCGTCAACACACCGAGATTATGGATCACATAACCCCCATTGTATGCATGATATCAGAGCGACAATATGTATGACGTGATATGAACTACATATGACATCACATCCATTTTGTATAGTATCACACCACTCTATGATATCACAACCTGTGTATACATGACATCACACACATTATATCTGATATCGCGTCCACTGAGTCTGCGTCATTACTTACAGCGTATTGTTTATACCAAAACCACCATATGTGTGATATCGAACCCACTCTGTGTATGACATCGTGTGAGTTCTGTGTGACATCACACACACTCTTTATGACATCACAAGACTGCATTCATGACACCTCATCCACTCTATTCATGACATGACACTCACTGTTTTTGACATCACATACACTCTACTTTTGACAACTTGCCACGATATTTGTGACAAGACACCAGCTATGTTTTTGACATGATACTTAATTTGCATGACATCTCACATGGTGAATTAATGACATCACACCCATTGTATTTGACATCACATACACTCTACTTGTGACATCACAGCCACGATAATTGTGACGAGACACCATCCAAGTTTTTGACATCATACTTATTTTACATGACATCTCACATAGTGTATGAATGACATCACAACCATTGTATCCGACATCACACCAACTGTCTTGGGGTCGTCACACCCACTTGGTTGATGATATCACACCCTATGTACATATGAATTCACACCCACTGCACGTCGGACAATATAGGCCCTTTACATGAAATCAAATCCATTCTTGATGACATCATACCTCTGTGTGTCTGTCTTGGCACCCACTATTTTTAGGACATCATATCCACCATATATGATCTCACCCACACTGTGTGTATGACTACACAAGCTTTATGTCGTATCCACCTTATCTTTGCCACCCAAACCTCTCCACAGATATCACACCCACACTTTGCATGACATCACATCCGGCATATATATGGGAGCTCTTGCACCGTACAAGACATCCCATCCTCAGTTTGACATTCAACCTCCGTATCTAGGACATCACACCCACTATATTTGACATCACAGACACTGTATCTCTGGCATTTCACCGGCTTTATACACGACATCACAACAAGTATGGAAATCATCACACTTGGCATACGTATAACATCCTACACTCTGTGCATGACAACACATTCACACTTTATGATATCAATCCTCAGCATTTATGACATCACAACCACTGCATTCATGACATCAAATATCCTACATGTGACATCATATTCACAGTTTATGACATCTCATCGCCTATACCGCTGACATCACAGCCACTTTATCTGTAATATCACACCCACCGGGTTTGTGAATTTATATCCAACAAATGTGACATCAAACACACTGTGTTGAGAAGGTACAAAGAGATTATCTGACATCACACCCTCCTTATCTGTATCTGTGTGATCACACAATCTCTATTGGTGATAAAACACAAACTGTAGGCATCATATCACACTTACTATATGCATGTCACCTTATGCACTATAGACGACATCATACCCACGCTTTATGACATCAGAACACTCTCTTCATGACGTCAAAGCTACTCTGTCTCACATCACACCCATTATATCTGACAGCACATCTTCTGTATGTGCGTCAACACACCGAGATTATGGATCACATAATCTCCATTGTATGTATGATATCAGTGCGACAATATGTATGATGTGATATGAACTACATATGACATCACATCCATTTGTATAGTATCACACCGCTCTATGATATCAGAACCTATGTATACATGACATCACACACATTATATCAGATATCGCGTCCACTGAGGCTGCGTCATTTCTTACAGCGTATTGTTTATACCACAACCGCCATATGTGTGATATCGAACCCACTTTGTGTATGACATCGTATGAGTTCTATGTGACATCACACCCACTCTTTATGACATCACAAGACTGCATTCATGACACCCCATCCACTCTATTCATGACATCACACCCACTCTTTTTGACATCATATACACTCTACTTGTGACATCACAGCCACAGTAATTGTGACAAGACACCAGCCAAGTTTTCGACATCATACTTAGTTTACATGACAACTCACATGGTCTATGAATGGCATCACAACCATTGTATCCGACATCACACCAACTGTCTCGGTGTCGTCACACCCACTTGGTTGATGATATCACACACTATGTATGTATGAATTCACACCCACTGCACATCTGACACTGTAGGCACTTTACATGACATCAAATCCATTCTTGATGACATCATACCTCTGTGTGTCTGCCTTGGCACCCACTATTTTTATGACATCATATCCAGCATATTTGATCTCACCCACACTGTGTGTAGGACTACACAAGCTCTATGTTGTATCCACCTTATCTTTGCCACCCAAAGCTCTCCACAGATATCACACCCACTCTTTGCATGACATCACACCCTGCATATATATGGGAACTCTTGCACCGTACAAGACATCCCATTCTCAGTTTATGACATTCAACCTCCGTTTCTAGGACATCACACCCACTATATTTGACATCACAGACACTGTATCTCTGGCATTACACCCGCTTAATCCACGACATCAAAAGTATGGAAATCATCACACTTGGCATACGTATGACATCCTACACTCTGTACATGACATCACATTCACACTTTATGACATCAATCCTCAGCATTTATGACATCACAACCACTGCATTCATGACATCAGATATCCTACATGTGACATCATATCCACGGTTTATGACATCTCATCCCCTATACTGCTGGCATCACAACCACTTTATCTGTAACATCACACCCACTGGGTTTGTGAATTCATATCCAACAAATGTGACATCAAACACACTGTGCTGAAACGGTACAAAGTGTTTAGCTGACATCACACCGTCCATATCTGTATCTGTGTGATCACACAATCTGTATTGGTGATAAAACACAAACTGTATGCATCATATCACACTTGCTATATGCATGGAAACTTATGCACTATATTCGACATCACACACACACTTTATGACATCACAACACTCTATTCATGACATCAAAGCTACTCTATCTCACATCACACCCATTATATCTGAGAGCACATCCACTCTATGTTCGTCAACACACCGAGATTATGGATCACATAACCCCCATTGTATGTATGATATCAGAGCGACAATATGTATGATGTGATATGAACTACATATGACATCACATCCATTTTGTATAGTATCACACAACTCTATGATATCACAACCTGTGTATACATGACATCACACACATTATATCTGATATCGCGTCCACTGAGTCTGCGTCATTACTTACAGCGTATTGTTTATACCAAAACCACCATATGTGTGATATCGAACCCACTCTGTGTATGACATCGTGTGAGTTCTGTGTGACATCACACACACTCTTTATGACATCACAAGACTGCATTCATGACACCTCATCCACTCTATTCATGACATGACACTCACTGTTTTTGACATCACATACACTCTACTTTTGACAACTTGCCACGATATTTGTGACAAGACACCAGCTATGTTTTTGACATGATACTTAATTTGCATGACATCTCACATGGTGAATTAATGACATCACACCCATTGTATTTGACATCACATACACTCTACTTGTGACATCACAGCCACGATAATTGTGACGAGACACCATCCAAGTTTTTGACATCATACTTAGTTTACATGACATCTCACATAGTGTATGAATGACATCACAACCATTGTATCCGACATCACACCAACTGTCTTGGGGTCGTCACACCCACTTGGTTGATGATATCACACCCTATGTACATATGAATTCACACCCACTGCACGTCGGACAATATAGGCCCTTTACATGAAATCAAATCCATTCTTGATGACATCATACCTCTGTGTGTCTGTCTTGGCACCCACTATTTTTAGGACATCATATCCACCATATATGATCTCACCCACACTGTGTGTATGACTACACAAGCTCTATGTCGTATCCACCTTATCTTTGCCACCCAAACCTCTCCACAGATATCAAACCCACACTTTGCATGACATCACATCCAGCATATATATGGGAGCTCTTGCACCGTACAAGACATCCCATCCTCAGTTTGACATTCAACCTCCGTATCTAGGACATCACACCCACTATATTTGACATCACAGACACTGTATCTCTGGCATTTCACTGGCTTTATACACGACATCACAACAAGTATGGAAATCATCACACTTGGCATACGTATAACATCCTACACTCTGTGCATGACAACACATTCACACTTTATGACATCAATCCTCAGCATTTATGACATCACAACCACTGCATTCATGACATCAAATATCCTACATGTGACATCATATTCACAGTTTATGACATCTCATCGCCTATACCGCTGACATCACAGCCACTTTATCTGTAATATCACACCCACCGGGTTTGTGAATTTATATCCAACAAATGTGACATCAAACACACTGTGTTGAGACGGTACAAAGAGATTATCTGACATCACACCCTCCTTATCTGTATCTGTGTGATCACACAATCTCTATTGGTGATAAAACACAAACTGTAGGCATCATATCACACTTACTATATGCATGTCACCTTATGCACTATAGACGACATCATACCCACGCTTTATGACATCAGAACACTCTCTTCATGACGTCAAAGCTACTCTGTCTCACATCACACCCATTATATCTGACAGCACATCTTCTGTATGTGCGTCAACACACCGAGATTATGGATCACATAATCTCCATTGTATGTATGATGTCAGAGCGACTATATGTATGACGTGATATGAACTACATATGACATCACATCCATTTTGTATAGTAACACACTGCTTTATGATATCACAACCTATGTATACATGACATCACACACATTATATCTGATATCCCGCACACAGGGCTGAGTCATTACTTACAGCTTATTGTTTATACTACAACCACCATATGGGTGATATCGAACCCACTCCGTGTATGACATCATGAGAGTTCTATGTGACATCACACCCTGTCTTTATGACATCACAAGACTGCTTTCATAACACCGCATCCACTCTATTCATGACATCACACCCACTCTTTTTGAGATCACATACACTCTACTTGTGACATCACAGACACGGTAATTGTGACAAGACACCAGCCATGTTTTTGACATCATACTTAGTTTACATGACATCTCACATTGTGTATGAATGACATCAAAACCATTGTATCTGACATCACACCAACTGTCTCGGTGTCGTCACACCCACTTGGTTGATGATATCACACCCTATGTACGTCTGAATTCACACCCACAGCACGTCTGACATTATAGGCACTTTACCTGACAACAAATCCATTCTTGATGACATCATACCTTTGTGTGTCTGTCTTGGCACCCACTATTTTATGACATCATATCCACCATATATGATCTCACCCACACTGTGTGTATGACTACACAAGCTCTATGTCGTATGCACCTTATCTTTGCCACCCAAAACTCTCCACAGATATCACACCTACTCTTTGCATGACATCACACCCGGCATATATATGGGAACTCTTGCACGGTACAAGACATCCCATCCTCATTTTATGACATTAAACCTCAATTTCTAGGCCATCACACCCACTATATTTGACATCACAGACAATGTATCTCTCGCATTACACCCGCTTTATCCACGACATCACAACATGTATGGAAATCATCACACTTGGCATACGTATTACATCCTAAACCCTTTATATGACAACACATTCACACTTTATGACATCAATCCTCAGCATTTATGACATCACAACCACTGCATACATGACATCAGATATCCTACATGTGACATCATATACACAGTTTATAACATCTCATCCCCTATACCGCTGACATCACAGCCACTTTATCTGTAACATCACACCCACTGGGTTTGTGAATTCATATCTAAAAAATGTGACATCAAACACACTGTGTTGAGATGATACAAAGTGTTTATCTGACATCACACCGTCCATATCTGTATCTCTGTGATTACACAATCTGTATTGGTGATAAAACACAAACTGTATGCATCATATCACACTTACTATATGGATGGCACCTTATGCACTATATATGACATCACACCCACGCTTTATGACATCACAACACTCTATTCATGACATCAAAGCTACTCTATCTCAAATCACACCCATTATATCTGACAGCACATCCACTGTATGTGCGTCAACACACCGAATTTATGGATCACATAATCCCCATTGTATGTATGATATCAGAGCGACAATATGTATGACGTGATATGAACTACATATGACATCACATCCATTTCGTATAGTATCACACCGCTCTATGATATCACAACCTATGTATGCATGACATCACACACATTATATCTGACATCGCGTCCACTGAGGCTGCATCATTACTTACAGCGTATTGTTTATACCACCACCACCATATGTCTGATATCGAACCCACTCGGTGTATGACATCATGTGAGTTCTATGTGACATCACACCCACTCTTTATGACATCACAAGACTGCATTCATGACATCACATCCACTCTGTTCATGACATCACACCCACTGTTTCTGACATCACATACACTCTACCTGTGACATCACAGCCACGGTAATTGTGACAAGACCCCAGCTATGCTTTTGACATCATACTTAATTTACATGACATCTCACATGGGGTATGAATGACAACACAACCATTGTATCCGACATCACACCCACTGTCTTGGTGTCCTCACACCCACTTGGTTGATGATATCACACCCTATGTACGTAAGAATTCACACCCACTGCACGTCTGACAGTATAGGCACTTTACATAACATCAAATCCTTTGCTGATGACATCATACCTTTGTATTTCTGTCTTGGCACCCACTATTTTTATGACATCATATCCACCATATATGATCTCACCCACACTGTGTGTATGACGACACAAGGTCTATGTCATATCCACCTTATCTTTGCAACCCAAACCTCTCCACAGATATCACACCCACTCTTTGCATGACATCACACCCGGCATGTATATGGGAACTCTGACACCTTACAAGACATCGCATCCTCAGTTTGTGACATTAAACCTCCGTTTCTAGGACATCACACACTCTATATTTGACATCACAGACACTGTATCTTTGGCATTACACCCGCTTTATCCAAGACATCACAACAAGTATGGAAATCATCACACTTGGCATACGTTTGACATCATACACTCTGTACATGACATCACAATCACACTTTATGACAATAATCCTAAGCATTTATGACCTCACAACCCCTGCATTCATTACATCAGATATCCTATATGTGACATCATATCCACGGTTTATGACATCTCATCCCCTATACTGCTGACATCGCAGCCACTTAATCTGTAACATCACACCCACTCTGTTTGTGAATTCATATCCAACAAATGTGACATCAAACACACTGTGTTGAGACGGTACAAAGAGTATATCTGACATCACAACATCAATCTCTGTATCTGTGTGATCACACAATCTGTATTGGTGTTAAAACGCAAACTGTATGTATCATATCACACTTACTATATGCATGGCACATTATGCACTATATAAGACATCACACCCTGGCGTTATTACATCACAACACTCTATTCATAACATCAAAGCTACTCTATCTCACATCACACTCATTATATCTGGCAGCACATCCACTGTATGTGTGTCATCACATAGAGATTATGGATCACATAACCCCCATTGTATGTATGATATCAGAGCCACAATATGTATGACATTATATGAACTACATATGACATCACATCCATTTTGTATAGTATCACACCGCTCTATCATATCACAGCCTATGTATGCATGACATCAAACACATTATATCTGATATCGCGTCCACTGAGGCTGAGTCATTACTTACAGCGTATTGTTTATACCAAAACCGCCATATGTGTGATACCGAACCCACTCGGTGTATGACATCATATGAGTTCTATGTGACATCACACCCACTCTTTATGACATCACAAGACTGCATTCATGACACCGCATCCACTCTATTCATGACATCACACCCACTGTTTTTGACATCACGTACATTCTACCTGTGACATCACAGCCAGAGTAATTGTGACAAGACCCCAGCTATGTTTTTGACATCATACTGAGTTAATATGACATCTCACATGGGGTGTGAATGACAACACAAACATTGCATTCGACATCACACCCACAGCCTTGTTGTCCTCACACCCACTTGGTTGATGATGTCACACCCTATGTACGTATGAATTCACACCCACTGCACATCTGACACTATAGGCAGTTTACATGACAACAACTCCATTCCTGATGACATCAGCCCTTTGTGTGTCTGTCTTGGCACCCACTAATTTTATGCCATCATATCCACCATATATGATCTCACCCACACTGAGTGTATGACGACACAAGCTCTATGTCTTGTCCACCTTATCTTTGCCACGCAAACCGCTAAACAGATATCACACCCACACTTTGCGTGACGAAACCCCCGGCATGTATATGGGAACTCTGGCACCATACAAGACATCGCATCCTCAGTTTATGACATTAAAACTCCATTTCTAGGACATCACACGCACTATACTTGACATCACAGACACTGAATCCCTGGCATTACACACGCTTTATCCACGACATCACAACAAGTATGGAAATCATCACACTTGGCATACGTAGGACATCATACACTCTGTACATGACATCACATTCACACTTTATGACATCAATCCTCAGCATTTATGACGTCACAACCCCTGCATTCATGACATCAGATATCCTATATGTGACATCATATCCACGGTTTATGACATCTCATCCCCTATATCGCTGACATCACAGCTACTTTATCTGTAACATCACACCCACTGGGTTTGTGAATTCATATCCAAAAAATATGACATCAAACACACTGTCTTGTGACCGTACAAAGAGTATATCTGACATCGCAACGTCCATATCTCTATCTGTGTGATCATACAATCTGTACAGGTGATTAAACGCAAACTGTATGTATCATATCACACTTACTATATGCATGGCACATTACGCACTATATACGACATCACACCCACGTTTATGACATCACAACACTCTATTCATGACATCAGAGCTACTCTATCTCACATCACACCCATTCTATCTGACAGCACATCCACTGTATGTGTGTCATCACACCGAGATTATGGATCACATAACACCCATTGCATGTATGATATCAGAGCGACAATATGTATGACGTGATATGAACTACATATGACATCACATCTATTTTGTATAGTATCACACCGCTCTATGATATCACAACCTATGTATGCATGACATCACACACATTATATCTGATATTGCATCCACTGAGGCTGCATCTTAACTTACAGCGTAATGTTTATAGCACCACCGCCATATGTGTTATATCAAACCCACTCGGTATATGACATCATATGTGTTCTATGTGACATCACACCCACTCTTTATGACATCACAAGACTGCATTCATGACACCGCATCCACTCTATTCATGACATCACACCCACTGTTTTTGACATCACGTACATTCTACCTGTGACATCACAGCCAGTGTAATTGTGACAAGACCCCAGCTATGTTTTTGACATCATACTGAGTTAATATGACATCTCACATGGGGTGTGAATGACAACACAAACATTGCATTCGACATCACACCCATTGTGTCGGTGTCCTCACACCCACTTGGTTGATGATGTCACACCCTATGTACGTATGAATTCACACCCACTGCACATCTGACACTATAGGCAGTTTACATGACAACAACTCCATTCCTGATGACATCAGCCCTTTGTGTGTCTGTCTTGGCACCCACTAATTTTATGCCATCATATCCACCATATATGATCTCACCCACACTGAGTGTATGACGACACAAGCTCTATGTCTTGTCCACCTTATCTTTGCCACGCAAACCGCTAAACAGATATCACACCCACTCTTTGCGTGACGAAACCCCCGGCATGTATATGGGAACTCTGGCACCATACAAGACATCGCATCCTCAGTTTATGACATTAAAACTCCATTTCTAGGACATCACACGCACTATACTTGACATCACAGACACTGAATCCCTGGCATTACACCCGCTTTATCCACGACATCACAACAAGTATGGAAATCATCACACTTGGCATACGTAGGACATCATACACTCTGTACATGACATCACATTCACACTTTATGACATCAATCCTCAGCATTTATGACGTCACAACCCCTGCATTCATGACATCAGATATCCTATATGTGACATCATATCCACGGTATATGACATCTCATCCCCTATACCGCTGACATCACAGCTACTTTATCTGTAACATCACACCCACTGGGTTTGTGAATTCATATCCAACAAATATGACATCAAACACAGTGTGTTGTGACCGTACACAGAGTATATCTGACATCACAACGTCCATATCTGTATCTGTGTCATCATACAATCTGTATAGGTAATTAAACACAAACTGTATGTATCATATCACACTTACTATATGCATGGCACATTATGCACTATATACGACATCACACCCACGCTTTATGACATCACAACACTCTATTCATGACATCAAAGCTATTCTATCTCACATCACACCCATTATATCTGACAGCACATCCACTGTATGTGTGTCATCACACCGAGATTATGGATCATATAACACCCATTGTATGTATGATATCAGAGCGACAATATGTATGACGTGATATGAACTATATATGACATCACATCTATTTTGTATAGTATCACACCGCTCTATGATATCACAACCTATGTATGCATGACATCACACACATTATATCTGATATCGTGTCCACTGAGGCTGCGTCTTAACATACAGTGTAATGTTTATACCACCACCGCCATATGAGTGATATCGAACCCACTCGGTGTATGACATCATATGAGTTCTATGTGACATCACACACACTCTTTATGACATCACAAGACTGCATTCATGACACCCCATCCACTCTATTCATGACATCACACCCACTGTTTTTGACATCACATACACTCTACCTGTGACATCACAGCCAGGGTAATTGTGACAAGACCCAGTTATGCTTTTGACATCATACTTAGGTTATATGACATCTCACATGGGGTATGAATGACAACACAACCATTGTATCCGACATCACACCCACTGTCTCGTTGTCCTCACACTCACTTGGTGGATGATATCACACCCTATGTATGTACGAATTCACACCCACTGCACGTCTGACACTATAGGCACTTTACATAATATCAAATCCATTCCTGATGACATCATTCGTTTGTGTGTCTGTCTTGGCACCCACTATTTTTATGACATCATATCCACAATATATCATCTCACCCACACTGTGTGTATGACGACACAAGCTCTATGTCGTATCCACCTTATCTTTGCCACCCAAACCTCTCCACAGATATCACACCCACTCTTTGCATGACATCACACCCGGCATGTTTTTGGTAACTCTGGCACCATACAAGACATCGAATCCTCAGTTGGTGACAGGAAAACTTCGTTTCTAGCACATCATACCCACTATAATTGACATCACAGACACTGTATCTCTGGCATTACACCCCCTTTATCCACGACATCACAAGAAATACGGAAATCCTCACACTTGGCATACGTATGACATCATACATTCTGTACATAACATCAAATTCACACTTTATGACATCAATCCTCAGCATTTATGACATCACAACCCCTGCATTCATGACATCAGATATCCTATATGTGACATCATATCCACGGTTTATGACATCTCATCCCCTATATCGCTGACATCACAGCTACTTTATCTGTAACATCACACCCACTGGGTTTGTGAATTCATATCCAAAAAATATGACATCAAACACACTGCCTTGTGACCGTACAAAGAGTATATCTGACATCGCAACGTCCATATCTCTATCTGTGTGATCATACAATCTGTATAGGTGATTAAACGCAAACTGTATGTATCATATCACACTTACTATATGCATGGCACATTACGCACTATATACGACATCACACCCACGTTTATGACATCACAACACTCTATTCATGACATCAGAGCTACTCTATCTCACATCACACCCATTCTATCTGACAGCACATCCACTGTATATGTGTCATCACACCGAGATTATGGATCACATAACACCCATTGTATGTATGATATCAGAGCGACAATATGTATGACGTGATATGAACTACATATGACATCACATCTATTTTGTATAGTATCACACCGCTCTATGATATCACAACCTATGTATGCATGACATCACACACATTATATCTGATATTGCATCCACTGAGGCTGCATCTTAACTTACAGCGTAATGTTTATAGCACCACCGTCATATGTGTTATATCAAACACACTCGGTGTATGACATCATATGAGTTCTATGTGACATCACACCCACTCTTTATGACATCACAAGACTGCATTCATGACACCGCATCCACTCTATTCATGACATCACACCCACTGTTTTTGACATCACATACACTCTACCTGTGACATCACAGCCAGGGTAATTGTGACAAGACCCCAGCTATGTTTTTGACATCATACTGAGTTAATATGACATCTCACATGGGGTGTGAATGACAACACAAACATTGCATTCGACATCACACCCATTGTGTCGGTGTCCTCACACCCACTTGGTTGATGATGTCACACCCTATGTACGTATGAATTCACACCCACTGCACATCTGACACTATAGGCAGTTTACATGACAACAACTCCATTCCTGATGACATCAGCCCTTTGTGTGTCTGTCTTGGCACCCACTAATTTTATGCCATCATATCCACCATATATGATCTCACCCACACTGAGTGTATGACGACACAAGCTCTATGTCTTGTCCACCTTATCTTTGCCACGCAAACCGCTAAAAAGATATCACACCCACTCTTTGCGTGACGAAACCCCCGGCATGTATATGGGAACTCTGGCACCATACAAGACATCGCATCCTCAGTTTATGACATTAAAACTCCATTTCTAGGACATCACACGCACTATATTTGACATCACAGACACTGAATCCCTGGCATTACACCCGCTTTATCCACGACATCACAACAAGTATGGAAATCATCACACTTGGCATATGTAGGACATCATACACTCTGTACATGACATCACATTCACACTTTATGACATCAATCCTCAGCATTTATGACGTCACAACCCCTGCATTCATGACATCAGATATCCTATATGTGACATCATATCCACGGTATATGACATCTCATCCACTATACCGCTGACATCACAGCTACTTTATCTGTAACATCACACCCACTGGGTTTGTGAATTCATATCCAACAAATATGACATCAAACACAGTGTGTTGTGACCGTACACAGAGTATATCTGACATCACAACGTCCATATCTGTATCTGTGTCATCATACAATCTGTATAGGTAATTAAACACAAACTGTATGTATCATATCACACTTACTATATGCATGGCACATTATGCACTATATACGACATCACACCCACGCTTTATGACATCACAACACTCTATTCATGACATCAAATCTATTCTATCTCACATCACACCCATTATATCTGACAGCACATCCACTGTATGTGTGTCATCACACCGAGATTATGGATCATATAACACCCATTGTATGTATGATATCAGAGCGACAATGTGTATGACGTGATATGAACTATATATGACATCACATCTATTTTGCATAGTATCACACCACTCTATGATATCACAACCTATGTATGCATGACATCACACACATTATATCTGATATCGTGTCCACTGAGGCTGCGTCTTAACTTACAGTGTAATGTTTATACCACCACCGCCATATGAGTGATATTGAACCCACTCGGTGTATGACATCATATGAGTTCTATGTGACATCACACCCACTCTTTATGACATCACAAGACTGCATTCATGACACCCCATCCACTCTATTCATGACATCACACCCACTGTTTTTGACATCACATACACTCTACCTGTGACATCACAGCCAGGGTAATTGTGACAAGACCCAGTTATGCTTTTGACATCATACTTAGGTTATATGACATCTCACATGGGGTATGAATGACAACACAACCATTGTATCCGACATCACACCCACTGTCTCGGTGTCCTCACACCCACTTGGTGGATGATATCACACCCTATGTATGTACGAATTCACACCCACTGCACGTCTGACCCTATAGGCACTTTACATAACATCAAATCCATTCCTGATGACATCATCCGTTTTTGTGTCTGTCTTGGCACCCACTATTTTTATGACATCATATCCACCATATATCATCTCACCCACACTGTGTGTATGACGACACAAGCTCTATGTCGTATCCACCTTATCTTTGCCACCCAAACCTCTCCACAGATATCACACCCACTCTTTACATGACATCACACCCGGCATGTTTTTGGTAACTCTGGCACCATACAAGACATCGAATCCTCAGTTGGTGACAGGAAAACTTCGTTTCTAGCACATCATACTCACTATAATTGACATCACAGACACTGTATCTCTGGCATTACACCCCCTTTATCCACGACATCACAAGAAATACGGAAATCCTCACACTTGGCATACGTATGACATCATACATTCTGTACATAACATCAAATTCACACTTTATGACATCAATCCTCAGCATTTATGACATCACAACCCCTGCATTCATGACATCAGATATCCTATATGTGACATCATATCCACGGTTTATGACATCTCATCCCCTATATCGCTGACATCACAGCTACTTTATCTGTAACATCACACCCACTGGGTTTGTGAATTCATATCCAAAAAATATGACATCAAACACACTGTCTTGTGACCGTACAAAGAGTATATCTGACATCGCAACGTCCATATCTCTATCTGTGTGATCATACAATCTGTATAGGTGATTAAACGCAAACTGTATGTATCATATCACACTTACTATATGCATGGCACATTACGCACTATATACGACATCACACCCACGTTTATGACATCACAACACTCTATTCATGACATCAGAGCTACTCTATCTCACATCACACCCATTCTATCTGACAGCACATCCACTGTATGTGTGTCATCACACCGAGATTATGGATCACATAACACCCATTGCATGTATGATATCAGAGCGACAATATGTATGACGTGATATGAACTACATATGACATCACATCTATTTTGTTTAGTATCACACCGCTCTATGATATCACAACCTATGTATGCATGACATCACACACATTATATCTGATATTGCATCCACTGAGGCTGCATCTTAACTTACAGCGTAATGTTTATAGCACCACCGCCATATGTGTTATATCAAACCCACTCGGTATATGACATCATATGTGTTCTATGTGACATCACACCCACTCTTTATGACATCACAAGACTGCATTCATGACACCGCATCCACTCTATTCATGACATCACACCCACTGTTTTTGACATCACGTACATTCTACCTGTGACATCACAGCCAGTGTAATTGTGACAAGACCCCAGCTATGTTTTTGACATCATACTGAGTTAATATGACATCTCACATGGGGTGTGAATGACAACACAAACATTGCATTCGACATCACACCCATTGTGTCGGTGTCCTCACACCCACTTGGTTGATGATGTCACACCCTATGTACGTATGAATTCACACCCACTGCACATCTGACACTATAGGCAGTTTACATGACAACAACTCCATTCCAGATGACATCAGCCCTTTGTGTGTCTTTCTTGGCACCCACTAATTTTATGCCATCATATCCACCATATATGATCTCACCCACACTGAGTGTATGACGACACAAGCTCTATGTCTTGTCCACCTTATCTTTGCCACGCAAACCGCTAAACAGATATCACACCCACTCTTTGCGTGACGAAACCCCCGGCATGTATATGGGAACTCTGGCACCATAAAAGACATCGCATCCTCAGTTTATGACATTAAAACTCCATTTCTAGGACATCACACGCACTATACTTGACATCACAGACACTGAATCCCTGGCATTACACCCGCTTTATCCACGACATCACAACAAGTATGGAAATCATCACACTTGGCATACGTAGGACATCATACACTCTGTACATGACATCACATTCACACTTTATGACATCAATCCTCAGCATTTATGACGTCACAACCCCTGCATTCATGACATCAGATATCCTATATGTGACATCATATCCACGGTATATGACATCTCATCCCCTATACCGCTGACATCACAGCTACTCTATCTGTAACATCACACCCACTGGGTTTGTGAATTCATATCCAACAAATATGACATCAAACACAGTGCGTTGTGACCGTACACAGAGTATATCTGACATCACAACGTCCATATCTGTATCTGTGTCATCATACAATCTGTATAGGTAATTAAACGCAAACTGTATGTATCTTATCACACTTACTATATGCATGGCACATTACGCACTATATACGACATCACACCCACGCTTTATGACATCACAACACCCGATTCATGACATCAAAGCTACTCTATCTCACATCACACCCATTATATCTGACAGCACATCCACTGTATGTGTGTCATCACACCGAGATTATGGATCACATAACCCCCATTGTGTGTATGATATCAGAGCGACAATATGTATGACGTGATATGAACTACATATGACATCACAGATATTTTGTATAGTATCACACCGCTCTATGATATCACAACCTATGTATGCATGACATCACACACATTATATCTGATATCGTGTCCACTGAGGCTGCGTCTTAACTTACAGTGTAATGTTTATACCACCACCGCCATATGAGTGATATCGAACCCACTCGGTGTATGACATCATATGAGTTCTATGTGACATCACACCCACTCTTTATGACATCACAAGACTGCATTCATGACACCCCATCCACTCTATTCATGACATCACACCCACTGTTTTTGACATCACATACACTCTACCTGTGACATCACAGCCAGGGTAATTGTGACAAGACCCAGTTATGCTTTTGACATCATACTTAGGTTATATGACATCTCACATGGGGTATGAATGACAACACAACCATTGTATCCGACATCACACCCACTGTCTCGGTGTCCTCACACCCACTTGGTGGATGATATCACACCCTATGTATGTACGAATTCACACCCACTGCACGTCTGACACTATAGGCACTTTACATAACATCAAATCCATTCCTGATGACATCATCCGTTTGTGTGTCTGTCTTGGCACCCACTATTTTTATGACATCATATCCACCATATATCATCTCACCCACACTGTGTGTATGACGACACAAGCTCTATGTCGTATCCACCTTATCTTTGCCACCCAAACCTCTCCACAGATATCACAGCCACTCTTTACATGACATCACACCCGGCATGTTTTTGGTAACTCTGGCACCATACAAGACATCGAATCCTCAGTTGGTGACAGGAAAACTTCGTTTCTAGCACATCATACCCACTATAATTGACATCACAGACACTGTATCTCTGGCATTACACCCCCTTTATCCACGACATCACAAGAAATACGGAAATACTCACACTTGGCATACGTATGACGTCATACATTCTGTACATAACATCAAATTCACACTTTATGACATCAATCCTCAGCATTTATGACATCACAACCCCTGCATTCATGACATCAGATATCCTATATGTGACATCATATCCACGGTTTATGACATCTCATCCCCTATATCGCTGACATCACAGCTACTTTATCTGTAACATCACACCCACTGGGTTTGTGAATTCATATCCAAAAAATATGACATCAAACACACTGTCTTGTGACCGTACAAAGAGTATATCTGACATCGCAACGTCCATATCTCTATCTGTGTGATCATACAATCTGTATAGGTGATTAAACGCAAACTGTATGTATCATATCACACTTACTATATGCATGGCACATTACGCACTATATACGACATCACACCCACGTTTATGACATCACAACACTCTATTCATGACATCAGAGCTACTCTATCTCACATCACACCCATTCTATCTGACAGCACATCCACTGTATGTGTGTCATCACACCGAGATTATGGATCACATAACACCCATTGCATGTATGATATCAGAGCGACAATATGTATGACGTGATATGAACTACATATGACATCACATCTATTTTGTTTAGTATCACACCGCTCTATGATATCACAACCTATGTATGCATGACATCACACACATTATATCTGATATTGCATCCACTGAGGCTGCATCTTAACTTACAGCGTAATGTTTATAGCACCACCGCCATATGTGTTATATCAAACCCACTCGGTATATGACATCATATGTGTTCTATGTGACATCACACCCACTCTTTATGACATCACAAGACTGCATTCATGACACCGCATCCACTCTATTCATGACATCACACCCACTGTTTTTGACATCACGTACATTCTACCTGTGACATCACAGCCAGTGTAATTGTGACAAGACCCCAGCTATGTTTTTGACATCATACTGAGTTAATATGACATCTCACATGGGGTGTGAATGACAACACAAACATTGCATTCGACATCACACCCATTGTGTCGGTGTCCTCACACCCACTTGGTTGATGATGTCACACCCTATGTACGTATGAATTCACACCCACTGCACATCTGACACTATAGGCAGTTTACATGACAACAACTCCATTCCAGATGACATCAGCCCTTTGTGTGTCTTTCTTGGCACCCACTAATTTTATGCCATCATATCCACCATATATGATCTCACCCACACTGAGTGTATGACGACACAAGCTCTATGTCTTGTCCACCTTATCTTTGCCACGCAAACCGCTAAACAGATATCACACCCACTCTTTGCGTGACGAAACCCCCGGCATGTATATGGGAACTCTGGCACCATAAAAGACATCGCATCCTCAGTTTATGACATTAAAACTCCATTTCTAGGACATCACACGCACTATACTTGACATCACAGACACTGAATCCCTGGCATTACACCCGCTTTATCCACGACATCACAACAAGTATGGAAATCATCACACTTGGCATACGTAGGACATCATACACTCTGTACATGACATCACATTCACACTTTATGACATCAATCCTCAGCATTTATGACGTCACAACCCCTGCATTCATGACATCAGATATCCTATATGTGACATCATATCCACGGTATATGACATCTCATCCCCTATACCGCTGACATCACAGCTACTCTATCTGTAACATCACACCCACTGGGTTTGTGAATTCATATCCAACAAATATGACATCAAACACAGTGCGTTGTGACCGTACACAGAGTATATCTGACATCACAACGTCCATATCTGTATCTGTGTCATCATACAATCTGTATAGGTAATTAAACGCAAACTGTATGTATCTTATCACACTTACTATATGCATGGCACATTACGCACTATATACGACATCACACCCACGCTTTATGACATCACAACACCCGATTCATGACATCAAAGCTACTCTATCTCACATCACACCCATTATATCTGACAGCACATCCACTGTATGTGTGTCATCACACCGAGATTATGGATCACATAACCCCCATTGTGTGTATGATATCAGAGCGACAATATGTATGACGTGATATGAACTACATATGACATCACAGATATTTTGTATAGTATCACACCGCTCTATGATATCACAACCTATGTATGCATGACATCACACACATTATATCTGATATCGTGTCCACTGAGGCTGCGTCTTAACTTACAGTGTAATGTTTATACCACCACCGCCATATGAGTGATATCGAACCCACTCGGTGTATGACATCATATGAGTTCTATGTGACATCACACCCACTCTTTATGACATCACAAGACTGCATTCATGACACCCCATCCACTCTATTCATGACATCACACCCACTGTTTTTGACATCACATACACTCTACCTGTGACATCACAGCCAGGGTAATTGTGACAAGACCCAGTTATGCTTTTGACATCATACTTAGGTTATATGACATCTCACATGGGGTATGAATGACAACACAACCATTGTATCCGACATCACACCCACTGTCTCGGTGTCCTCACACCCACTTGGTGGATGATATCACACCCTATGTATGTACGAATTCACACCCACTGCACGTCTGACACTATAGGCACTTTACATAACATCAAATCCATTCCTGATGACATCATCCGTTTGTGTGTCTGTCTTGGCACCCACTATTTTTATGACATCATATCCACCATATATCATCTCACCCACACTGTGTGTATGACGACACAAGCTCTATGTCGTATCCACCTTATCTTTGCCACCCAAACCTCTCCACAGATATCACAGCCACTCTTTACATGACATCACACCCGGCATGTTTTTGGTAACTCTGGCACCATACAAGACATCGAATCCTCAGTTGGTGACAGGAAAACTTCGTTTCTAGCACATCATACCCACTATAATTGACATCACAGACACTGTATCTCTGGCATTACACCCCCTTTATCCACGACATCACAAGAAATACGGAAATACTCACACTTGGCATACGTATGACGTCATACATTCTGTACATAACATCAAATTCACACTTTATGACATCAATCCTCAGCATTTATGACATCACAACCCCTGCATTCATGACATCAGATATCCTATATGTGACATCATATCCACGGTTTATGACATCTCATCCCCTATATCGCTGACATCACAGCTACTTTATCTGTAACATCACACCCACTGGGTTTGTGAATTCATATCCAAAAAATATGACATCAAACACACTGTCTTGTGACCGTACAAAGAGTATATCTGACATCGCAACGTCCATATCTCTATCTGTGTGATCATACAATCTGTATAGGTGATTAAACGCAAACTGTATGTATCATATCACACTTACTATATGCATGGCACATTACGCACTATATACGACATCACACCCACGTTTATGACATCACAACACTCTATTCATGACATCAGAGCTACTCTATCTCACATCACACCCATTCTATCTGACAGCACATCCACTGTATGTGTGTCATCACACCGAGATTATGGATCACATAACACCCATTGCATGTATGATATCAGAGCGACAATATGTATGACGTGATATGAACTACATATGACATCACATCTATTTTGTATAGTATCACACCGCTCTATGATATCACAACCTATGTATGCATGACATCACACACATTATATCTGATATTGCATCCACTGAGGCTGCATCTTAACTTACAGCGTAATGTTTATAGCACCACCGCCATATGTGTTATATCAAACCCACTCGGTATATGACATCATATGTGTTCTATGTGACATCACACCCACTCTTTATGACATCACAAGACTGCATTCATGACACCGCATCCACTCTATTCATGATATCACACCCACTGTTTTTGACATCACGTACATTCTACCTGTGACATCACAGCCAGTGTAATTGTGACAAGACCCCAGCTATGTTTTTGACATCATACTGAGTTAATATGACATCTCACATGGGGTGTGAATGACAACACAAACATTGCATTCGACATCACACCCATTGTGTCGGTGTCCTCACACCCACTTGGTTGATGATGTCACACCCTATGTACGTATGAATTCACACCCACTGCACATCTGACACTATAGGCAGTTTACATGACAACAACTCCATTCCTGATGACATCAGCCCTTTGTGTGTCTGTCTTGGCACCCACTAATTTTATGCCATCATATCCACCATATATGATCTCACCCACACTGAGTGTATGACGACACAAGCTCTATGTCTTGTCCACCTTATCTTTGCCACGCAAACCGCTAAACAGATATCACACCCACTCTTTGCGTGACGAAACCCCCGGCATGTATATGGGAACTCTGGCACCATACAAGACATCGCATCCTCAGTTTATGACATTAAAACTCCATTTCTAGGACATCACACGCACTATACTTGACATCACAGACACTGAATCCCTGGCATTACACCCGCTTTATCCACGACATCACAACAAGTAAGGAAATCATCACACTTGGCATACGTAGGACATCATACACTCTGTACATGACATCACATTCACACTTTATGACATCAATCCTCAGCATTTATGACGTCACAACCCCTGCATTCATGACATCAGATATCCTATATGTGACATCATATCCACGGTATATGACATCTCATCCCCTATACCGCTGACATCACAGCTACTTTATCTGTAACATCGCACCCACTGGGTTTGTGAATTCATATCCAACAAATATGACATCAAACACTGTGTGTTGTGACCGTACACAGAGTATATCTGACATCACAACGTCCATATCTGTATCTGTGTCATCATACAATCTGTATAGGTAATTAAACGCAAACTGTATGTATCATATCACACTTACTATATGCATGGGAATTTATGCACTATATACGACATCACACCCACGCTTTATGACATCACAACACTCTATTCATGACATCAAAGCTATTCTATCTCACATCACACCCATTATATCTGACAGCACATCCACTGTATGTGTGTCATCACACCGAGATTATGGATCATATAACACCCATTGTATGTATGATATCAGAGCGACAATATGTATGACGTGATATGAACTATATATGACATCACATCTATTTTGTATAGTATCACACCGCTCTATGATATCACAACCTATGTATGCATGACATCACACACATTATATCTGATATCGTGTCCACTGAGGCTGCGTCTTAACATACAGTGTAATGTTTATACCACCACCGCCATATGAGTGATATCGAACCCACTCGGTGTATGACATCATATGAGTTCTATGTGACATCACACACACTCTTTATGACATCACAAGACTGCATTCATGACACCCCATCCACTCTATTCATGACATCACACCCACTGTTTTTGACATCACATACACTCTACCTGTGACATCACAGCCAGGGTAATTGTGACAAGACCCAGTTATGCTTTTGACATCATACTTAGGTTATATGACATCTCACATGGGGTATGAATGACAACACAACCATTGTATCCGACATCACACCCACTGTCTCGTTGTCCTCACACTCACTTGGTGGATGATATCACACCCTATGTATGTACGAATTCACACCCACTGCACGTCTGACACTATAGGCACTTTACATAATATCAAATCCATTCCTGATGACATCATTCGTTTGTGTGTCTGTCTTGGCACCCACTATTTTTATGACATCATATCCACAATATATCATCTCACCCACACTGTGTGTATGACGACACAAGCTCTATGTCGTATCCACCTTATCTTTGCCACCCAAACCTCTCCACAGATATCACACCCACTCTTTGCATGACATCACACCCGGCATGTTTTTGGTAACTCTGGCACCATACAAGACATCGAATCCTCAGTTGGTGACAGGAAAACTTCGTTTCTAGCACATCATACCCACTATAATTGACATCACAGACACTGTATCTCTGGCATTACACCCCCTTTATCCACGACATCACAAGAAATACGGAAATCCTCACACTTGGCATACGTATGACATCATACATTCTGTACATAACATCAAATTCACACTTTATGACATCAATCCTCAGCATTTATGACATCACAACCCCTGCATTCATGACATCAGATATCCTATATGTGACATCATATCCACGGTTTATGACATCTCATCCCCTATATCGCTGACATCACAGCTACTTTATCTGTAACATCACACCCACTGGGTTTGTGAATTCATATCCAAAAAATATGACATCAAACACACTGTCTTGTGACCGTACAAAGAGTATATCTGACATCGCAACGTCCATATCTCTATCTGTGTGATCATACAATCTGTATAGGTGATTAAACGCAAACTGTATGTATCATATCACACTTACTATATGCATGGCACATTACGCACTATATACGACATCACACCCACGTTTATGACATCACAACACTCTATTCATGACATCAGAGCTACTCTATCTCACATCACACCCATTCTATCTGACAGCACATCCACTGTATGTGTGTCATCACACCGAGATTATGGATCACATAACACCCATTGTATGTATGATATCAGAGCGACAATATGTATGACGTGATATGAACTACATATGACATCACATCTATTTTGTATAGTATCACACCGCTCTATGATATCACAACCTATGTATGCATGACATCACACACATTATATCTGATATTGCATCCACTGAGGCTGCATCTTAACTTACAGCGTAATGTTTATAGCACCACCGCCATATGTGTTATATCAAACCCACTCGGTATATGACATCATATGTGTTCTATGTGACATCACACCCACTCTTTATGACATCACAAGACTGCATTCATGACACCGCATCCACTCTATTCATGACATCACACCCACTGTTTTTGACATCACGTACATTCTACCTGTGACATCACAGCCAGTGTAATTGTGACAAGACCCCAGCTATGTTTTTGACATCATACTGAGTTAATATGACATCTCACATGGGGTGTGAATGACAACACAAACATTGCATTCGACATCACACCCATTGTGTCGGTGTCCTCACACCCACTTGGTTGATGATGTCACACCCTATGTACGTATGAATTCACACCCACTGCACATCTGACACTATAGGCAGTTTACATGACAACAACTCCATTCCTGATGACATCAGCCCTTTGTGTGTCTGTCTTGGCACCCACTAATTTTATGCCATCATATCCACCATATATGATCTCACCCACACTGAGTGTATGACGACACAAGCTCTATGTCTTGTCCACCTTATCTTTGCCACGCAAACCGCTAAACAGATATCACACCCACACTTTGCGTGACGAAACCCCCGGCATGTATATGGGAACTCTGGCACCATACAAGACATCGCATCCTCAGTTTATGACATTAAAACTCCATTTCTAGGACATCACACGCACTATACTTGACATCACAGACACTGAATCCCTGGCATTACACCCGCTTTATCCACGACATCACAACAAGTATGGAAATCATCACACTTGGCATACGTAGGACATCATACACTCTGTACATGACATCACATTCACACTTTATGACATCAATCCTCAGCATTTATGACGTCACAACCCCTGCATTCATGACATCAGATATCCTATATGTGACATCATATCCACGGTATATGACATCTCATCCCCTATACCGCTGACATCACAGCTACTTTATCTGTAACATCACACCCACTGGGTTTGTGAATTCATATCCAACAAATATGACATCAAACACAGTGTGTTGTGACCGTACACAGAGTATATCTGACATCACAACGTCCATATCTGTATCTGTGTCATCATACAATCTGTATAGGTAATTAAACGCAAACTGTATGTATCATATCACACTTACTATATGCATGGGAATTTATGCACTACATACGACATCACACCCACGCTTTATGACATCACAACACTCTATTCATGACATCAAAGCTATTCTATCTCACATGACACCCATTATATCTGACAGCACATCCACTGTATGTGTGTCATCACACCGAGATTATGGATCATATAACACCCATTTTATGTATGATATCAGAGCGACAATATGTATGACGTGATATGAACTATATATGACATCACATCTATTTTGTATAGTATCACACCGCTCTATGATATCACAACCTATGTATGCATGACATCACACACATTATATCTGATAACGTGTCCACTGAGGCTGCGTCTTAACTTACAGTGTAATGTTTATACCACCACCGCCATATGAGTGATATCGAACCCACTCGGTGTATGACATCATATGAGTTCTATGTGACATCACACACACTCTTTATGACATCACAAGACTACATTCATGACACCCCATCCACTCTATTCATGACATCACACCCACTGTTTTTGACATCACATACACTCTACCTGTGACATCACAGCCAGGGTAATTGTGACAAGACCCAGTTATGCTTTTGACATCATACTTAGGTTATATGACATCTCACATGGGGTATGAATGACAACACAACCATTGTATCCGACATCACACCCACTGTCTCGGTGTCCTCACACCCACTTGGTGGATGATATCACACCCTATGTATGTACGAATTCACACCCACTGCATGTCTGACACTATAGGCACTTTACATAACATCAAATCCATTCCTGATGACATCATCCGTTTGTGTGTCTGTCTTGGCACCCACTATTTTTATGACATCATATCCACCATATATGATCTCACCCACACTGTGTGTATGACGACACAAGCTCTATGTCGTATCCACCTTATCTTTGCCACCCAAACCTCTCCACAGATATCACACCCACTCTTTGCATGACATCACACCCGGCATGTTTTTGGTAACTCTGGCACCATACAAGACATCTAATCCTCAGTTGGTGACAGGAAAACTTCGTTTCTAGCACATCATACCCACTATAATTGACATCACAGACACTGTATCTCTGGCATTACACCCGCTTTATCCACGACATCACAACAAGTATGGAAATCATCACACTTGGCATACGTAGGACATCATACACTCTGTACATAACATGAAATTCACACTTTATGACATCAATCCTCAGCATTTATGACATCACAACCCCTGCATTCATGACATCAGATATCCTATATGTGACATCATATCCACGGTTTATGACATCTCATCCCCTATATCGCTGACATCACAGCTACTTTATCTGTAACATCACACCCACTGGGTTTGTGAATTCATATCCAAAAAATATGACATCAAACACACTGCCTTGTGACCGTACAAAGAGTATATCTGACATCACAACGTCCATATCTCTATCTGTGTGATCATACAATCTGTATAGGTGATTAAACGCAAACTGTATGTATCATATCACACTTACTATATGCATGGCACATTACGCACTATATACGACATCACACCCACGTTTATGACATCACAACACTCTATTCATGACATCAGAGCTACTCTATCTCACATCACACCCATTCTATCTGACAGCACATCCACTGTATGTGTGTCATCACACCGAGATTATGGATCACATAACACCCATTGTATGTATGATATCAGAGCGACAATATGTATGACGTGATATGAACTACATATGACATCACATCTATTTTGTATAGTATCACACCGCTCTATGATATCACAACCTATGTATGCATGACATCACACACATTATATCTGATATTGCATCCACTGAGGCTGCATCTTAACTTACAGCGTAATGTTTATAGCACCACCGTCATATGTGTTATATCAAACACACTCGGTGTATGACATCATATGAGTTCTATGTGACATCACACCCAATCTTTATGACATCACAAGACTGCATTCATGACACCGCATCCACTCTATTCATGACATCACACCCACTGTTTTTGACATCACATACACTCTACCTGTGACATCACAGCCAGGGTAATTGTGACAAGACCCCAGCTATGTTTTTGACATCATACTGAGTTAATATGACATCTCACATGGGGTGTGAATGACAACACAAACATTGCATTCGACATCACACCCATTGTGTCGGTGTCCTCACACCCACTTGGTTGATGATGTCACACCCTATGTACGTATGAATTCACACCCACTGCACATCTGACACTATAGGCAGTTTACATGACAACAACTCCATTCCTGATGACATCAGCCCTTTGTGTGTCTGTCTTGGCACCCACTAATTTTATGCCATCATATCCACCATATATGATCTCACCCACACTGAGTGTATGACGACACAAGCTCTATGTCTTGTCCACCTTATCTTTGCCACGCAAACCGCTAAAAAGATATCACACCCACTCTTTGCGTGACGAAACCCCCGGCATGTATATGGGAACTCTGGCACCATACAAGACATCGCATCCTCAGTTTATGACATTAAAACTCCATTTCTAGGACATCACACGCACTATACTTGACATCACAGACACTGAATCCCTGGCATTACACCCGCTTTATCCACGACATCACAACAAGTAAGGAAATCATCACACTTGGCATACGTAGGACATCATACACTCTGTACATGACATCACATTCACACTTTATGACATCAATCCTCAGCATTTATGACGTCACAACCCCTGCATTCATGACATCAGATATCCTATATGTGACATCATATCCACGGTATATGACATCTCATCCCCTATACCGCTGACATCACAGCTACTTTATCTGTAACATCGCACCCACTGGGTTTGTGAATTCATATCCAACAAATATGACATCAAACACTGTGTGTTGTGACCGTACACAGAGTATATCTGACATCACAACGTCCATATCTGTATCTGTGTCATCATACAATCTGTATAGGTAATTAAACGCAAACTGTATGTATCATATCACACTTACTATATGCATGGGAATTTATGCACTATATACGACATCACACCCACGCTTTATGACATCACAACACTCTATTCATGACATCAAAGCTATTCTATCTCACATCACACCCATTATATCTGACAGCACATCCACTGTATGTGTGTCATCACACCGAGATTATGGATCATATAACACCCATTGTATGTATGATATCAGAGCGACAATATGTATGACGTGATATGAACTATATATGACATCACATCTATTTTGTATAGTATCACACCGCTCTATGATATCACAACCTATGTATGCATGACATCACACACATTATATCTGATATCGTGTCCACTGAGGCTGCGTCTTAACATACAGTGTAATGTTTATACCACCACCGCCATATGAGTGATATCGAACCCACTCGGTGTATGACATCATATGAGTTCTATGTGACATCACACACACTCTTTATGACATCACAAGACTGCATTCATGACACCCCATCCACTCTATTCATGACATCACACCCACTGTTTTTGACATCACATACACTCTACCTGTGACATCACAGCCAGGGTAATTGTGACAAGACCCAGTTATGCTTTTGACATCATACTTAGGTTATATGACATCTCACATGGGGTATGAATGACAACACAACCATTGTATCCGACATCACACCCACTGTCTCGTTGTCCTCACACTCACTTGGTGGATGATATCACACCCTATGTATGTACGAATTCACACCCACTGCACGTCTGACACTATAGGCACTTTACATAATATCAAATCCATTCCTGATGACATCATTCGTTTGTGTGTCTGTCTTGGCACCCACTATTTTTATGACATCATATCCACAATATATCATCTCACCCACACTGTGTGTATGACGACACAAGCTCTATGTCGTATCCACCTTATCTTTGCCACCCAAACCTCTCCACAGATATCACACCCACTCTTTGCATGACATCACACCCGGCATGTTTTTGGTAACTCTGGCACCATACAAGACATCGAATCCTCAGTTGGTGACAGGAAAACTTCGTTTCTAGCACATCATACCCACTATAATTGACATCACAGACACTGTATCTCTGGCATTACACCCCCTTTATCCACGACATCACAAGAAATACGGAAATCCTCACACTTGGCATACGTATGACATCATACATTCTGTACATAACATCAAATTCACACTTTATGACATCAATCCTCAGCATTTATGACATCACAACCCCTGCATTCATGACATCAGATATCCTATATGTGACATCATATCCACGGTTTATGACATCTCATCCCCTATATCGCTGACATCACAGCTACTTTATCTGTAACATCACACCCACTGGGTTTGTGAATTCATATCCAAAAAATATGACATCAAACACACTGTCTTGTGACCGTACAAAGAGTATATCTGACATCGCAACGTCCATATCTCTATCTGTGTGATCATACAATCTGTATAGGTGATTAAACGCAAACTGTATGTATCATATCACACTTACTATATGCATGGCACATTACGCACTATATACGACATCACACCCACGTTTATGACATCACAACACTCTATTCATGACATCAGAGCTACTCTATCTCACATCACACCCATTCTATCTGACAGCACATCCACTGTATGTGTGTCATCACACCGAGATTATGGATCACATAACACCCATTGTATGTATGATATCAGAGCGACAATATGTATGACGTGATATGAACTACATATGACATCACATCTATTTTGTATAGTATCACACCGCTCTATGATATCACAACCTATGTATGCATGACATCACACACATTATATCTGATATTGCATCCACTGAGGCTGCATCTTAACTTACAGCGTAATGTTTATAGCACCACCGCCATATGTGTTATATCAAACCCACTCGGTATATGACATCATATGTGTTCTATGTGACATCACACCCACTCTTTATGACATCACAAGACTGCATTCATGACACCGCATCCACTCTATTCATGACATCACACCCACTGTTTTTGACATCACGTACATTCTACCTGTGACATCACAGCCAGTGTAATTGTGACAAGACCCCAGCTATGTTTTTGACATCATACTGAGTTAATATGACATCTCACATGGGGTGTGAATGACAACACAAACATTGCATTCGACATCACACCCATTGTGTCGGTGTCCTCACACCCACTTGGTTGATGATGTCACACCCTATGTACGTATGAATTCACACCCACTGCACATCTGACACTATAGGCAGTTTACATGACAACAACTCCATTCCTGATGACATCAGCCCTTTGTGTGTCTGTCTTGGCACCCACTAATTTTATGCCATCATATCCACCATATATGATCTCACCCACACTGAGTGTATGACGACACAAGCTCTATGTCTTGTCCACCTTATCTTTGCCACGCAAACCGCTAAACAGATATCACACCCACACTTTGCGTGACGAAACCCCCGGCATGTATATGGGAACTCTGGCACCATACAAGACATCGCATCCTCAGTTTATGACATTAAAACTCCATTTCTAGGACATCACACGCACTATACTTGACATCACAGACACTGAATCCCTGGCATTACACCCGCTTTATCCACGACATCACAACAAGTATGGAAATCATCACACTTGGCATACGTAGGACATCATACACTCTGTACATGACATCACATTCACACTTTATGACATCAATCCTCAGCATTTATGACGTCACAACCCCTGCATTCATGACATCAGATATCCTATATGTGACATCATATCCACGGTATATGACATCTCATCCCCTATACCGCTGACATCACAGCTACTTTATCTGTAACATCACACCCACTGGGTTTGTGAATTCATATCCAACAAATATGACATCAAACACAGTGTGTTGTGACCGTACACAGAGTATATCTGACATCACAACGTCCATATCTGTATCTGTGTCATCATACAATCTGTATAGGTAATTAAACGCAAACTGTATGTATCATATCACACTTACTATATGCATGGGAATTTATGCACTACATACGACATCACACCCACGCTTTATGACATCACAACACTCTATTCATGACATCAAAGCTATTCTATCTCACATGACACCCATTATATCTGACAGCACATCCACTGTATGTGTGTCATCACACCGAGATTATGGATCATATAACACCCATTTTATGTATGATATCAGAGCGACAATATGTATGACGTGATATGAACTATATATGACATCACATCTATTTTGTATAGTATCACACCGCTCTATGATATCACAACCTATGTATGCATGACATCACACACATTATATCTGATAACGTGTCCACTGAGGCTGCGTCTTAACTTACAGTGTAATGTTTATACCACCACCGCCATATGAGTGATATCGAACCCACTCGGTGTATGACATCATATGAGTTCTATGTGACATCACACACACTCTTTATGACATCACAAGACTACATTCATGACACCCCATCCACTCTATTCATGACATCACACCCACTGTTTTTGACATCACATACACTCTACCTGTGACATCACAGCCAGGGTAATTGTGACAAGACCCAGTTATGCTTTTGACATCATACTTAGGTTATATGACATCTCACATGGGGTATGAATGACAACACAACCATTGTATCCGACATCACACCCACTGTCTCGGTGTCCTCACACCCACTTGGTGGATGATATCACACCCTATGTATGTACGAATTCACACCCACTGCATGTCTGACACTATAGGCACTTTACATAACATCAAATCCATTCCTGATGACATCATCCGTTTGTGTGTCTGTCTTGGCACCCACTATTTTTATGACATCATATCCACCATATATGATCTCACCCACACTGTGTGTATGACGACACAAGCTCTATGTCGTATCCACCTTATCTTTGCCACCCAAACCTCTCCACAGATATCACACCCACTCTTTGCATGACATCACACCCGGCATGTTTTTGGTAACTCTGGCACCATACAAGACATCTAATCCTCAGTTGGTGACAGGAAAACTTCGTTTCTAGCACATCATACCCACTATAATTGACATCACAGACACTGTATCTCTGGCATTACACCCGCTTTATCCACGACATCACAACAAGTATGGAAATCATCACACTTGGCATACGTAGGACATCATACACTCTGTACATAACATGAAATTCACACTTTATGACATCAATCCTCAGCATTTATGACATCACAACCCCTGCATTCATGACATCAGATATCCTATATGTGACATCATATCCACGGTTTATGACATCTCATCCCCTATATCGCTGACATCACAGCTACTTTATCTGTAACATCACACCCACTGGGTTTGTGAATTCATATCCAAAAAATATGACATCAAACACACTGCCTTGTGACCGTACAAAGAGTATATCTGACATCACAACGTCCATATCTCTATCTGTGTGATCATACAATCTGTATAGGTGATTAAACGCAAACTGTATGTATCATATCACACTTACTATATGCATGGCACATTACGCACTATATACGACATCACACCCACGTTTATGACATCACAACACTCTATTCATGACATCAGAGCTACTCTATCTCACATCACACCCATTCTATCTGACAGCACATCCACTGTATGTGTGTCATCACACCGAGATTATGGATCACATAACACCCATTGTATGTATGATATCAGAGCGACAATATGTATGACGTGATATGAACTACATATGACATCACATCTATTTTGTATAGTATCACACCGCTCTATGATATCACAACCTATGTATGCATGACATCACACACATTATATCTGATATTGCATCCACTGAGGCTGCATCTTAACTTACAGCGTAATGTTTATAGCACCACCGTCATATGTGTTATATCAAACACACTCGGTGTATGACATCATATGAGTTCTATGTGACATCACACCCAATCTTTATGACATCACAAGACTGCATTCATGACACCGCATCCACTCTATTCATGACATCACACCCACTGTTTTTGACATCACATACACTCTACCTGTGACATCACAGCCAGGGTAATTGTGACAAGACCCCAGCTATGTTTTTGACATCATACTGAGTTAATATGACATCTCACATGGGGTGTGAATGACAACACAAACATTGCATTCGACATCACACCCATTGTGTCGGTGTCCTCACACCCA